>RCWM02000030.1:1815000-2410000 GCA_003667255.2 Euschistus heros | reverse complement strand
ATCGGGTTTTTGGTCCTTTATATTTAACAATATTTTGTTCATACAATATTATTATCCATATATATATTTTATCTCTTCCTTCTCCTCTCTCCTCTCTTTTTTTGACGTTTCGACCCCTTATTTAATGGGGTCCTCCTCAGAACAAAAACTGGGTACCCCGAAACTGCAGGCCAGTAAGCCCACCGACTCCCCTGGTGTCTGAGCTGGCAAGCACTTGCTGCAGGAGTCGGTGGGCTTACTGGCCTGGAGTTTCGGGGTACCCATTTTTTTGTTCTGAGGAGGACCCCATTAAATAAGGGGTCGAAACGTCAAAAAGAGAGGAGAGAGAGAAGAAGGAAGAGAGAAAATATATATATGGGTAATAACAAAATATTGTTAAATATAAAGGACCAAAAACCCGATTATTGTAAAACAGTTAATTATATATATATATATATATATATATATATATATATATATATATATATATATATATATATATATATATATATATATATATATATATATATAAAAAATTAATCTGGTCAGAGACATAATGACATAAAAAAAAAAATAATACAATAATGACACTATATACATAGATGATCGTTAAATATAAAGATAATAAGATATATATATATATATATATATATATATATATATATATATATGTATATAATATATATGTATATAATATAATACGAAGCTCCTCGAACAATACTAAATCACAAACGGACTATTATTCCGGCATTTTTGTGTTAAGAGATAACAAGTTTATATCACTCCTGAATGTTGTTAATTCGTTCTAGAATTAATAATTCTTAAACTTAAAGGATTCTTTTCTTGTTATCTCTGACGAAGCAAAAACAGAAATGTTTTATCAAAGTTGTATTCAGACATCTTTAGTAAAATTGTATATATTTTTATTGTTTTATTGTTTTTTTTTAGAATGCAGCAGCTTCGACTATTAAATATATGGAAATTGTATTCCTGTTACTTCTAAGTATTTCCGCCATCAGCAGTTTCGATCGGTTCCTGGTAATCATAGATTCTATATTCTGATTCATTCCTCAAATTTCTGTGGAATCCAGAATCGAATCTGATTGGGAATCGGTTCATCCCTATTATCAATATCGAAGAACCATTTACTATTCAAAGGATAAAAAGGGTAATTTCAAATAGGTAAAAGTCTTGTACTAAATATAAGATAGAGGCACGTTATAGTTGACATAATAATAATAATATATTATTATTGAAAAATAACATTCTTTAAAAAATAAAAATAAAAATAAAGTAAAATTGTATTTATTTTTATTTTTATTGTTTTATTGTTTTTTTTAGAATGCAGCAGCTTCGACTTTTGAATATACGGAAATTGTATTCCTGTTACTTCTATATTAGAAATTATATTTCTAAGTACTTCTCAGAGCTCCATGTGTTCGATTCATTCAGTCCTCTTTTTTATAGCTCCCAGGCCAAACTATTTTTAAGGGAAAAGTACAGACCGTAAATTTCTTTTCATTGTTAGTATCGGGTTGCTTTGGTTGTCGTACAGTGTGTTTTACTGTACTCCAATATAGAGCACAAAGGACAGGATACAAAAAGAAAAAGAAAAAAAGGAGTGCAGACCTGTCATCAAAATGCAAAGGAGTGGACAGTGCTATTGGAAGAGAGGGTATGTGGAGGGGATCGGAGACCATCGTGGAGGGGGAATTAGAGGGAGATGGTGTCGCTATTGGACTTTATGAACTTGTTGTGCCACGCCCATAAATGCTTGTTATTGCTGCAGACCTCTCGTCTTCCTTGTTTGAAGTATTAAAAAGAATTTATTCGTCGATCTTATCGTTTGTTCAGTTAGTTTATTTTATTATTGATATTTTTTTTCTTTATAGTTATAATAACGATTATAATTTGTAAATAATTACTTAAGAATATTTTTAAAAATTATTTTATTTGTTTAAGAGTATGGGGGCTCTTAATTACTGCTATCTTTTTCATTTTTATGGTTACAAGTACAATTATTAATTGTTGGAAAAGTCACTGAAATTTACTTATTTCATTATTTTATGGATGCAAAAATATCAGAGAAAAAAAGGAAGATATAAGGATTGCATAAGACCTTTTTTTTTGTAATTTTATTTATCCATTCTTCTCGTCGTTACAGAATACTTTTACATTTACTATACAAACGTTCAGAGCTCCCAATTAATTGCAAAAGACTTATTTACATGACTGTGATTAGACCTATTTGGACGTACGGAGTTGAGCTTTGGCGCTCTATTAAAATTCATCTCGAATCCAATCGTTATAATCCAAAATCCTTCGAAACATCCTCAATGCTCCTTACTTTGTGACCAATATACTTATCCATGTTGCTGAGTTAGCCTAAACCAGATACCTATCATTTCATAGTAAGCTTCATAACCAATCAAATCCATTAGTATCTTAACTTGCTTCTCACTCCACTCCCGATAATTCTCCGAGATGTCAGAAAAGAAGATGCCAAGAGATCTTCTAGTGTAGAATTTTTATTGAAGTACTACTGATGAGTAGTTCTTTTTAAGTTTTGACATGTTATGTAATCGTTATCAGCTCATTTACTTGATGAATAGATTGTGCAGTTGTAAATTTCAATAAATTCATATTTAAAAAAAAAAAATTATCCATCCCGGCCTAATTTATTTTATTTTATTTTTTATTTTTTGTTATTGGTGCTTAACGTCCTTATGAACTCCAATTAGGGCAAGAATGTATTGTGTAATGACCAAAAGGTACAAATTAAACGGGAAGAGAGATTTTCCTTTTAAAAGACGTAATAATTAATTCAATTTTCAAAAGGACAACAATGGCGGACTGTCCTGCGACCGTTGCAAATTTAGATCCTGGCAGATTTCAAAATAATATCCTTTGTATGAGAAGAATATATTATGCACAATACTGATTGGTTGTCTACAATTTCAAGACAATTGATAGATAAACTGTATTGTTTTTATCATATATATATATATATATATATATATATATATATATATATATATATATATATTTTTTTTTTTTTTTTTTTTTTTTTTTTTTTTTTTTTTTTTGTTTCCCTTCCATAGTAACCCTATGGAAAGGTCGTTTATTTTGATATTTTTTACAGGTTCCATGCATATTTGCATACTACCTGTAATTAACAGGTGTGATATTATTTTTAGTTATGATGAATTAAATTGTAAAAGTTCTATATAGAAATTAGAACAAACGGGAAAAAATAAGAAAAGAAAATAAAAAAAAAAAAAAAAAAAACAAGAGAAAAAAAATCATGAACAAAAAGAACTATTAATAGGCATAATTAAAAATAAATAAATAAATACGTCCAAGACAATAGAAAAAAGAGAAAAGAAAAAAAAAACAAAAATAAAACGAGTAGACAAGTTGATTTTTTGATGTGTCTTCAGGTATTTTTCTTAGATTTTGATGAGGGGTGGTCTTCTTTCTTCATGAATGAGGTCCAATTGATGTAGCGAATTTCACTAAATGTTTCTTATATTTTTTATATAGCTTTGCTTCCGGAGAAGGCCATGTGTCCCCATTCATCAGTACTGTCTTTATCAGTAAATATCTGTTGTGTTCGTAAAGGGTGCAGTTGTATAGTAAATGATGAAATGTTTGTGGAGTCTGTCCGTCGCATTCACATGTGTCTGTGTTTTTGATGTGAAATCGTTTCAAGTAATGATTAGTTTGTCCATGTTCCGTTAGCAGTTGTGTAAATTTGTGATGTGTACTTTTTGGTGTATCGTGATTTTGTAGTGTGATGTTTGGGATGTATTTGTGCAAGGGTCGTCCTTTTGTTGTGTTGTTCCAAAGTTTGTCCCATTCAGTAAGTGAGTCTGTTTTAATATGTTGCTTAATAAATGAGATAGGAATGCGATTGTAATCTATAGCAAGTTCTGAATCGTGAGCAGCTGTCTTTGCCAGTAAATCTGCTCGCTCTTTCCCTTCGATTCCACTATGGCCTTTGACCCAGGTCAATATAGTTGGTGTTCCACGGTTCATTAGCTCAATCAAATTTGTCTTGAGTTGATGTGTCAGTGGGTCGTTGGATTTGGGGTTATTAGTTGAGTCTATTAATGTCTTGTTGTCCGTGTAAATGGTGTATTTGTGTTGAGCAACGTAAGTTTGTCTTAGAATATATTCTGTGGCCTTAACTACAGCTAATTTCTCTGCCTGATTATTAGAGCAGTTATAGCCTAGTCTGTATTGTTCATCGTAGTAGCAGTTATTGTGATATAGAGTTAGTGGGCATCCTGTGTGCTGTTCGTCTTTGCTTCCATCCGTGTAAATGTCAATACTTCCTGTGTCTGTGTCTGTAGCTCCTGTGTCTGTTATGTACTGTGTTAGTTTAGCGTGTATAGCAGGATGTATCCAGTATTTGGTAGTTAGTTCGTCTTCAATGTCCCTTGGCTCCATGTCCTTGTACTTTAGTCCTTGTTTTCTTATTTTATATAATGTCGTTAGTTCTGTAATTTTTAAGTGAATTGGTTTTATCCCTGCTAGGACACAGGCAGCGTCGTAAGAGATAGTGCGATAAGCTTTGCTTATCCTTATTCCCATCAGTCTCTGGACCCGCTGAAGCTTTTTCAGATTGATTGGTTTGACTGCTCCTGATTCCCAAACGGGTATGGCGTAAAGGAGTTTTGGGATGATAGCCCCTTCATAGATAATTTTTAGTGCCTCTGTCTTTAGGCCCCATGTGTTTCTTGCAGCGATAGTTAGTCCGTTTACTGTTTTTATTGTTTTATTAGCAACGTAGTCTGTGTGTGCTTTCCAACTCAGTTTCCTGTCGAATGTTATCCCTAAATATGTCATGGTTTCCGTTTGTACAAGTGTTTTGGAATAGAGTCTAATGTTTAAATTTGGAATAATTCGTTTCTTGGCAAAAATTATGTATTTTGTCTTGTCAGTATTAAATTCGAGTTTATTGTCTGTTGCCCATTTTTCCAAAATAATTAGAGCTTGATTGGTGATTAATTGTAATTGGGGGAAACGTTTACCAGTGACGAGAAGTAAAAAGTCGTCTGCGTACGTGGTTATCTCTACGTTTTCTGGAAGTACTAAATCGAATAAAGAGTTGACCAAAATATTCCAGAGCGTCGGTGAGAGAGAAGAACCTTGGGGAGTGCCAATAGTTAGTTTCTTTGAAATTATGAAGTTATTGGATCTGATTTCAACTGATCGATCCTGAAAGAAGCTTAATATTAACTGAAATAAATTTCTTGGGCATTGGTACTTCCTCAGATTAAACATTATGGCAGGTACCCAGGCATTATCAAACGCTCCCGATATGTCGAGTTTCAGCATTAAACAATTATTTTTATTATTTATTGCTGATTCTATAAATGAATTAGTATATTAGAGAGCATCGACAATACTTTTTTGGGGAATGAATCCAAATTGGTTTTTGTTGAGCAAGTCGTTTGTAAGTAAAAAGTGGGTAAGTCGGTTGTTGATTATTTTGTCTAGGACTTTGCTCATGATCGGGAGGATTGTAATTGGGTATAACTTGTTAGAGTCTCTCTTTGGTATTATATGTAAGAGTCATTTTTTCCAGGTTATCGGAATTTGTGTTTTGAGCCAGATCAGTTGATAAATTTTAGTAATTAAGTTTGGATAAATATTTGTAACTTGTTGTATAATGTCTGTATTAAATTTGTCATGTCCAGGTGTTTTCTTTTTATTTAAGTTCTAGATACAATGTAGGATTTCATTTCGTCCAAGGAGATGGTCATTGTTTGAAGCAGGGGTGTATTTGCGTTAGTCCTTATTGTAACCTGTTCTTGAGTAATGTCAATCGAATTTTCCTCATGAATCAAGTTATCTAGTAGGTTTGTAATCGTTTCCTGGTAATCTTTCGTGTGTTCGTTATTGTCTGTTTGTACAGTTCGTAGAATGTCTTGGTTTTTCAATTTATTTGCTGCATATTTATAAGACCAATTCCAGGGGTTAGTTTCTTCAGAGCAGTAATTTTTCCAAGAATCGATTTTTGATGTTTTCATAAGTGCCTGGTATCTGTGTTTGCAGTCCAAATATACTTGTTTCTTTAATGTTCTCATGTCTTTGTTAGTTTTTGTTTTTTTGTAAGCTTTCCTAAGTCTGTTAGTTTGTTTCCTCAGTTCAGTTAGTTTGTCGTTCCACCAGGGTACTGTTCTGTGAGGTCTATTTTTTGTAAATTTAGTGTTGGTTAATTTAAACGTCATATTGCAAGTTTTAGTAATCGCTTTGTTAAAAATTTCGATAATTTTGTCCACTTCATAATTGTTGATAATTTCGACGATTTCTGATTCTGTATCTAGTGTCTTTGAGTCCATTTCGAGTATATTAAATCGTTTTTTAAGTTGGAAGGTAAGATTTTTTTCAAAGTTTTCCCAGTTTACATTTTTGGTTTTGTAGTGTTTTCTATCTAAACAGTTATAATTTTGGTGATGTCCGTTTTTTTGCCAGGTAATTTCGTAGTAAATAGAATTGTGGTCCGAAAAGTTACAGTCGTTTAGTATCTTCCAGTTCGTCAGTAATCTTGTCGTTTTGTTGT
The DNA here is from genome assembly GCA_003667255.2 of Euschistus heros. NCBI lineage: Eukaryota > Metazoa > Arthropoda > Insecta > Hemiptera > Pentatomidae > Euschistus > Euschistus heros. The sequence continues at coordinate 2,403,450 of RCWM02000030.1, read as the reverse complement.
TGCTTATTGTCAAGTCAATATTACTCCTACCTCTTGGTCCGTCGAATGTTGTTAATTCTGAAGGTTTATTAAGTAAGCTTAAATTTTGGGAAATGATAAATGCCTCTAAGGTTCGACCTCTGGGATTGATTTTGATGTCATTCCAGAAGAATGATCTGCTGTTGGAGTCTATTCCTAGAATAATGTAGTGGTTCTTATAATTATTTATAATAGGTAAAATTTTGGCGAGGTCGTTGTCAATGTCTAGGGTTTCATCGAAGTAAGCGCTGATAAATAGGAATTTGTTTTGCTTAATTGTAATTTCAACTGTGCATAAGTCCGGGTCGCTGTGTTGTGTAAGTAAGATTGCGTCGACGTATTTATTGTTTATTAATATAACAGCTCTTGGTTTGGAAACATGTGTTTGATAAATCTGGATATGATGATTGTAACCTGTAATATTGCTGTTTTTAGTATAAGGTTCTTGTATGAGGGTTATATCAATATTTTTAACTTGAATAAAGTGATTTATGTAGTCCGTACAAATTTTAGAATGATGTGTGCTTATTTGTAGTATTTTTAACTCCATGTTCGAGTATGAATGGATGATGGAGTTTTGTAGTAAGTCTGTAGTTTTGTTAATTTAGTGGTTTGTGTTTTGAGTTAGTTTGTTTACTTCTCTGATGAATGAGGGACACTTTTTATCAAAAGCCGAATGGTTGGTGTCAATTTGAAATCGATCTTGTTTGAGATGCCGGTTGTAAGTAGCGCAATTTGGACATTTTATAGTTTGCTGGTTACAATCTTTAATGGAGTGATTACCTGAGCACTGAGGACATGTTGTTTGACCCTGGCACCGATCCTTAGAGTGATGGAACTTCCAGCAGTTAGTGCATCGCCTGATCCTCAAGTAGTCCTCAGCCCAATGCTTTCTGTAACCTAAACTTATCTTATTGTTGAGTAATTTCATCCTAGTAATTCCGTCTGTTTCTATGACGGCATGTGTCCTTTTGGATCTTGCATTTTTAAGGAAAATAACTGGTCGTAAAGAATTACCTTCAAATTGAAGTCCATAATTTTGCTCCACAATATGTTCTACAATGTTTTCCATAGTTAAATCTTCGTTAACGTCTTTAAAAACAAGCCTATATATATATATATATATATATATATATATATATATATATATATATATATATATATATATATATATAGATTAGAGTTAAATTAAAATATTCTGTTTGAGAAAACAAGCACATACCGTTCTTGAATTAATTCATTCCATAAGTAATAATTATTAAACATGAATAATTCTTTTTCTGAAGAAAAAACAGAAAATTACACTTCAAAATATTCCTCCCTACTTAGTAATCATTTCCTTTGACAAATAAAATACAAATATCCAATGAAAATTAAACCAAAAGTATTTTATGATAAATGCAGTAAAACTCAGCTCCAAAAAAAACAAATATTTAAAATAAAAAATGAAAATGAAAAACAATTCGGAGCGGGGGAGGGGGGGGGGGGGGTGTTTTGCGCGAAAGAGATTATAATCAAACGTTACAAAGGTAATCAAATGATCATACCAAAGGTATTGTTAGTTGGAATCTGACAAGTTTGAATTGGAGTTATTCAGAAGCAAACCACAAAAACAGATAAAGAAATTTGTTTGGCAAAATAACGAATAAACTGATAAAAAAAACCCTGCTTTTTCGTTTGTTCATTTAATAAAGTATTGGTCACAATAACAAAAAAGGTAAGAGTCCATAATATATATATATATATATATATATATATATATATATATATATATATATATATATATATATATACAGGACAGTGGCAAATCAGTCTAGATTCACAGATTATGGTCAGCAGACCTATTTGTCTTTTTCATAAAAAGAATTTCCGTCGACCAAAACTCCGGGAGTCTAATTCCTAGAAGAGCACCTCACGATACTCTTAATTATGATTAAGATAATTAATTAAGATTAAGATATGCGGGATAGGTATGTGAACCGTCTCCTGTTGGCTGACAACGTGCTTTTCTATTCTACCATATACAATAAAGTTATCTATAAAGATTTAATTGTCCCATATGTTGCAGATTTGGTTCAAACAAGATACCCATTCTCTTATGACAAGCTACATAACGACTCGAATCCACTAGTCTCCCAAGTTGCCCCACATTCAATTCCCGATAATCCACGGAGGTGTCTGAAAAGAAGTTAGCTAAGTCTAATGTAGAACTTATATTATAGTGCTACTAGTAAGTAGTTCTCTACACTTTATTGACATGCCATTGTAATCATTTTCCTCAAATTTACTTGTGGTTTATAATGTGTACAGTTGTAAATATCAATAAACAGTTTAAGGAAAAAACTAATTCTCAGAAGAAAATGGTTAGTATTTTGCAGTAATGTTTATTCACCTTGTAAATTAATAAAAAAACATATCTGAAGTCAGCAAAAATATAGAAATGAAATCCACATATTCGTTTCTGTAAATTATTGTTATTTGTTTGTTGTTTTTTTTCTATACAGTTGTGCTTAATAAATGTAGTACTTAACGTATATTGATGTACAGTACATATAATGAGATTTTTAAATCTGTCTGTGATTACTAGAAGGTACATATAAGGCAATCAAACTCTAGATGCTACAAATAAAATTTTTATAAATTATCAATACTCTATATAAACGGTATGATTAATGAAGTGATTATTTAAAATACATAATGTTTCCAGAATGCTTTTTCCTGGTTACACATAGCCAGAGTACTCTCGGCAATGAACCAAGTCAGACAAATCGTCCTTTTGTTCGAGAGAAGAGTGCACCTCATCAATTCTATTGAATAAAATGCAAATGAGAGAGTTATGATTTGATTGTCGGCCGTGATATTCTGTACAGCGGCTGTGGCGTGAATATCGAGAGACCACCGACTGCCTGAATACAGAGTACAGTTACGGCCTCTGCCGCTCACGCAAAAGAATACAAAGGGCGCGCAAAAGCTGCCCATAAAGGGCGAGGGCCTAATTGAGCCGCCAAAGGGTAAATTAGTTAATGAGAGGGTGGCAGCCCTGCTTTTTCTGCTGGCTCTGTTTTATTGGAGCGGATCTGGAGCAGTTGCCCCCAGCTGGCGCGACACCCGAGGCTCAATACGACTCCCTCCATAACTCTCCTCTTTCTTTATGTCCTTCCGATATCGTTGAAAAAATGATTGTTCTGGAAATATATAAGAATCAGCGGATTTTCAAATCAACACCTTGCCATTGTCGGATTCTTGGACGGAATTGTTTTATTATCAAATTTGTTATAAAACATGATTATACATAATTTGGGATAATGCTTTAAGAAAAGAAATAAATAAAAGTAAAAAAAAAAAAGCTTCATGCTTATATTTTTTTGTAGTACAACTCTATTGCATAAAATCATATTTTTTAGAGTAGTAGTATTACTTATTTTTGTTATGATATGGAAATCTGTAATTAACTGATATTGTTATTATATTACAATCTACCTGTTTTCACTTTATCTAGAGGTATACAATACAATATACAACAGTGTTCTTTACCTCCGAGATTCAGATATACATATATATATATATATATATATATATATATATATATATATATATATATATATATATATATATATATATATATATATATATAAATGAAATGAAAAAATAAACTTTATTCTGGGACTTACTGTACCCTAAGAATAAAAATAATGCACAGTTGAAAGTACAATTGTCTGGCATGTTATTTACAAATTAAATGCATTAGTAATTACAGCATACATTTTTTACAGGGAAAAAAATAAAATAAAATAAAAAATAAAAAATAAACATATGAAATAATAATTATAACTTAAGGTACCATCATATATATATATATACACATATACATACACTCAGTCTGGTTAGAGTCACCGTATTGTAAACATCTCTGTACTCCTTCTAGAGTTTAACTGTTTATTTGATCAATGTTCTCCATTTTTTTTTGTGCACTCAGTTTTTTTTAAGTTTTATCACGTTAGTTGATTTGTCTATTTCGTTTTTGTTTTATTTCTCCGGAAAAGTGAAGTTTACTGGTGAAAGATCCGAGATTGAGGTAATAGAAGTTAATCTCAATAGGATATAACTGCGGGCTGAAGGCTACCTTCATAAACACACCTAGTTCCGTAAGTTGTAAACATAAATATTGTGGCTGAGTGTTCTATCTACATTGGGGCAATAACCCGTGAAGATAAATATAATTTAAATTGCAATAAATGCAAAGTTATATTTCATGGGAAGTGTTGTAAGCTGGAGGAAAAAGAAGTCGAAGAGATTAAATCACTTTAAAAAATATGGATGTGTATGAACTGTAACAAAACGAAAAAAAAAAAAAACCTTCAACCACTACTAAAATATAAGTCCTACGAAAACACACACGGACCACAACTCAGAACCATCAACATCTGAGATACTAGCCGCTATAAACAGTCTTAAAAAAGAAAGTAAAGAAGACATAAATGACGTAAAATTGGCCCTAGAAAAATACGGAGAGATGACTTTCGAACTGTATGAGCGACTTAACAAAATCTAAAAACATTTAGAAAGGCAGTCTAAACATTTAGAGGAAGTTGTAGCAGAAAATAAATCACTGAAATCTAAGGTTGAAAATCTTGAGATACGAATGAATAAGGCCGAGCAGGGTCTTCTGAGCAGAACAGTTGAGATCAGAGGCATTCCTATTCGCCCAGGGGAGACACCGGCAGGTCTGGTATCCAGCGTTGGGGCGGGTCTTGGTCTCAAGATTAATGTTGAAGACCTGGACATGGTTGAACGAAGGAGACCAAGAAAAGGAGATCCCAGGCCGCCCTCTGTCATCGTGCGCTTCGTTAGGCAAACGCTTAGGGACGAAATAATTCATAAAAGAAAAGTTAAGCGGGAATTTACAACAAGAGATATGTGTGCATATATGTACACGACAGCCTGAAAACAAGAATCCTCGATCTTTCTCCCTCAACCATACATCCTCACGTTGAACACTTTGTCCTAGAAATTTCTGCCGGCAATCATCACCTATTATACGCTGTGATATATCGTCCTTCTCTTGTTCCGTTCGATCAGTCCTTCGAATCTTTCTTATTTAACCTTGTTCCTCTTACTCTAATATTATTATCTCCGGAGACCTCAATACAAATTTGCTTGCTGACTCCAAACGTTACTTGGATAACCTGTTCTATTCTCTCCGCCTTTTCATCGTACCTTTCGCTCCTACTCACCATTCCCGCTATATATTTTATACCTCCTGGAAAAAAGCTATTGTTCATCCCATCAATAAAACTCCTAATCCCCTTGAACGATTGGTGCAATCCCAAATTTCCCATTTCCTGGAATATTCCCATTTACTCGATCCTTTCCAATCCGGTTTCCGTCCTGGTTATTCTACACAACCCGCACTAACCAAATTCATAAGCGATATCCACGCTGCAATAGATGAAAAAACTGACCGTCTTGATACTCCTAGATTTTTCTAAAGCATTTGATTCCATTGACCATCGTATCCTTTTTACCAAATTAAATGCTTTAAAATTTTCCAATAGTTCAATCCACTGGATTCGATCCTTCCTCTCCGACCGCACTTAAGCCGTATCTATCCCTAATCAATCCTTATCCGACTTCCTACCTCTGTCTTCGGGAGTAGCCCATTATTAATCATCTTTCCCAGTCACTTTTACATTGTTCCCATTATCTTTATCCAGACGACTCTCAAATTTATTTATCCTTTCCTCATAACGAATTACATGAAGCTTTGTCTAGGATCCAGGAAGACCTCGATAGAATCTGCACTTGGGCCAACATGCATAATTTATAATCTCCTGGTATGGATCAGTAAAGAGAAAAGATTTCCCTGGTTCGGATACGAGCTCGGTGGCACCACGCTAGAGAAGTGGAGACTTAGGTTCGAATCCCAACCGGGGTCAAATCTTTTCTCTTCAAAAATAAAAAAAATATATTTATAAAAAAAAAAATATTTATCAACCAAGAATTATTTCATAATTATATATATACATATATGGTATATATATATATATATATATATATATATATATATATATATATATATATATATATATATATATATATATATATATATATAGCCATTTTTCGCTTGTCATTACTAACCACTAATCACTAACCAATCAAATATTGTCCTCATTACCTTTACAGTTCCAGGAGGGTTTAGCAGCAATAAAAACTACTTACGTAGAAACTCGATAATTCGTCATGAGTTGGGGAGAGGGGGTGACAAAATGACAGAAATGCCGAATTACAGAATTTTGCTAGTAAAGTAACAAAAAAAGCATTTTAAACTATATAATTGTAATTTTTGTTTGAAAATTTATTGAATGTAAAAATGAACAGATCAACATTATAAACATTGGACTTGAGTGAAAATGATATAAGAAACACAAAAAAAGCTAAACACTTGCCGCATCCCATCAGGTGAGAAATATCTGATTCACATTGCTGCTCGAAACCACTCAATGCACTTAGTTAACATTTCCTCTACTTCTTTGTATGGAGTGGTGGAAGAATTAGAAACGCCATTGTCAGCATCTTTTTAATCACTAGGTTCATTTAGAGCACTCAGCACTTGTTCTATAATTCCATTGTCATTTAAAATTTCATATCCTACATCCATACTCTCCATGTTTAACCAGCTGCATACCTCTTGCTTATCTTTCTCATTTAATAACCTGGAGCAGAAGTTGCTGAGCGAGATGCTAATGTTTCTGTAGGAAGAGCTTTCCAGTAGGAACTGTTTCCGAGAATTCGTTAACTGCACCCATACTTCCGATTACCTCTTACTACAATCAATGGAGGGATCGACTCCGGGATTGTTCTGTTTTTTGTTTTTTTCTATGAAATGGTTTACAAAATGGCATAAATATAGGCGTGTGTTTTAGTGACAAACAAAATGAGGTGGTTTAAAGATTAAATAAGTAGCAAGGGGAAAAAGTGAATCATATACGTATTTAAATTTGTTATTTGGATGGCTCCGCCGAAAAACGTTCTAAGCGACAAAATTTCGGAAGTGGCGATTTAAAAGTTTATAAAATGTGTAATAGTACGTCTTAGTATGATATAGTACTCCATCATGTTATTATACATGTAAATATAACAAATTAATATTTGAATATAAAATCTTACCTGGTGGAAAGGAGTATATAGGTCAGAGGAACGTGATCTTGTTGTGAGTTGTAAGTGAACGGAAAACTTGAATTTCAACAGGTTATGGATGTTGGGTGGGCAGTGGTTATTAATGACTTGGTACAGGAAAGTGGTCAGGAACTCTTGTCCACGGGAGGATGGATAGAGCCAGTCTAAGCCAGTGTAGAGGTGCGATACATGTGAACATCTCGGGGTACCGGTAACAAATCTGATAAAACTATTCATGATTCGTTGCAATCGTTCCGGAGACCTACCGAGAGGCCGCCATAAACTACACAACCATAATCAAACTGAGGAAAAATTAATGAGGAAACTAGGAGTTTTCGCGTGGATTGAGGAAGGAAATGACGGGAACGATGGAATAATTTGAGGATTCCTATTGATTTTCGGGCTATTTGGGCGATTTGAGACTTCCAGGAGAGGTTTTGGTCAATAATGATTCCTAAATTTTTGGCAGAGGAACAGAAAGTGATAGGTTGATTATTCAAGTTTAGGGTAGGAAAGTTGGTAATGGATCTGAGGAGGGGACTTGAACCGACTACAATAGCTTGAGTTTTCCCTGCATTTAGCTTTAAATTATGCAAGTTGGCCCAAGTGCAGATTCTATCGAGGTCCTCCTGGATCCTAGACGAAGCTTCATGTAATTCGTTAGGAGGAAAGGATAAATAAATTTGAGAGTCGTCTGCATAAAGATGATGGGAACAATGTAAAATTGACTGGGAAAGATCATTAATGTAGGAGTTGAAGAGGAGGGGTGAAATGCTGGAACCTTGGGCTACTCCCGAAGACAGAGGTAGGGAGTCGGATAAGGGGTGATTAGGCATAGATACGGCTTGAGTGCGGTCGGAGAGGAAGGATCGGATCCAGTGGATTGAAATATTGGAAAATTTTAAAGCATTTAATTTGGTTAAAAGGATACGATGATCAATGGAATCAAATGCTTAGAAAGGATGGAGATCGGGTGATAATCTGCAGGACAGTTAGGATTAGGAGTTTTCTTGATGGGATGAACAATAGATTTTTTCCAGAAGGTAGGAAATATAGAGTTTTGTAGGGAGAAATTATAGATAAAGATAAGGACCGGTAAAATTCCTGGGATGCATAATTTTATAAGTTTAATAGGGATACCATCTGGGCCTACGGAATTGGTATGAGATTTCATGAGAGAGGAGATAATTTCTGTGGGGGTTATGTCGGAAAAATAAAAGTCACCGTCATTGAAAGGTGTTTCTGAGGAAAAACTGGTATAACGGGAAGGAGAGGTGAGAGATGATGAAACAAAATAAACGTTTAGGTCATTAGGCCAAAGTGGGAAGTTGGTTGGTTGGAGGTTGAGGATTCGGAGGGGTTATTGAGATAGAGTTTTCGAAGGACTTGCCATTTTGACTTGGAATCGGGAGAGGACGATAAGGCATCGTGGAAAAAGAAAGATTTTGCACTTCGAATTTTTACTTGCACCTGGTTACGCAGTATTTTGATCACTTTATAGTCGTCCGAGTCTCGTTCGTCTGAATCGTCTTCGTGCAGCTTCAAGCTTTCTCTGCAGATATTTAATTTCTTTAGATATCCAGGGTGCAGGTCGACGACGATAGGTAGAGGTTTTAAGAAGAGCGTAGGTATCAAGGATACTGAGAAGATTGGATGTGAGGATTTCGACCATGGAGTCTATGGAGGAGGTGGAGTAGATTTCACTCCAATCTAAGGTTTCAAGGAGAGGTAGGATGATATCACGGTCAAGGGCGTCAAGGTTGCGGTACGTTATGGTTTTTGTAGGAAAATAATAGGTTTGAAAATCGTAGGATATTTGGATTAGATCATGGGAAGATAAAAATGAAACGGGGCTTTGTGAGGAGGAAAGGAGATTTTTTTGAGAATCTATAATATATAGGTCTAACCATGTGTCGGTCCAACGGGAATGGTGAGTAGGAGCGAAAGGTACGATTAAAAGGCGGAGAGAATAGAACAGGTTATCCAAGTAACGTTTATCATTGGAGTCAGCAAGCAAATTTGTATTGAGGTCTCCGGAGATTATAATATTGGAGTAGAGAGGAACAAGGTTAAATAAGGAAGATTCGAAGGACTGATCGAACGGAACAAGAGGAGGACGATATATCACAGGGTATAATAGGTGATGATTGCCGGCAGAAATTTCTAGGACAAGGTATTCAACGTGAGAATGTATGGATGAGGGAGAAAAATCGAGGATTCTTGTTTTCAGGCTGTCGTGTACATATATGCCAACGCCACCGTCAGTCCGGCGAGCCCGGTCTGTTCTCTAAATAAATAATGTTTGATATCCCCTCTTCCAAATCCTATAAAAGGTTGCCCCCACCTAGCCTCATCAGACATTCTGTACGTGACCGTTGAGTCGTCCTCTTGTAATGCTCGTAGTCTTGTAATAAGTTATAAATTGTGCTTGTTCTTGTTGTAATGTATGTCATTCTCAATAAAGCTTCTTTTTAAAAACTTCAACCCGCGATACGGTTATTTAGCTGGCACCCGAACGGAGGGACTTTTGGAAGTGTAAACGTAACTTTGCGGCAGTTCTACCTTATTACAGGCCCAGAACAGCGAGACCTCTTTCCACTGGCATGAGGAGATTGGGAGCTGAGTATTAGCAGAATACATCAGCAGATCTTCAAGTCTTTGGGAGCACTTTGGTATTCCAATACCTTAACTAAAAGGACCTACAACCTCTTGCTAAGAATCGACGGGAAGGAGCTGAAGGAAGCTGCATCGAGAAGACATCGGGAAGATGTCGTTGTATCAAGAAACAAGTATTATTAATTTAGTTTTATTTTATTTATTTATTTTTTTTTATAATTTAGATATAAATGTAATAATTTAGAATATTAATTTTGCATTTATTTTTATGAATAGGTTGGAAGAAAAATTAAGTAACTTAAAAATAACAGGTTCAACGTTAATTGGAACTAAAAAATATTATCTAAAGTTAATAGAAGTAACTTTCTTAAGAAGTAACTCCTTTCTCGAAAATATGATGAATTCTTCAACAAGAAAACTTACTGAAGGTAAAAGCTTTGCTGCTGTCACTTCGAAACCGTTGGAAGTTCGATATCCAAGTAAGGAACAGGGTATAGTTTTTAATTCAATTAGTGGGGTTCCGCAACTCGAGTATGTCCAAAAGGTTGCAGAAATAGACGGGCCTACTAGCATTATTTTTGCTGGCAGGATATCAAATAATAGATACGTTGTTTACCTTAAATCCAAACAACTTGTGGACAAATTCATATTAGAAAATCATAGAATCAAGATAAGGGAGGAAGAAATTGTAGTAAATCCCGGCAAAAAGTTCATAATATCTAGCCTTTGCCCCAGTGTCCCCAATCTGCTATTGAGGAATTACTAGAAACATTAAATGTTAAACTTCTATCAGGAGTCCAATATCTCAGCGCTGGAATAAAGGGCTTCGAACATATCTTTAGCTTAAGGAGACTAGTTCACATAGCACCTGAAACAACTGATTGCATGCCAGAAACATCAGTAATAACTTGAGGTACGCATGATGATATAGAAGGATCAATACAATTAGGATTGATGAATTAAATGCCACTTCTATTGAGATTATTTTATTTGAAAACTAGTTTCTACCTGCCCCCCCTTTTACTTCTCACAAATTCAGTGTTTTAGTTACCTCGAAGGTGAGTGCCTATGCTTGATTTCTTGTCTTATCTTTTTAAAAACCTTAGTATATAATCTATGTAACATAGTACTGATGTGTTGAAAATTTTATTGTATGTTTTAGAACTGAAGATGAATGTTTAGCATTCGAAACTAGTTTTCAAATAAAATAATCTCAATAGAAGTGGCATTTAATTCATCAATCCTAATCAGTAATAACATTTGAAGATGTCTCTTATAGAGTTTTTTTCAAGGAAGATACAGGGGCATGTTTTCGTTGCAAAAAAAAACTGGCCACATTGCTTCTCAGTGCCCCTCACTCAATGTCTACAAAGAAGTTGATACTAAATCAGTCTATAAGGAAAATGATCTCCCTCCTACTATCGATTCTAATGATTCTAATAGCCATCTCTCATGCTGCAAGCTTACAGATACTGCTCCCACCTTACAGATACCTCCACCACAACCACATATTGTTGTACCCGTTTCCTAATGACAAATTGCAAGTACCAGATAATAAATCTCAAAATATAACTTTAGAAAATATTAATATAACGCCTAACACTAGTGTTCTGTTGAACTCACCTGCAGCTAATCCTATTTTTCCTGAAATCAATGAATCAAACTCAGTAATAAGTCAAATGGCACCTTTAAAACCCATTTTTTTTTTAAGAAATCCGGATTTCCATTCTCATTTGAAGAGTTGCAATCATTTATAGAAACAGTAGTTTCACCAAAGATCCTGTTTCAACAGTTTTCCAGTTCCCAAACGATTTAAAATCAGTAAATACCCACACTTGCAAAATAAAGGAATCAAGGGTCGTTTTGCCAAGATAACTAAAACCCTAGCAGCCCATCTAAGAAACCTTCCGAAAGACTAAACTTAATCTATACGACAGTAAAACAGTAAATCCACATTTATCAATTTTATAACACATTTACTGACAACAATATACAAATCTCATCTGATTATTTTAAATTGGAATTGTGAAGGTTTACTTTCTAAATACGAAGAACTTAGTTTATTGTTATCCCACTACAAACCTGCCATCATTTCTCTCCAAGAAACAAACTTGAAACCTAATTTTAATGTTTTATCTAGATTTAACATAATTCAAAAATGTAGATCAGAAAACAACCGAGGCGGTGTACTTTTAGGATTTAACAAGAGTATAAATTTCTCACAAATTGATTTAAATTCATTACTTGAAGCAATCGCTGCAACGGTACATTTATCAGTCCCCTTTACAATATGTAGTTTATATCTTACCCTGAATAAAAATATCTTGTACTCAGAGATAGAAAATATCATTTTGATTGACACGTACAGTCTTTTACTTCACAACCCACCCCATCAAACATTTTACAGCTGGGCACATAAAACTTGGTCCACATTAGATTTAGTTCTGACTTCTCCTAGCTTTCCTATTATGCCTCTTGTCTACCTTCATAACGACTTAGCTAGCAGTGACCATTTTCCGATAGTCATTTCTTTAGAATTATCTTACGAAATACCCACATGGAGAGAAAAATGGAATTTAAAACAATTCGACTGGGACCGCTTCGAACAGAGTTGTCAAGACATTTATTCCGAATATCTTGATAGTAATGATGCAGCTAACGATGTCAAATTGTTTTCTGATTTATAAGTCCAAGTAGCTGAACAAACAGTTTCTAAATCTAAACCTCTTAAACACTTTAGAAGACCAGTTCCATGGTGGACTCCGCAGTGTCGTTTGGAGAGAAGAAAAGAAAAGAAATAAGGCTTTAAAATATCTAAAGCGCCACTCCACTTAAGAAAACCATCTGCAATTTCAGGAAGCTCGGGCTTTTGCAAGATGGACAATCAAACAAGCAAAAACATTCATGGACAAATTATATTTCATCCATAACATACTGTACCCCTTCATCAATACTATGGCACAAAATTAAACAAATATCTGGGAAACCTTTCCACGGCTTCTCCTCCAAATTAAAACACGGTTACCATGACTTATAGGTATTAAAAATATTTTGGACGGATTTGGTTCATTTTTATCTGACATTTCCGATGGCTTTACTTACAACCTTCAAAATATCTACCAATTACCTTCACACCCCGCCAGCACACTCGAAATAGAACCATATAATTGTAAATTTACATTATCAGAACTGAACCATGCTATAAAAACACACAAAATCCAAAACTCCTGGACCAGATAAAATTCCATTAGACTTTATAAAATATTTGCCTATGCAAACACTTTTAATATTCTTAAACTTAATGAATAGACTTTGGAAGGATCATAAATTTCCAGACACCTGGAAATCAGCCGAAGTCATATTTATTCTCAAACCGAACAAAGACCCTCAACAAATTGATAGCTATCGTCCAATATCACTCACATATGTACCTTGTAAAATAATGGAAATAATGGTTAATAGAAGACTAACTTGGGAACTGGAAAATAGAAAATTAATTTCCCCAAATCAATGTGGTTTTAGATCATTCAGATCAACTAATCACCAATTAATCAAATTTCATGCTGCAATCATGAAAGCCTTCAACAGACAGCACTTACTATGTATCTCTTTCGACATTGAAAAAGCTTTTGACTGTACAAGAAAATCTAAAATCATACAACAATTAATAGAGTGGAAAATTAATGGCAACATGCTTAATTTTATTAAACATTTTCTTGAGGATAGGAAATTTAATGTTAGAATCGGCTCCAATTTATCGAGAAGTTTTGAACTTTTTAATGGTGTTCGACAAGGGTCAGTGTTAGGTCCTACTCTCTTTAACATAGCCATAAACAATATTATAGACCAGATAAAACCTCCGGTTTACACCTGTTTATATGCTGAAGACTTATTGATATACATTTTATGTAATGATTTAAATTTTGGTCAAGCAATCATGCAAAACACAGTTGAAGAGCTTCAACATTGGGCTTTAAAAGCAGGTTTTAAATTTTCCACCAAGAAAACAGTTTTATCTCACTTCTGTCGCAAAAATAAGTGCAACCAATCTTTCACAGTGAACATAAATAATCAAACTATTAAAAAAGTTTCCTCATTCAAATATCTTGGTGTAATATTTGACAGTAAACTCACGTGGAAACCTCAAATCGACTATCTTCTATCAAAATTAAATAAAAAGCAAAACTTATTGAAAACATTATCACACACAACATTCGGCAGTGACAGGTTGACCCTTTTAAAGATATATCGTACCGTGATTCGACCAGTTCTAGATTATGGAGCTCCACTTTACGGCAGTGCCTCCTTAAAATTACTAAACAAATTGAATTGTTTTCATAATTCAATGATCAGACTCGCGACAGGAGCATTCAGAACCAGCCCCACAAGAAGTCTGCTTTATGACGCTGATGAATGGTCTCTATAAATTCGAAGGACTTATAATTTCCTTCAATCTTCGATAAGACTAAAGGCCACTCCAGGATTCGATATAATTGCTCCTATACTTCCTAAAAGTCACCCTGATCTTTTTAGAATTATAACTCAAATAATGTCCTATAAAATAGAAATCTCTTTTCCTTCCTCACTTCCACCCTGGCAATTAATTCCTTCTAAATTTAATTTTACTCTTGTTAAATTATTAAAAAAACAATTTATGTCAGACTTCGTCAATGTATTTCTTTAAAGAGGCAATTTCCAGTTATTTAAATACGCAGCTTATATTTACTGACGGATCAAAAACTGATGAAGGTGTGGGTTGCTCAGTGATTATAGGGTCTGTAGTAATACACTACTCATTACCATCTGTCTTTTATATTTTTTCGGCATAATTGTATGCTATTAAACTAGCCCTAGAACATATAAAAACACTTGACATGGACCAAAAAGAATACATAATTTGTTTTGACTCACTTTCGGCTCTCACAAGCATTAGCAACAAAAACCATAATGTTAAAAACTACATAATATCTGAAATAGCCAACTTAATTGAATCAATTTCGAAATTCAAAATTATTAACTTTATGTGGATTCCGGGACATTCAGGAATAGAAGGTAATGAACAAGCGGATTTAGCAGCCAAAGAAGCGTGTTCCCACTTTCCATTACTCTCAATCCCTATACCTATAACAGATCTAAAATTATTCTTATAACGTCAGATCAATATAGTTTGGCATGAAAGATGGCTTGGAACCGACAGCAGCAACAAACTTAAAAAAATTAGACCAATTCCAGGACCATGGAAAGAAGAACCAGGACCAAGAAAAGAACAAGTCATCTTTACAAGACTAAGAATCGGACACTCAAAATTAACCCACAGTTACTTATTGGAAGACAATAAAACCCCAAATGCAACGAATGTCAGGTAAACCTGACTATAGAACACATTCTTATTGAATGCCAAAAATACAAAAAGCAAGAAAAAGATAACGGTCTGACGAATCAAGACATTGCAACACTACTAGAAAACAACTCGTATCTCCACAAACACATTATTCAATTTTTAAAAGAAACAAACCTGTACAAGGAATTATAGTTCTGAACCTGAGTATGGTGCCTCTAACCACATGTGGTGGTACATGGCACCAAAATGTAAATAAATAAATTAATCAACGTTAATTAATAAAGATAATAATGTGGCATTAGAAATCAAAAACCACGACTCAGCACTAATTCCGGAATATGGCGGAAATCCTTTACAATTAGTAGATTTTATTAGGAATAGTGAATTTTTATATTATCTATATTGCAAAGAAGATAATACGCATAAAAATACTAATCAGGCTAAATTAGTCTTAACTATATTAAAGAAATTAACCGGAAAAGCCAAAGTTGCCGTTTATATGGAATTTAGTACCGTCAAAGAGATTATAAAATTCTTAAAAAGAAAATATCAGAACACAAAAACTCGGGAACAACTAATTTCGGAAATTCTAAATACGCGTGCTTACCATTACGAGAACCCACTCGATTTCTTAGAACGAATAGGCCAGAAAAGATGCGACTTATACGCACGTATTTATTCTGACAATGAAATACTTGACAAACAAGACGAAATGTACAGATAAGACAAACAAATATTACACCACGCACTTTATAGTTTACATCCGGCATTAACTGACTTTATTTACCATATTAAATTTGACAGTTTAGAAGACCTCGAGGAAATACTAGCACATCGTACGCAGAATATACGGAGATAAAAAAACAATATAAAAATAGCTCAGCGCAAAATATTTCGAAAAATAAAAAATACAAAATAAAAAGAAAAATTTCGAAACTAAAGATCGGGAATACAGACCAAATTTCAATAACCATCATGACTACCAAAATTACCGACCCCATCAATATCACCGCGAGCAATATACGTCTTATAATGATCCTCAATCGCAACATCGATTTTTCAATAAAACCCCCTCCAGAAATTTTAGACAAAATGATTATAAACCTCAAATAGATTCTAATACAGTTTCAATGAAAACGGTATCAAACAGAGTTCACGCAATAGAGGAGGAAAAGTACCAACAAATAAAAATGTTACAAGAACGAATAGAAGTATTGGAAAAAAAAAACAGAACCATTTTTTATAATTAGGCCCAAGCAGACCTCCGAACATAGACCAGGTATAAATAATCAGTTAAATTTTAATAATAAACAAATCGCCGAAAATGAACCTAAACAAACTACAGCGCGTAATATAGAGTTAAATGATTTAAATTTAAATAATGATTTGCGCAATTTAATTGATGAATTAGGAAATAAATGGTTATTTGATACGGGTGCCACAAAAAATTATATACACCCCGATCACATTCCACGTTATTCGAAAACAATTAAGAAAGACTTCGCGATAAAAACTCCTACAGGAAGAGCGGAAGGTACAGAAAGCGTGATAATCAACCTAAAGCCCCTGATAAGAATCAATCAAAAAGTTAGATTCCTAATCTTTCCGTTTAGCAATAGGTTTCAGTTTTTATTAGGTTATGAAACAATGAAAAAAATTAAAATTAATAATTTATTTATTTATTTATTTATTGCCTCTACCCTTCAGGGTCATTGGCAGTTCCTCTGCCAATTAATAATTGATTTAGAGAAAAATCAATTAGAATATAATAAAAAAAATATTTAAATTAAAAAATGATTTATTTTTTATCGACGACAAAAATGAAATAAGAAACTTAATCCGGCATGAACATATAAAACCGGAAATAAAAGAGGAATTAATTGAAATTATAAGCCATTATGGCGAAGTATTAAAAAAAGATGATGAAAATTTAAAATCAACGGGATTAATTAAACATAAAATAATAACGACGAATGAAAACCCAATATATAAGCGTAGTTACCGTTACCCGGAACAATTTAAAAAACAGATAAACGATGAAGTACAAAAATTATTTAAAAAATGGGATAATTAGAACTAGCAACTAGCTTCTCCGCCTTGGATAGTGCCAAAAAAATCAGACGCGTCGGGACAAAAGAAAATAAGAATGGTCATCGACTATAGAAAACTAAATCAGGCAACTGTAAAAGATAAATTTACCCTACCAAACATTGAGGATTTATTAAACATATATAAGGGATAGAAAATATTTTAAACCATAGACCTCGCGTCAGGGTTTCACCAAATTGAGATGGACGAACAATCAATAGCTAAAACCGCATTCTCCACTGAAAATGGACATTTTGAATTTTTGCGTATGCCTTTTGGCCTGTGTAATGCACCTCCAACCTTCCAGAGAGCAATGACAATGATGATTCAAAATATTCCCAATTCAATGATTTACATTGACGATATAATAGTTTATTCATAAGAAACTAAAATGAGGAAGAAGATTTAAAAAGAGTATTTGAAGCCCTAAAACAACATAACCTCTCAATACAATTGGACAAGACTGATTTTTTTAAAACCGAATTAAACTTTTTAGGATACGTCGTAACCCCTGATGGATTAAAAACAGATGTGAAAAAAATTGAAGCTATTTTAAAATTTCCTGTTCCGTGTAATGAAAAGACGACGAGACAATTCCTCGGCATGACCGGGTATTATAGGAAATTTATCAAAAATTACTCAAAAATAACCAGACCAATTTCAAATTCTTTAAAAACCAAAATATATGGCACAAAATAAATAAAACAAGCATGTCAAACCCTAACAGAAATGATGAGCAATACGCCGATTCTTAAATACCCAGATTGAGAAAAGCCATTCGTATTAACTACGGATGCTAGTAATAAGGCCACTGGAGCTGTACTATCACAAAAGGACGAGAACGAAATAGAACACCCCGTAGCATTTGCTTCCAGAGTTTTACAAAATGCCGAAATAAAATATAGTGCAATAGAAAAAGAATAGTTAGCAATTGTATGGGCGACACAGCATTTTAAACCTTATTTGTATGGCACAAGATTTCTTTTATGTAACGATCATAAACCCTTAACATGGATCTTCTCAATGAAAAATGGTAACACACGTATAATGAAATGGATATCGAAGCTTCAAGAGTTCGAATTCGACGATAAGCATATCCAAGGTAAAACTAATTACGTAGCCAATGCACTTTCTAGAGGAATTGACGAAATAAATCATACCAGTGATGAGGAAGAAATGGATGTTGAAGAATTGCTGAGCCGAGATATTGCGGATGAAAACAATTCGGAATTCGAAGCAATAATGGAAGATCTACAGGCACCATCAGAGGAAGATTTAAAAACAAATCACTCGCAAGAATCTATCAATGAACAGGTACGAATTTGCGAACCAGAAAAATGCGTTAACATAGAGAAGAATCAAATAATTATAAAAAGGGAAATACTAAAATCAATTTTACTAAACCATTCGGGAAACGTCGATACGAATTAAACATTTACGAAAAGTCGGATATCGCCTCATTGTTAGAACAAATACTTGAACCTAATAAAACTTAGGGGATAATATGCAAATCACCTAATGAAATAACCGAAAATTTGTATGGAGATTATTTTAAAACAATTCAACAAATAATAGAAACACAATATCCTTCGGTTAAATTAAAAACATACAAACAGATAGTAAATGACATGGAAAACCCAAATGAACAAATAGAAATAATAGACAACTATCATTTAGGCAAAACTAAACATAGGGGTATAAATGAAACGTTTGAAAAACTTAAAAAAGAACATTATTTTCCGGGTATGCAAAATAAAATAGCAGAATATATTAATAAATGTGAAGCATGCAAAATAACTAAATATGACCGTAAAGCTGTAAATGCAGAATTTCAGATTGCAATTAATATTTGTAACGCTTTAACTAACTACATGGCGTACTTTCCCACACCTCTACAAATATCCTTAGACCAAGGGACGGAAATGAAAAATAATTTGGTGAGACAATTTTGCGAAGAAAATAACATTCTCTTGCATTATACTTCGGCCAGTCATTCAAATTCTCAAGGATTACTAAACAGGGTTCATTCTACTTTAAATGAGTTATTAAGAATAATAGGAAAAGAAAGAGATAAATGTTTAATGCAACAAAAATTAAGATTAGCCGTCATAGCGTACAATAATACTTTAAATAATAAATTAAAATTAACACCTAATGAAATTACCTTCGGAACCTCCAGATTAGAATCAGACAAAAACATTGACCTGACTGAACAATACCTATTAAAATATCATAAGGACCAAGAATTGCTACACAAATTAATTAGAGCTAAAATAAATAATGAAAAAGAAATAAGAACTAAAAAATTAAATAAAAATAGAGAAGACCCCTTAGATATTCAAAAACAATTAGGAGACGTAGAATATTTAAAAAATACTCAAGCAAAAATAAAAAGTAGAGATAAGTTCAAAATGGTGAATGTGCTAGTAAAAGATAAAAGACCAATTAAAACCCATTTTGACAATATTAAAAGGCCCACTAGGAAAAAGAGGAAAAAGAAACAATCTATTTCAGACGACGATAGGGAATCACTTCGCGTTAATATTTCAGATGCTTCGGATAATTATGACTCGGATGACTCAGATAATGGTTCTGATTAAAAGTACTTAATTTTAGTTAAATAATAATAAAATGTCTAAAAACCTTCAATGCTGTAATTTATTTTAATAAAATCGGACTTTCGTATTTTGCTGTATACTATTATGTTCAATGTTAACAAGGTTAAAAGATCATTCAAATTATTATTTTATTTCAAAGTAATGTTATGTTTGATTTATTTTGTAATTAATATTTTGTATTCACTATAATAAATATTTGGATATTATTATTTTGGCTTGAAATATTATTTTGATTGATCGTTGAGAAAAGTATGTATTTTATTTTGAAATTATTATTAACTGTAATTAGAAGAGTATTTAAATTATTATTTTGATTTAAAATAATATTGTTTTAATTGAGAAATTTTGAATTTAGAAGTATTTTTTGTAATAGAAGAAACTAATTCAAAGACTCTTATTTTACTTTCCTTTTGTTTAAAATAATGTATTGATATTAGTATGCTCAGTATTAAGGAATATCCTGTTATCTTTTTGTACTTTAGCATGTAAGAAATTCTGAGATGTATAAACAATTTTATTTTTGTAAATATAGTCTAAGCTTATTGTTAATATTAAGAAATGGACAAGGTCTAATCCTTTTGTTTATAAGAAGTCGATAATTGTATAAAATCCTATTCTAGTGTTAAACGTACAAGGTTTAATCTTTTTGTTTTCAAATGAACAAATTCTAACTTAGTAAATAGAAAATTAAGAAGTATTCAAAGTCTAATCCTGTTGTTTTTATAAAGTCCCAAGAGCATCAAGAGACGTACAAGGTCTAATCCTTTTATTTTTGTATAAACTTAGTGTATAAGGTCCAATCCCTTTGTTCACAGAATGTATCACTTAGTGTAAAAGGTATTAAGAAATTTATAAGGTTCAAACCTTTTATTTATTGAATTGTATAGAATCTAACCTATTTACACTGAGATATTTGTTCCATCGGAGACCTCGAAACTCGGGGGGGGGGGGGGGGGAGTTATGTACATCTAGATAGCATTAAGAATATAAATAAACAATGTTTGATATCCCCTTTTCCATACCCTATAAGAGGTTGCCCCCACCTAGCCTCATCAGACATTCTCTACGTCTTGTAAGTCTTGTAATAAGTTATAAATTGTGCTTGTTCTTCTTGTAATGTATGTCATTCTCAATAAAGCTTCTTTTTAAAAACTTCAACCCGCTATACTTTTATTTAGCTATATAGTATAATAGCCTTTATTAGTGTATAACGTAAACTGTGCGTTAACTCAAGAGTATCGTAATAGTAAAGTCCAAAGGAACCCTTAACTTAATAAAATCATCAAATAAAATCTATTAACAAAAATTAATAATTATTTTTCATTCAATTGCTACTAATTAGCATAGAATTGGTTCGCACGATAGGATAGTAAGACCCAAAACTCCGACATCAACAGTTGTAGCAGTAAGGACTGTATCTATTAGATAAATTAGTATATAGTAAACACCCAAGCTGTGGTTACATCATATGAATACATATACTATTAAGATTTAAATACCCAGTAAATAATGTTATTGAACATTAGTAAAACATTAATCATGTCAGTATAGCTTACTAAAGGTTAGTTAACTAACAATTTTATTGCTTACTGGAGGTTTACATGAGGTTGGAATTGTTTACATTGATGATTGGTTACTGATGAGTTGGTTACTAATGAGTGTTTGGCTTCATTAAGTGCAGCTGTCGAAAGTGCACCTGCAACTTGGTCAATGTAATTACGAAACTAAACAATCCATCCTTTGAAGTGACCCAAAGCCCGAAAATGCATCACTCCTGACAATGTTTCCAGGAATGGTTTAGTAGATTACTGATAAAAAACAGAAAAAAGTTGCATGCAAAATTAAAATGCATCCCTAAGTCGATTCTCAAAAACTTTATTTTATAATTTTAAAAATATTTTAATGTCATTATTTTAATGTCAACGCCGATCACCTGCCCAGATATAAGGAATTTATAACATAAGAAAATTAGTAATGCGAAATATTAAAGTAACGCTCAAAAAATTATATTATATAAAAGAAAAGTTTAGTCTCAAGAAACCTTAAGTTGTTTTGATATATTGCAAGAGACCTAAATGAAAGGTTTTTAAGAGAATGAGCTAAAAATAAAGTAGGTACCACTGTATTGAAAGAAATACTTAGCTAAATCTATCAGCAAAAAAAAATAAATAATAATAATAGAATGGACAATCAATAATAACTCAGTTCACCAACTCCGACTTCTAGGAGATGGTTTCAGTACAAATTTCAAAATTTGATTTTATTGTTGATTAATTTGTGAGTTTTTATTTACTAATTGAAAATTATTTAGGAGCTAATATTTTTTTTTTCTATTAGGAGCTGAATTTTCTAATAAGGAAGTTAAATAGTACAATTACATTCCAAAATATTTGTTTATGGAAATTAAAGGAGAATTCTTTGATTATGTTAATAAGAAATTCACAAGTCAAAGACTTGTTAAGAGATTTTTTAAGCAGCTCCCGAAAAATTTATTGCTCCAGTAAATTGATATTTTTATGTTTTTACTTTATAGATATTTACAACTGTTACATATATAATTTTGAGAATCGATGATAATAAGTAAATCTGCAGTGATAGTTATTTTAAATGCCGAGGGACGGCATAACTAAGGATTTTTTACTCCCTGTAAAAAATCCTAAGGTCATCTGCCGTGCTGCGAACCCGCGATCTTGGGGGGTTTAGTAGGTTGTTATGCTAACCACTACACCACAGGTGACCCCCTCTACGTTGAAGATAGTTTCGTGGTACATAATTTTATATTTATAAAAAATGATTCTTTTTCATCATTACACTATTAAAATAAAAAGCATTCTTCATTATTTGTAACAAAATAATTTCTCATGTATTACCTAGTACATAAAATAATTAAAGAAGACCAAAAAAGTGGCGTGGCAAAAGACTAATAAACAACGAAAAATAATATTTAAATCAAACTACCTATCCCGATTAATACATAAAAATAATTTAATATAGGTATCTATTTAAAAAAAAAATTAACAAAAAAAAAAAAACAAATGATTGAAATTATTAAATTAAACAAGAAAATGAACGATTACAGTAAAATGAAAAGTCGACTTTGAAATTTAAAAAAATAACCAACATATAAACAAAATAACACAAATCACTATTTGCTTATACATTTTATGGAATTTATAAAACTCTTTAATTTAAATTTTAATTAAAACCATTTAATCTGTCGTAATATGTGCAAATATGGTCCGAGTGTTTGTAACATTAACTTGTAAGTCCAATCTGATTATTTTTTTTTAATGGAATGATTACCTAATATTCCAGTAAAATACTCCAACTGACTGATCAATTTCCAAATAAGCAAATTCTTCCACTCGAAATCAGTTCTCCAATCTAGTAATATGATGGAACAATCCACTATTGATTCTGCGCTTCATTACCAATATGTACTTTACTTGAAATCGGGAACCCTGACTGACTCAAATAGCATAGCCTTGTGAAGACACAAACTACAGGTTTTTGGGTTATTTTCAACCGACTTCATTTTCATTAACGATTATAAATGAAATATTTTTTTAAAAAATCGATTTACACATTATTTCTAAAACATAAAATTATAAAATTTTCTTTTTATATGTGTTATATAATCATAGTCCATTAATCCCTCTTGACCTGATTCGGTACCTGGGCTCTGTCTGGACAAACGACTTACTTGGAACCCATATACGAGTACAAGACTAAAACAACGAGAAACTGCTCGTCGTCTTCGACTTCAATATTTACAATACAAACTATAACAATATGGCGGAAATTAAACCTATTTGGACATAAGGAGTTGAGCTCTGGGGCACAACTAAACCTTACAATGCTTCTCGTATACAATCCTTATAATCAAAAACCCTAAATGCTCCTAGCATTGTCACAAATTATCCATACAAATTTTCCGTTTGTCGCTGATTAAGCCCAAACCAGAAACCTATAATTTCATTGTAATCTCCATAGCCACTCATATACACCAATCTCACAGTTGCTTTCCTTTATATTCCCGATAACACTCCGACGCGTTTGCAAAGAAGATTGCATTGAGACCATCTACTATAGGACTATTGTTAAAGTGGCACCAATTGCTTTACAAATTATAAGTATGTTACTGTATTTCTTTTCCACACATTCACTAGATGTACATATACAATCTATACTGGTGTAAATAAAAAAAAAAGTAATCATAAATTAATCAAAAATAAATATTAACAATCGACTGAAATTTGGTGTTCTTTTTTTCATAACGGAAAGGAGCTAATATTATTATCAATTATATCAAATTGAAATACTAAACAGTTTAGTTTAATCCGAGATTTAGCAGATAGTGGATGCTACTCGTATTTACTAATTGGTATCTAGACTAATTATTGTTTTTTTAACTGATTCGGTGCGCTATTTATGTCTTTTACGGATTATTTATTTAAATGGTG
The DNA here is from genome assembly GCA_003667255.2 of Euschistus heros. NCBI lineage: Eukaryota > Metazoa > Arthropoda > Insecta > Hemiptera > Pentatomidae > Euschistus > Euschistus heros. Next base: position 2,379,130 of record RCWM02000030.1, on the reverse strand, counting down.
ATTTATTTTTAAATTTAAATACCGGTATTGAGTATAAAACATTTTAACCTCCGACACATCTTTAATTTTAAATTTTAAAATTTACATAATTACATTAATATACCTTTCATTCTAGATTCCATACCCGTCAATTTTTTTAAATCTCATCCAAAACTTTATTATCACCCAAATCCACTACCGCAATCCCTATCTAGTTCAACGAACCCTTATATTCCTCCTCGCAGGTTAAAAGGCAGTGGTCTCGTGATCTATTGTAAAATTTGAAATGAAGTCCTGGCAATAGCTAGTTTCTCCACTCAAGCCCTGAATGACGGTACTATAGCGCTTTTACTCATACTCTACTGCTTTATACACCAGTGACGCAGCTGAGAAAGCAGCGCTGGGATTTCTTTGGATCTGGCTTCTTGGACAAGTCTGATTGGGAGATCCCAAGGATGTGTGTATAGATAGATAGATAGATAATACTTATATTAATAGTATTTACAGAATTTTATGTTATTTACAAAAGTGTTCAAAGTAATATTACTGACATAGCTACGGCTGTCTGTCAGGAGCGCTTTTAATTTGATAATGATTTTAAATCATTATTGTTTATTTAATTTTAAATATGTAAATATTTATTAATTTATTAACTAATTTATTCTCAAACAATACAATACAATCTAATTACATATTATATAATCTATTATTAATCATTAATTATGTCTTATACAATAATATCATAATTACCATATATCCTACTATATAATGATATTTTAATTATAACTCAAATAATAATACCTGTATACTTATATCCAACTGTTTAGTGAAAGATCGTGATATTTTCCGATGCGACTCCTCAAAACTCGCATCGGCCTTTAGGTAATGGACTGTATTTAAAACTATAAAAATGAGTGTTCGCAATTTTGGGGAAACCTTACTCAGAAGAAAACCGAACCAAATATTACAAAACAAATCACTCACCTCGATGAAGCCGCCGATGTGCTTCCGCGACGTCTCGGAGGCCTCCAAAAGAATCGCGGGCGGACGAATGATTCCTGCAGGCTGAAACACTCGGTCAAGATATCTTCCTATCAAATCACCACTCATTTGTTGGGGGGTACTTAGTCTTTAATAAATAACACAAAAAAAAAAAAAAAAAAAAAACGCTTTGAGAAAAAAAACTTTTGGAAAGCTAATCTTAGCCTAAGTCATAAAAAGGCAGGAAAACCATAGGGCCTTGGACAAAAGGTAATGCGCTCGTACTGGTGAGAATACAGTATAAAAGTGAAGCCTATTCCTGTAGGGATTAGTGGATGCGATAAGAGCTAGTTACCTAGGAATTTTTATAGAGTGCGTCTATGAACGATATACTACAGCGCATTGGCGCGAATATATCGCCCAAAAATTGGGATGTTGCCCAATTTTATTCCAAAAGTTATACAATGAAAAATGGTGGGCAGGCATCAACAAATTTATACAATAAAAGGAAAGGAAGCTTAACTTGAGTAAAGAGTAAGATAAAGACAAAAAATTAAAATATTATAACCTGAATGGGAGCACAATTATGCAATGTAAAGAAAAGGAATCAGCCCAACTGAAAAACAATTATACAAATAAAGAACCTAAAATAGCATAACTGTTGGACAATTATACAATGTAAAAGGAAGTCATTCTGAAAGCGGAATGAGCTTGTTCACAGGTCTAGTGAGAGTGCCGGTAGAGGTCTCAAGGGTGGCTGCTCGTGAAACACCATCAGGCTTGATCTCGGAAATAAGAGCTAAAGGCTGGAAGCGTGAGGAGCTGTTCAGTCCCTTGCTCACAACAACGTTGCCCTGTTTCAGCGGATTGGACTTTGGGGTCCGCTTATAACGTTGTGAATTATAATTTAGAACGGCGTTGTAAAGTATGCCGCCCACCCTGAGGACCCCCCAGGCTATCGAGGAAAGGAGTACGGCAGCAAGGCGGCTTGGCCGGCTTATCGGCACGGATATGAAGAAGAGGACCAGAAAAATGTTTAAAGGTAAGGTCAGGTTCATTCATGCGCGATGAGCGCAATGGGAGTAGACTTGAGATCCGGTAATGGCCTGGTGTTTAATTCGGTGTCACGATAAGGAGGAGGCCAATGTTCCTGGCAATTGGTCAAGGAGGAGGGATCTTGAGTCCCTAAACACAAATTTTTGCCCTGCGCGGAATGAGTAGGGGTAAGACCCCTAGAGTCAATATTGGCATGATTAGCAACAGAAGAAACATCTGCAAACCCTACTGGGGAGAATTTGTCAAACATTGAAATTTCAGATTGTACAGACCTTTTGATATCGACAACTGGTGGTTTTAAAGAAGTAGGTTTAAGAGGATTCGGTACAGGAATTTTACTTGTTACACTATCTTAGTTACTCTTACTATGTATGCATACTGGTTTCTAATTGTTTTTATTTTTATCAGGAAGGAATTTTGGACAATCTAGATAGGCTGAGGAATAGTGGCTGTTTGAGGATGAGATGTAGCTATCCTCTTCAGTAAGGGAAACAAAAGACCTTTCATCAGATGAATCACTGACATTTGTATCAGCACCACCTGTTTTATCTATGTGATTAATGTTTGAAACTTGATGTGATTGAGTTTAGGAAGGAATCATCTGGATTATCAATTTGTATTTCCTGGGAAACATTATCACTATTTAGTCTGTGACTACATGTATTGGTGTAATAGAAGGGTCGATGTTTTCTGGAATAGCAGAAACATTTGAGTCTTTGTGGTCTGTACTCAGGGGTTGTTCAAATGGAAGTTTTTCAATATTTTCAGTTTCCGAAGAATCATGGAAATCTTGGGAAATTTGGCAAACAGAAATTAACGAAGTGGCTGATCGATTTTGTGATAGGGTTTGGTAGGGCCTATGATTGCCCAACCAAAAATAGTACTGACAGCAATTGGACCAATAGAGCTTGGAATAAACGGATGAGGCAATAATAATTGCGGGTAGACATCTGCAGTCTTTGTGTCTGCCGATTGGCGCAAACACCACCCCCATTAATAATATCTAATTAATATAATTTTATCGATTATAACATACTAGTATATTATCAGTCAATTTGTAATATATAACATTTATTAGATTGTTAATAATTAAAATTTTGGATAAGAAAGGAACGGTAGATATAGGCTTCTTTCAAGTAACTCATTACAGCTGCCCTGTCATCACCATATATGTATTTGACCATATCAATTTCAGTCATAGTAACTGCACCAAAACATTTTTTCCTCATTCCCTCCAAGACTTTACATTGTCCTAAATAATGAAATCCATCTTCATTCTCTCCAATATCACACATAGAACAAATGTAATTCTGTCCCTGGATGAATGGCCTGTAGTTCAAGTTAGGAAGTTCTCCTCTTATTTTCATTATGACGCCTATATCAGATATTGGTAAATTTGAATTAATATAATCAATATCAAAAGATAATTGCTTATAGATTTGTTGATATTGGCCGCTTAAAGCTCTTTCCCTATAACACAAGGATGTATGTTGTAAATAAGTATGGTTGTATTTTTAACTTTTAATTTAACTCTATTTTTTTTTTCACTATCATTATCTTCCTTTTATATTATTATTTACCTCTTTTTTTCTCTATTTGTTGAATAGTATGAGGTTCTTTATTTATTTATTTTCTATTTCTTTTTTATGTATTATGAGGTAACTTATTTATTTGTTTTGTTTTTTTTTCTTTTTATTTTATTTCTTCTCATTGCATACATTGCGGGAATGAATCTATTAAGTCATCGATATTGCTTATGGATCTGCCTTCTAGAGGCATATTGTAATATTTTCTCAATAAACGATTTTAATAATTTTAAAAAATTGAAATTTCATGACAATGCTAGGTCATGTTAGTACTAAATAGTCTGTTGTCATCTTGTTCAGGATGTTCCATTGAGGTCGAACAAGATGATGGTATCCTGGGAGCATTACTCGAGGTATACGGTATGCTGGCTGTGATCAATAGGCTTAGGATGAAGTGGTGGAAGTGACTGCGGGAGGTATATTCGGATGCAAGCAGGAATGGCTGTCCCTACGTGAGCCGCCTCCGGCATGCACCTCTCGCCTAAATATTCCCATCTTTCGCCTTCCCTCACAACATCTTACCGGCAAATGGTCTTCCTCAGTAAGTGCACTCCCTCCAGCCAACTTTTTTTTCTCAGAAGAAAAAAAACCTTTTCTGAGTTCCTTATAAAACTCCCCTAAAAGAAAAGAAAAAAAAAAGGGAAAGAAGAAGGGATAATCCCTCCTTTTGGCAAGATTGCGACAGATAGTGCTATTACATCAACCTCGGCTCACATCCAGAAAATACTCTGTTTACGACTCGCCTCGGGAAATATCCACCGTTCCTTCGATCTAATAAAGCCATCCATACTTTCACACCAGAAATCTAAGTTATGTAGTACGAAAAGCAAAATAGCTTTTTGTAAGGTTCTTAAAAAAAGATTTATTTTAAAATAAAACACAAGTTATAATGGAGGAACAATTGAATCTTTGAGTTGTGTTTTGCTTTAATTTTTCAAAAACCGTTTTTTAAAGTAAATGTTTAATGTGTTCTTCTAGGCTATCGAAAAAAACAATTATGTCGTCCATATAGACTAATACATTCGGAATTTTGGAAAAGGTATTATATTCATCGCGCGCGTTGGAATGAGTAGGTGGGGCTTCTTCAGGGGATGCATTTTTTAAGCCAAACGGCATCCTTAGGAAAAACTCGTAATGTCCGTATTCTGTTGAAAGGCAGTTTTAGGATGGATTCGCGTTCCAGTTTTCGATTGGTGAAAGAGCCGGAGGCCAAATCGATTGCTGAAAAATAATTGTCATGCTCTACCAAATTTTCACCAAATAAATCTCTCAATGTTTGGGAGTGGGTCCAATTTGTTCTTCAATAGTTTTTTATGTTATTATTAAGTTTTCTATAATCTATCACCATGCGAATTTTCTTTTACCTGAGGCTAAAATGTCGGGTTTTTTGGGAACGACCCATACAGGGCTGTTATACGGGGAATTCGAGTGTTGTATAATTTTATTTTTAAAAACTAATAGTTTATCAATTCTAATTGAATGGGTCTTTTTAGCGGAAACAACTTCCGGATATCTGTAATTTCTTGGATATTCATTGGGTCCTCGTCTGTTGTTTTTTATGTTTAAATGTTTTAATAAAATCTGTACTGGTTAATTTAGACGTTTTCGTCTGTTTAATAAACTTCTGGAAAATCTTTTAATAAATCTATTATTTTGAATTTTTCCTCACTATTCATGGTGACTTGTTCTTATTAATTGTGGGATTTATCTTTTTTAATTAATTAGCATCGTTCATCCTAGCCAGTTCGGGACAATTGGTCACGACACTAAACCAGGTAGACACGAATAGTTTCACTTATCTCCTCTATTTCGTCACACTTCCATAGGTTCGGGGGCAAATGGCCATTACTTCCGTGGAGTCGATATGGCAGAGAATTTTATAAACATTTTTAATATCATATAAACCTTCTTTTATAGTTACCTACTTTATCAACTTAATTTATGGGTGAAAAAAAGGGAAAGAAGATGTTTAGGATAATCCCTCCTTTTGGCAAGATTGCGACAGATAGTGCTATTACATCAACCTCGGCTCACATCCAGAAAATACTCTGTTTACGACTCGCCTCCTCGAAGCAATATCATCTTTCAATGGAAATATCCACCGTTCCTTCGATCTAATAAAGCCATCCATACTTTCACACCAGAAATCTATATAAAATAAACACTATAACACAATTAAACTACAAGTTTCCTACATAACTAAGTTGTTAAATTTTTAAAATAAATAATAATTATCCTTTAAATTTTTCAAAGACTATTCAAATGTGTGACATCAAATTTTGTATTAAAACCGTAATAAAAACCGAATGGGACGCTATTAGTAATCTAATAACAAACGACAATTTTCAGAAAATCTAATTAATGTAATATTTTTTTAATTTATATTAACAACTATATACAAAATATTTAATAACAATACAGTCTCTAGGCCATCTTTTTAACAGACGTCTTGGAGGATTATCGGGAAAAGAATCGGAGACAAGTTGGGAGACTAGTAGATATGAGTATGCTATTTGTAAATAAATATCTGGTTTGAGCCAAATCAGCAACATATGGAACATTTAGATGAATATGGGTAAGTTTGTTTGTGACATAATAAGGAGCATTGAGGATTTTACGAAGGATTTTGTATTGTAAGGATTGGATACAAGAATAATTTGAAGGCAAGAATAATTTAAAGCCCGAAAGCTAAATTTGAGCTGAGGATTACAAGAAATATGTTTGTCCGGATGGAACTTACAACTACTAGAATAAAGCTAGCTACTACTTAGGTGGAGGATCTGTAGAAAGGTGAACCGTGGGTGATAAAAACAAATCATGGCAAAATTGTATAAAAAAATCACTACATCATTTCAGGTATAGTGTCATATCAAACAATTTCATATATATTTTATAGCATTTCAATGTCTTATTTTAAAAATTTAAGTGATTTGGAATTTTCTTTTTATTTTATTGTTTTTTCACATAATTCTATTTATTGGAATTTAAAACTGTTTAATAATAGAAAAAATACATTAGCGGCATTGTCAAAATATTTTTTTGCAGATTTAATTTTTGGCTCTCGATGTGAAAGTCAAGCGATGTTTTGATAATTTTCAGCTTGGAGCCAAATCTTCATATTTAGGAAAAAAAGTTCTGTTCAGTCGGCGTTGCAGACCTATTTTGGACCCAGATCTAGAATTTCAGACATAAATTTATCTTGGAAAGGTTCAGCAGCAGAATGATAAGAGGTTTTTGTCCTGTAATATCCATGAAACGTATCACAATACGACATTTAAATTTATCTAGCCATACATTGGTAGTAATTTTATTGTAGAACACTTGATTTTTCATTTAAATTTTCTTTGGACCAGATACCTATCCTTCCATAGTAAGCTCCATAACCACTCCAATCCACTAGTCTCCCAACTTGCTTCTCACTCCATTCCCGATAATCCTCCGAGGCGTCTGAAAAGAAGATGGCCTAGAGACCTTTTAGTGTAGATTTCATTGAAGTGCTGCTAGTGAGTAGTTCTTCACAAGTTACTTACATGCCATTGTATTCACTATCAACAAATTTACTTAGTGTATATGTTTTTGTACAGTTGTAAACATCAATAAAAGAAAAAAAAAAAGAAAAAAATAAATAAATTTTCTTTGGAAATCAGTTTTAACCCCCGCCATTCTTGAAAGAACCATTCAAACAAGCACTCGAATGGCAGTGGCGGGTTCTCGCTAGAGGGTTGGGTTTTTGTGGATGTTGGACTATCGAGATTCTATTGTATGTTGTTTAGTAACAAACTTCGATTTATCTTCTATCGAATAAAATTTATTATTCTATCGTTATTATACAAATTGTTAAACATTTTGGACCTTCAACGATGGCTTACCCGCTTATACCTTCCATTATAAGAAAAACTTTTTTTATTATAAAATTATTTTCACACTTTTATCAAGCGATTAACGAAGCTAATAACGAAAAAAAAAAGATCGTTTTAATAAAAAAAGAACCCTTTTCCCTTTGCCTAGGGACAGTACAATCCTAGCAGCAATATAGTCATTTAAATAACGACAGAAGAGTCCTCTAAAAGCTGTGTGTGAAAACGATATAAGGACACGTTTTAATCTCGTTTTCATTCACAAGAGAAAAATAAGAGGATAAAAGGCCAGGGATAGCCGTGTGATTAAATTTCCAGGAAAGGCTTTTGGGATCCGGGAATATGTTGGAGGGAAATAGAATTTATAGTCCGAAAGAAGGAGACCTCATTTCCCCTAGCTAATTTAAGTAACACATTACCGTATGTAATTGCGTCCATGTGGGGAGTACTGTGATAGCAGTAGAATTTCAATTAAAGCAAATTGAAGCACTTACTCTAAATTAATTGGGCCAATGGTCATTGTTTAATCATTGCAGCCTGCGGAGCTCTGGCTTTGAAGTGGAATAGTGTGCATGTTTAACCTGCCCCTCCTACAGGTGGTTAGTCACCTTTGACATACCCAAAGAGCTTGTCAACTTTAGTTAGTGTAATAATGTCCGGTTAGGTTGGGGGATGTGACTAATTATTTATAACTACTAGCTCAACTATCTCACACTATTTTAATCAAATATTTCATTTTAAATCAAAGTGCAACTACACAAAAAATAAAAAATAACATATTTAAGAACAATAAATATATTCTTTGGGTTCAGATATTTTCCATGATGTTAAAAGTAGGTTCAATCATATTTACTGCTACTGTCTTACATTTATTATGTTATTTACTGTCTTATATTTTATTTTTCCCCCCTCGCAAATAAACTGTTTTATTGAAAAAATATTGCGAGATGCTCCATTCAGACACAGTAAGTAAGTGCTATAGACGAAAATAATCTCGCGGCAAGTTGGGAAACTAGTGGTTTCGAGTAGGTATGGAGTTGACTATGTAAGAATAGGTAACTGGTTTCGGCCAAATCAGCAGCCTATGAAATAGTATTAGCTTTATAGATAAGTTTGTTTTTGATATAATAAGGAGCGTTGAGGATTTTACGAAATATTTTGGATTGTAAAAATTCGATACGACAAGAATTGGAAGGTATAATAAAGCCCAAATGATTAACTCCGTATGTCCAAATGGGTCTAATTACTGTTATGTAATTAAGTATTTTGCAATTCATAGTGAGCTTTGAACGCTTGCCTAGTAAAAGTTGGAATAGTCGGAAACGAGCAGTTTCTGTCTTATAAGTTTAGTATATAACGCAATGGAATAAAAAAAAAAAAATCACCGTTCAGAAATTGTATTAATTGACCAAATACAAATAATTGTATAACCGTGGATACCTAACCAAACAACTTTTGTTTAATAAAACATGTTTATGAATAAAAAAAGTGAATCATTAACTTTTTTTTTATTTTTATACAAGGCTTATGATTTGTAAATTGATAAATATGTCTTAAGAGAAACTTAATTTTGATAACAAATGAGATTAAAAGGAACATCCATTTTACTTATAATTACCCGGAACTCACAGGAGGTCGTTTATCATCACGGAATGGGATCACCTTCAAAAATGTCCAACGTCATGGAATTATGAGCCGGAGATAATTCGCAGCAAGATAACTCTTTTTTCTGAAGATCTATAACTCAATCTGAGAACTCCAGGGGGAAGAGGGGGGGGGAGGAGGAATCATGAGCAATAAATACTGGAGCTGTTCTCACATCTGACGGAAACAGTAATCAGTGATCGTTCTGCTTGTTGGAGAGTCGGTGATCCAAAAAGATAGGATGGACAACAGCAAGCACGAACTGTTGGCATCCAGTCATAACTGCTTATATTTACAAGCCATGAAACCATTTTGGGGTGCGTTCTGGATGGACGCTTATAGAAGGTTCTTTCGGAAGACGATTAGTGAGTTGTTAGCTTTTATTAACAGTTAAATTATATCCACAGTTCGTCATATTTATATTGAGATCTGGACGACATAATAAATGTGTCTATTTTCTCTCACCTGCGTGGTCAATTTTACCATTCCTCTTCAGTAATTAATAACTTCAAAATAATTGTATTTTTACCAGTGCTATTGAAGTCAACCAAAAGTTGCTATTATCAGATATTTTAGTTACCTGCAACATTAAAACGAAAAATACGGAAATATATCGCACATAAACAACTATAAATTTCTGATGATGATTGTATTGTTGACTGTGAATTGTAATTAAGGTAATGAAATGGTCAGGGGTGCAGTCAGGATAAATAAAAACGTCAACTTTTAAATGAAAAACTTACATTTTGGCCTTGCAGGCCTTCATGAGGGCTCAAGTCAACGAAAGACTAATTTACTTTGTATTATTATTTTTCTTGTTTCTTTATTTTTTAATGTTTGTATCATCTTAGTCACATTCAATTTTTGTTGTGGCTTTTAGCCCTGACGAAGACCTGCAAGGTAGGTCGAAGCATCGGCACGCCAAAATATAAGTTTTTCATTTAAAAACTTGACGTGTTTATATTCCGACTGCACCCCTGACCATTTCATCACCTTGACTATAAATTTCATTGTAAAAGCCTATTCACAATCAGTCGTGACGTAACAGTGCTGTGACCGGCACTTGATCCACCCGGCAAAACTGAAAAACATCTTCCTGGAATTTGGATGAACTGATTCACACTAGACCGACACGTAAAACTGACCGTGCTTTCAGAGCACTCGACAACCCATACCGTGATCATCACATTGTTTTCGAACGATATTTTTCGATTTTCACGGCCGTGTTTTTCTATAATTTCGTGTATATTTCATATATTTGGACGAAAACATGGATGAAGCCTATCTCTTGTTGTGATTGCTTTTCTCCAGCGCGTATCTTGCTTTGCTATATTTTAACTTTCAACTTATTCAGCACTAATTTTAACGAATTTCCAGACATTCTGAAGTATTAAAAAAATTTCGTTCCACCATCTACTAATTCCTCATAAACTGTAGCAAATTCCTCTTCTGTTCCTCTCTTTATCTATGCTTGATGAACCCACTTTCGTTTTTTTTTTTTTTTTTTTTTTTTTTCTTTTTCGTTTCTCCTTCTTCTTCATCCAGAATCAATACAATACTTGCAAGTCCACCTTCTAAAAATTGAGCTTCCGGCTCCATGAGAGCACAAATGCACTGTCAGAGCACAGAGAAAATACTGACCGGTGTGAATTGAAAACATTGTGAGCTCACGTCAGAAAGAATCTCTGGCACGTCACGGTACTGTCACGTCACGGCTGAGTGTGAAAGACCCTTAGTGTTCCTATTTTCTTCGTTCTTTTTTTTTTTTTTACTTTGAAACTTTTATTGGCGCTTGTAAAACAATATTATAATCAGTTAATGTAATAAAAGTATACAATGATCATGACATGAATATTTGGCATGAGGGAAACAACACTCAGTGATACATATGTTTCATCTACAGCTAATTTAAAGTGTTACTCAAGGAGATCTCTTTAGCATCCAACGTGCTACATTAAGAAATTCCATTGTTGCCATATTTTATACTAGTCTGTTTTCGTGTCACTTTAATTTGTCATACAATCGTTTGTAGTGCTTCCGAATGTGGTTCGTGACAGACGGAATACCTAAGTCTGTGCTGTAGAGGAGTCCCTTGTTAGTTCTAAAAATTTAGATTGGAATATTTGAATTTGCCAAAGTTTGGCAATTTACTTTTTGTAAAGACCCTTTTCTTTTTTTTAATTTATTTATTTTGATCTCTGTCATCAAAGCAAATGTTCCACAAATTTTTGTCTAACATAATTTATATCACATCTGAATCCCTGTTCATTGGAGAAATGGCTGGGAAAACTAAAACATATGTTTTAAAAATATAAACAAAAAAATAATACACTAGGTATACACTGACAGCCAAAAGTTCTACCTAATCGATTTTTTTTTTTTTATTTTCTCGGTTAAAATGTTTGTACTTTCTTTCAAAAACCTGATAGGATTGAAACTAAAAGAAATGTAGAAAATAATGCAGAATTATGTGAATATTACTAATAAGATATTAGATGGGATTATTAATGATTTTTCTGTTAACCTTAACACCTACTTATTTGAACTAAGTGACTTTAAAAAGAGCTAGAAGTGGCTTTAAGAAAAAAAAAAAAGAATAAAATAAATCGTTACAATTGAAATTATTAGAAAATATTCATCATGCTTCCGAACTGTCGCTACGTTCATCGATGCGGAACTCCAGAGTTTTCGAGTAAATATAGATTGGTGTAACTGAAGTACACCCAAAGAACAAATAACAAAAGGATCGACATGAAAAAGTAATATCCTAAGTTTTCGAGTCTTGGCTCGGAGTTTGTTCTCGATGTGACTTTATTTTGATTGATTTATGTTAGGACTTGGATTACATAATTAGACGAACCCCACCAGCTCCTCAAACTTTCCTCAAACTAAACAAATTGAAACTTCTATGAATTACTAATTTTAGCTGTTAGGCACCAGCCGGAACTGTTTAATCTAAACACTTCGGAATGTGCTCCGTCCCTGCTCCTTATAATAAGTAAACTTTTCGTACTTACACTTATTTATATTAAAATTATAATTTAAAAGTTATGGATAATATGTAAGTGCTTCAGCTATTTTTATCATACATATTTTCAGTGTGATAATAAAATAAGCATAAACAACCTGAAAAATTATATCAAGATTGTACTTATTTTCATTATCCGAATGAATAGATTTTCAGTTGAACCGATTAGTGGTACGAGCTCGTATGTAGCTATGTATTTTACAGATTTGTGAAAAGTAAAAAAAAAGAGAGTATAGTAAAGTGTGGTGAAGATAGGCTATTGCCTATTTCCTTTCAAGAGAAGGAACAATATTCAAAGCATAATAAAATTATCATCGTCATCTTGCAGAACTCTGGCCTCCTCTGCAATTCTCTTCCATTCAGACCTATTCTCAGCTGTCATTCTCCCTCCATATCCTCTCACACCCTGAGTCCGAAGATCGTCCTCTACATCTTCGAGCCAACAATGTCGAGGCCTTCCTCTCTTTCCCTTTCCATCATATTCATGTGTTCATCCAATATCATCTTAGGGAGCCTACCTACTAGCTTCCATTCTTTGTAAATGATAGGGCCATCTTAGCCTGCCTCTTTTTATACCGGTACAATAATATAATTATAATCTAAAAAAAATTGAAATAAATTAACAGTATTCCAGTATTATAGTATGCAAACGAGCAACATAAATAACCTACGGAATGCCAACATAACGAAAAGAAGAGACCGTGTGAGGAACACTATGTTAGTGAGTATCGATTTCAGATCCATACAGATTATCATAAATAAGTCTCTAAATTCTTAAATAGTTTTGTATTTTTTTCTTTGAATGGACTTTTGTGAAATCAAGACAAAGTTTGCATACGTTTGATTTCTTTAACACCTCCAAATACTTTGTCTCACTACCGGTTTTGAGTTCAGTGGGCCTTTAAACGAAAATTCAAATTCACATAATTTTTAGTTTCTCAGAATTTCGTAAACCTTCAGCGTCGTTAGAACCCTCGTCTGACGAATTGTACAATTTTTTTTTTTATCTTCCTTACTCAAAGATCAAGATGCCTTAACAAGTAAACATTTTTTACCATTGTATGTGTGTTTTGAAACCTTAGCACCATACTCATAATAGACACATTGGAATGACAGGACTGGAGTACAAGGCATTTTGCATTGCAACTTGAAAGTGTGAGAAGGATCGAGAAGGGTTTTTTTTTTTTTATTTATCTATTTATTAAAGTTTACAACTGTATAAAAATAAAGGTAAAGTTAATAATAACGTAAATAATAACATTTCAATTGCTTGTGAAGCAACTATAAACTGGTCGCACTTCAATAAATGTTTTATATGAGAAGGTTTTGAGGCCATCTCCTTTTCACTAGTAAATTTGAATGATTTTGGAGTTTACAATTACTATTACTAAGATTGGATATCTGTTTTGAGCTAAATAAGCAACATAAGGAACAAGAAAATCTTTATGAATAAGTTTATTTATGACAATATAAAGGAGCTTTGAAGATTTTTCAAAGGATTTTGGATTAAAAACATTTAATACGAGATGAATTAGATGGTTTTGTGAAGCCACAGAATCCAACTTCGAAACGTCAAAAGGACTATTTACTGCCACATAAATTAGTCTTTTGTAATTAATCGGTCACTAAGATGTCTAGCGATTGTTTAGTAAATGTGGAAAAACGTCGAAAACGACGAGCAGAGGAAGTCTCGTCGTTTTAGTCTTGTTGACAACATTCTTGTTGAGTGTCTCTGATATGAGATTGTAATTTTTGAGAAGCTATGAAGTGATCATGGTTTTAGAAATATAATTTGAGTCGTCTGGAATGAAAAATTTCTTATCTATTTAATTAGATCATGAGTGAATTTTTTACTTAATAGTTGAATCATATAACAATAATTAAAAAAGAGTTTATTAGTGATGACAATATTAGTTGTATAAATAAATATCAAATGTTAAAACGTCTTACCTTCTAGAGATACTGTAATGTCGATATATTTTAATAATTACAAATATTAATTATTAGCATCTCTTTTCGCTGCTTCGCTCACTCACATTAGTAAAGGGCGTAGAAAATTTTAACTAATGATTGAAGTTTTATTGTTTTATCGATAAATATCTTGTATTGTAGTATACAATTAATAAGCATTATTTCCTGAATGATATTTTTACGCACAGCAGTAATTTTTCACCTGGTTAAAAATGCATTGATTAGATGATTCAAGATTATGTAAAAGCATAATTACACGTCCAGTTTTTATTTTAATCAATGAGCTGGTAATCAAGACAGACAGAGACTATCAAGACACTCTTGTGGATAATTGATTGCATTATCAGTCCTTACAACAAAAAGTCCATGAATCATATTTTATAACACAATATAAAAAAGATCGATATTTTGATTTTGTTATAATTTTTATCTAGCAGAAATAATGTTATTGACTTAATATGGTCGGGTTTTAATTATTAACCATAAAAGTATATGACAATTTGACAAACCTCGTTTCTCCTACTCAACATGGTACTTTTTAATGTTTATACCTATAAATTTTATTATTAAAAAACCTTTCTAGATCTACGAAAATAATATAAAGAAAAAGATGCTGTTGAAATTTGGTACGGATGGGTTCAATAGTGAACTCAATTATCGTATGGTGCTAACCACGTATCGTTCAATTTCAATTTCAATAAGATCCACATGTCACACCATATATGTATAGCTTTTTTAATTGCATTTTAATTTAAAATAAGTTAATTTCATTGTCAATTTCAAGCTCTATATAACACCATACCTTTGTAACCTCTCATGTAGTATGGCACTCACCACCTATCGGCCAGTTTTCAAACTTCACTTTCATCCAAGTTTTATTGTTCTTTTAATAACAAATTAATTGAAAAATAAGTTGATTTTATTATTGTTAAACCTTCATGTAACTATAAATATGGTATGGTTAAAATTTAGTGATGATTTGTTCAGTAGTTTTTGTGGTCACAATTAAAAAAGAAAAATGGCTTGTAATTTTATATAATAGTATAGATGTATGTTTTGTGACCGTTCAATAAATAAATGTAAACAAATTAATAATCAGCAGTATTGAATTTTTTCTTCCCTTCTCTTAACGATGAAAATATATTTTCCATTTTACCGGATTTGTTTCCTTTAATCCTTAAATGTAATAGCACCTCCATGTATCTATTGTAAATTTTATATCATATTTATTCCTAAAATTCATGATTAATGTTTGAAGGACAATGTTTGCGTTTTCACGAAAGGGTAAAGCCCCCGCCCTTATAGTTAACAGAAAAGGGCCGAAGGGATCTCACCCCATTCTAAGGGAGCCACTAAAACTGACAGTTGGAATGCATATATTTAGATAATCGTCTTATTTATACGTCTCAATTTATTCCTCCCCTCCTATTTCACGTATCTTGTTTACCCATTTTTATAGTCTATTCCATACTTACTATCTTATCTCATGCATACATCCATTCATTCCAAGTTGTTTACAGGACGGCATTCATTCAAGGTCGCTGTGCTAAAAACTTAATGATTCCAAAATTCCTGAAACATCTTAATAGATATTAGTATTCAGAAATACCGATGTATTAATATTTTAATAATTTATAATAGGGAATTTTGTTGTCAAAATTATTAAATTGTAAATTGCCGTAAGGAAAACTATAACATTAAAAAATTGATAGATCCTTGCGGATCTAAAAATAATATCCTGAAAGAAAGGATTAAACCTATAGAGTGTCCTTCCAGGAGCCGTCCTAGCGATAAGGAAAGTAATCTGTTGCCTTTTCTAACTTATATTCCGATATTAGCTTATATGTTCATGAATATTATTAACTGTTTTCGTATGTCTGGTCTAATTATTTCGTTTTGCTTTGCAGCAAATATAGCCGAACGTCGTTTGTTTATTACGGAAGATGAAATTCGGGCTGAATTTTTCCATCAGATGGAGGAGGAAGAAGATTGTTTAGCTGTGAGCAATGAGTGCAGTGAACCTGACGACGAATTTATCCCGTTAATTATACGAATTTATCGTGAACGATGACGATGTAGCCGACGATGATGAATTCATTTCCGATCAGGGAGATATATATTCATTTTATACATCTTCACTCTGGAGAAGACAGGGAAGACGTAAATTTTGTCCACTGACAGAAAATAAACTTACATTGGTCGGGACCCTAAGAAAAACCAAGAGAGAGCTTTCTCCATCTATGGTCGATCCAAGAGGCCAAGCTGTTGGATCATCAAAATATTTTTATGATGACACAGAAACCATCTTGATTTTTCAAAGGTAGCAGTTCTATGGGAGGTGGTATGCAAGTTAAAAGGTTAGGATCTTGTGTTCAGGAATCCGATAGAAAAGCGCAGAATTATTATGTCAATGATATAAGAAGGTTTTTTGGTTTTTAGTGATTAGAATAGGAAAGTACCCTGGAAGTATTGCCATCGGAAATTAGAAAAAGCCACAACAAATATATTAATAATAAAAATAGAATAAATAAAAAAAGCCTGAAAAGAATATTTCTAAGTGTCGTGTGACCGTCCGGAAATCCCAAAGATGAATCTTATCAAGCAGCAAATTACTGATTTTGGTGAGAGTTACAGCCTCCCTATAATACTTTATCGACTAACACCTTCGATTTGCAGCAGGCTGTGCCAAGTTCCAAGAAGGTCTAGTTACATATTAATTCGGGAATTTCTTTGTGCGGAGTTGGTCTAGTTGCCAGAGGGAGATAGAAAAGACCCGAAGCCGGACTGGCTAATGGCCCGGAATGGTCTTTAATTAGCGCCTTAATGGAGCGGCTATAGTTATTGCTGGCGGAGGACACCACTCCACGATCTGAAAAAAACTTCTTTAACCAACTCTGTCTCCTGGTCTTGCCGATAGTTGTGCTAGTTATGGCTCTCTGAATGTTCTTTATCTGTAGATTAACTTGCCAGTTTGTATTTTTTACTGTTTGAAAAGTATAATGATTATATGCATAAAAACAAATTGTTAAATAATAAATGATAATTGCATGCTCCGTGATGTTTGTAAAGGAAATATCTAAAAAAAAAGGAATAAATAATTACCTTATAATGGATCTGAGAGAAATATATAATGGCAACAGGACAAATGAAGGGCTTCTTCCATTGGTGCAGTGCGTCTCCTTCCCTGTTCAAGATTAACCTGGAATTATGTTTGAAAGAATAGAGGAGGAAATGCAAACCGATAGTAATACACTAATAAGATGTGTATTTGTACAACTTATCCTTTGCAGAAAACCAAGTTCAATCACGGCACAAGACACCGAGGGTGCTGACTATATGTTCCAGATGTAGTCAAATACCAACAATTTGGCCGAACTATCAAATACCAACAATATGACCAAAATCATGCCCTCCTTGGTTCGGCGAGGTGGAATATAGTCTTGGGGAAGTATTAAAATAATTTAAAGAATTCAGATATCTTGGAAGCATAACTGAGATGAATGGCTCCTAAGGCATGAAAAATAAAAAGAGAATGACGGATGGTACAAAAGTTATTTCTGAGCTAAATGCAATACTATAGAGTAAAAAATATCTCTCCCAAACAAAAACGGATCATATTTAATAGCAATGAAACGTTATGTGAATTAATCATTTCTGATAAATTAAATGAAATATTTATATATTTTATAACATTGTAATAGAAACTGTGTTGAAAAGTTGAATCCTACAAGCTTAAAACAATAGATACAAGGAAAAGAGAGAACATATTTGCAAAATTAGTCCGAAATGGCATGGTTTAAAAAACAAAACTAAGTAACTCCAATCTTAGTGGGTAGAAAATTTTATTTTTAATTTCTCATTGCCGTGAACCTACCACTTACTGCCCTATTAACAATTTGGCCGAACTATCAAATACCAACAATATGACCGAAATCATGCCCTCCTTGGTTCGGCGAGGTGGAATATAGTCTTGGGGAAGTATTAAAATAATTTAAAGAATTCAGATATCTTGGAAGCATAACTGAGATGAATGGCTCCTAAAGCATGAAAAATAAAAAGAGAATGACGGATGGTACAAAAGTTATTTCTATGCTAAATGCAATACTATAGAATAAAAAATATCTCTCCCAAACGAAACGGATCATATTTAATAGCAATGAAACATTGAGTATAATGAAACATGGACAACAAAACCAAATCCATTAGAACTTAAGGCCCCGTGTAATCAGATCCTCAAGGAGAGAAAAAGTAAAAAAAAATAAAAATAAATAAAAAAATAAAATAAAAAAAGGCGCGAAAATATGTACTTTAAGTGATCAAGAAAAATTTCCTAAGCTGGTACGTACATTTACAAAGATTGTTCGATAGAAGGCTACACTGGAAAGTATATGGGTGGAAAAAAAGAAGCATGTAGGAAACGAGGTAGATCAAGGAAATTGAGGAGTGCCTGATAAGCGTGGGCTAAGAGAGAGAAGGAAAGGTCCTCCAAGGGGACAGAAGAATATGGCCCATTGAAAACGTATTTTAAGAAATACCACTGCATAAATGTGGAAAAAAAAAAAGAGCAAATGTAATTAATAAAGTTGAACTATGTTCATGAATTATAAATGCGCTACGCATAGTAGTAAAGATGTATAATTACCATTAAGAATTTATATATTATTTTTCCTCTTTTATGGTATTTAGTTCATTAAAAAAATAGTTTTTTAACTTAAAAATTCATCTATGGATCTGAAACTATACGAGCATTCAAAATATCAGAAATTTAATATGCATTTTATAGTTGTCATTTTAATGTAAAAATGTAAGAAAAAAACACATGGATGTTAATTGGTGAATATGTAGAATCTGATACCAAGAACAATAACTCCTTTTCTTTTTTCTTAGGTTGTTGATAAATGTAGGCACCAATGGGAAGTAGGAAATGACGATAAAAATAAATAATTCCGTCTGCACATTAACGTATTAAGTGTAAAACTAAAGATTAAATAAACAATTAAATACTTTTACTGAAAATTACTTTAAAATTCTCAGTCCATTCCGACCATATAGAAGAACGAAAAGCATGATTAAATTTCTGAAATATGATTTTTAATTAATAATTCTATCTAGTTAAACACTTTTAAACCATCCAAATGTTACGTTATAAACTATTTCAAAGGAGCCAATTAAAAATATTTCATTAAATTAAAAAACTCTGGTTAGGCAATAAGGGAAGTAAAGTGTGAAAAAAAAAAGAAGAAAAATCCGCGTTCACTGGAAAACTTATACTCATTTAAAATAAAAGTTGAGCCATAAAAGAATTAAATTTAGATTCATTTTTATTAAAGTAACGTTAATTGCCGCTTTTTTGTCCCAACAGTAGTTTATGATCAGTGAGCTCTCGGCTCATTCAACTTTTCTCATTTAGGAACTCCAGAGTGAGGTCCCCGCTTTCTAAGATTGCCGGTAGATAACATCAGAAATATATTGTCTCGGCAATACTATCAACTGGTAGGAACTGTTTAGAAACATTTCAAACTCCTTTAACTAGTTTCTCCTTTCAATCCGTGGCGAGATCGGCGTCAACTTGTTTCAAGTTGGTCCATCTTTAAACATCGTTATGTGAATTAATCATTTCTGATAAATTAAATGAAATATTTATATATTTTATAACATTGTAATAGAAACTGAGTTAAAAAGTTGAATCCTACAAGCTTAAAACAATAGATACAAGGAAAAAGGGAGAACATATTTGCAAAATTAGTCCTAAATATGCATGGTTTAAAAAACAAAACTAAGTAACTCCAATCTTAGTGGGTAGAAAATTTTATTTTTAATTTCTCATTTGCCGTGAACCTATCACTTACTGCCCTATATTATGTTTTAATAATATCCCATAAATCCCTGTTAAATAAATCCGATACCTAGGAATCCATCTGTACAAACTTCCTCCTTGAAATCCACATACAAGAGTAAAACGACAAGGAACTGCTCATAGTTCCACACTGCTTCAAGACGTTCTAGATCCAATTTATTACAAAAGGCTCATTTCTATGGTACTAATGACAAATATTAGGATATGCAGTGTTGAATCCTATTTAAAAACTTAAACGCTCTCTATTATGTCAAGAATAAACTTATCCATTAAGATCTACATATCCCATGCGTTGCTGAAATGGCCGAAACCAAATGCTTATAATTCCACGATACGCTCCATATCAACTCGAATACACTATTCTAATTGCATCCCACTCGATTCATGATAACCAGCTGAGGAACCTTCTAATGAAGAATTTTTTTTACACATAAAAAAATGCAGGTAAAATAAACAATGATTAATAAAATAAAGAAGTTAAAAAGATTATAAACACATTATATAAAAAGAGGTTAAAAATAAAATAAAGTAAAATATTTTCGATAAAAGTTATAAAAAGAGCCAGTGGTAAAAAAAAAAATTATTGCAAAAATTAAAATAATTAAAAAAAAAAAGGAGGATGTAATTTGATAAAATAAATTGTAAATAAAAACTTAAAAAACAGGTAAAATAAAGTGGTAACAAAAAGCATACCAGGTGGAAAATCAAAATAAACTAAAAAAGATGCATTATCTTACAATTAATAACACACTGTCACTAAGAGAACTGATGCAAGATATAAAACAATTGGTTAAAGAGGGAAATGATTTAACACTGATTATTGTTTAATCCTATTGACTGAACTCTCTTAACAACCTATTTCGCTTTATTCTGTTTTAATAACGTGATTCACTCCCCCTTTTTTCACATCTTGTTGTAGAAGAAGACATAGCTGATCGTTAGTTTTTCTTTTAGTGAAGTACTGGTTTTATGTTTTGCTGTAAACTTTTATAGGGCATAAATTGATGTGTATAGTGAAGGTAAGTGATGCTATTCTTCCTTATTCTAGTAGTTATTTTCGAGCAATACTGACCTCTTGACGTTAAAAAGGCATTTGACCGGGTATGTCATCTAGGATTGCTTTATAAACTTCTCCAACTCATTCCATCTACTTATACCCTAATTCTCCGTTCATATCTTTCCAATAGAGAATTTAAAATTAACCTCAATTCTACTTTTACAATTATATTCATCCACCTTTTCTCAGGCTGCTGGTATTCCTCAAGTTTCCTAGGCCTAACCAGCAGAAATATCAATGATGATCTATTTACAGCATCCTAGAATATCCAGTCAGATATCACCTTGAAGAATGGTGTCATAACTAGACAGTTAAGTCATAGCAAATCTCTTCAAATGACCTTTACCTCGTTTCGAAAAACTACATTTAATGCATGACCTGTATCCTTTAATGCAGTGCTGGTAAACAATGTTGAACAGATACGATATCTAGGATTTTATCTCGACAAGAGACTCAAACGGAACCCTCATAAAAAATTGAAAGAAGAAGTACATTTTGGCTGCTCCATAACTTACTTGACAAATGTTCTAATCTTTCAATTCATTACAAAAACGTATCTATATCTTCATTATCAAACCTACTTGGACTTATGGTATAGAGTTATGAGGTTCCACTAAGCCATTGAATTCTTCCCGTATCCACTCTCTCCAATCCAATCATCGTATCCTACGAATAATCCCTTATGTTCCTACTTTGTAACAAATGAACTGATCCACAATTACCGTAATATCCCTTATATCGCTGATTTGGCATGAAACGAATAAGTATCTCATCTTTCATAATAAAAGTAGAGCTTTTTTTAGATTACTGTCTTTTTTTTTAATAACAATTTATTGAAATTTACAACTGTACAAAATTTATACATCAAGTAAATGTGCTGTTAACTATTACAATAACGTGACAAAACATGAAAAGTACTACCCATCAGTAGCACTTTAATAAAAATTCTACACTAGAAGGTCTCTGGGCCATCTTCTTTTCAGACGCCTCGGAGGATCATCAGGAATAGTGTGGGAAGCAAGTTGAGAAATTAGGGGATTTGAGTGGTTATGGAGCTTACTATGAAGGAATAGATATCTGGTTTGGGCTAAATCTGCAACATATGGAACATTGAGATCTTTATGGATAAGTTTATTGGTGACAAAGTAAGGTGCATTGAGGATTTTTCGAAGGATTTTGATTGTAAGGATTGGATACGAGATGAATTGTATGGTTTAGTGGAGCTCTAAAGCTCAACTCCGTACGTCCAGATAGGTCTAATCACAGTCATGTATATTAGTCTTTTGTAATTAATTGGGAGCTTTGAAAGTTTGTCTAATAAATGTTGAAGTAATCTGTAACGAAGGGCAGTTTCTTGTCTTTTTAGTCTTGTATGTGGATTCAAAGTAAGACGTTTGTCCAAGTGGAGTCCAAGGTAGCGGATCTGTTCAACAGGGATTAGTGGAATATCATTAAAGGATACTGTAGGACAGGAAGTCGTGGCCTTACGACAAAGGGTAAAGGTTATTTGGTGAGATTTTTTTTAGATTTATTTTGATTCTCCATTTTTGACACCATTCTTGAAGGGTTAGGATATAGGATTGGAGTGTTTAGGAGGCAATGAAGGGATCATTGTTTACTGATAACACACATGTGTCATCAGCGTAATTGGTGAGGACAGTGGCAGGATGAGTTGGAATGTCAGTGATTGCTGTCAATGGGTAGTTTCTCTGCAAGTTTTTCTCATGTCACTATTTAGTATTTTTATTTCCGAATATTTACTTGATGTATTTTTGTCATTATGTTGTAAATTTCAGTTAATTAATGAGGCAAAAGAACGTCACACAAGAAAACTATATTAATTATTTAATAATAAAATTAAATTAGCAATTAATCATCGTTTGAAATCAAAAAAGTTTAGAGAATGTAGGGGTTTCAAATTGACTTTTTTCATTCAAACCAATATAGCTCCTAAACGGTTGATCCTAGCGACAAATTATATGTAACAAAAACATCCTCCATTAAAATTCTAATCAGGAAACTGTCATCAAATTATCAATCCGAGCAACACCAAGTAAGTTAGAGCTTCTCAAAATGTTACGTTTTTTAATGTGAAAAAAACAGTACACCAAAAAAGTAAAAAAAGATATACCTAGAAGACATATCTATGACAAAAATAGTACTGTTGAGAATTGAGAACATAGAGAACAATGTTGAGAATGAATCATAACGAATAATTTAACATTTTTTTCCTATTTTGCAGGATCATTTAAGGAAGTGCACTCAAACTCCATTTACTTCCCACGTTTATTAGACCTTAATGCATATAATATCCATAAGCGACAGCTGTGCATACAGACAAAGGCACCCGCTCAGCCAGCATATTACCCGCCGCTGGCACGCGCCCTAAGCCACTAAGGCCATCAGCGGAACCGCTGCTCCACGCTATGGACCCGGCGATAAAGAGCAGAAAGAAACGGAGAACGTTTAATTAGTTTAATCTAGAGGACATAGCGTAACTATTAGCGGGAGACCCAAAGCCGCGCCCCTAATGAGAAGGGTGCAATCGCTTAATATGCACCCTCCGGCCAACTTAAATTCATTGCTTGTGGGGCAGGATTAGCATCTGCTGGTAATGCTTGTGGTGCCTTTGCTGAGTCAGTGGCTTCTTCCTGCCTGCAAACCGTTCCCGATTTATTAAACATTCAAGAGTTTAGTAGAACTTTGATAGAAGTCTTATAATGAGGATTTCGTAAGCGGTTTGCTCATCCCCCTGCGTTACTTATGATTTCTGCAAATCACTTATAAGCAGAGGAATCAGCAACTGTTGGGTCTTAAACTAGTCATATATATATTTTTTTTTAATATCCACCACTACACCTCATAATTGGTTAAGAAAGCTTAGAAAACTGCCTGTCATGGTAGGAGCCGCTGACATATTAACGCACGAATTTAGATATTATTAAAAGCTGTGCCTTTGATCTCGAAGATGAAATGAAGAATCTTTAGAACACCTCAATTGTTCCTTTATTTCAACATCCATAAGTAGAGTTCTCGATCAACTGATGATGGAAAAAAAACACACGATTATCATCGTGTAATAGCAACATAATAAATTAATAGTAAGTATCTTGTATAATATATAGTCGAAAACGGTGAACAGTTTCTTCACCAGATGAAGTCCTAGGTTATGTTTGAATATTATAATTAAATATGAGTAGTTTTAGTTTTAGATCAGTGGAATATTATTTAAAGGATACTTCAATAGAGGAAGTCTTAAATTTAAGTCGAAGTGTAAATGTTAATTGATGGGATTTTTTTTGGATTGTTTTACTCTCCATTTTAGCCTCATTTCATGAAAGTTTGTGATATGAGATTGAAGTGATTGAGATGCAATGAAAGGATCAATATTTACTGATTTCAAATATGTTTTCAGAGTATTTGGAGTGGACGGTGGTAGAATGAGTTGGAATGCCAACTGTTTACACTGTGTAGAGATGTACAATTAAAACATTAAATATTAGTATGCAATTCAAGATTACAAAACAATGTTAATAGCTTGCATGTAAATAGATATAACTGAATATAACTCATTTTAAAGTTGATAAGGATATTTTTAAAGTTCAATGTAAGTCAATCATAAGCGTACGTATGTTTCACATCTGATCTTAGGCATTGTGATTAGTGTTTATAAATGAATAATCACTAGATTATTAGTGGTTAGGAGCGGAATGGACAGCAGAACTAAGGGAACAAGTCTCCTGCCTGAGGCCGTAATATTGCTTGACCAGTGGTACAAAGGTGTTAGTTCCATCGCAGTCGGTCACGTCTTCTTGTTTGTGATCGTACGCTGCTGTGGTCAGGAGTCAGGAGTGCGGTAGTTTACGAGAGTTTGCCTCAACGCTGAAGTTTATTGCTCTTAAAGTTGTGATGACAAAAGTTATCTCCTTGTAATATTAATTTTGTCTTATAATTTAATTATTGTTTAAAATTGGCACTAGCGGAAACTTATTATTACTGAAACAACTACATACCTCCAACTACTTTTTTATAAAAATTATAGATCTCTATTAATTTTCAATTTACAGCTCTTTACCTGCCACTCATGGCTTTTATAAGCGATGTAATGACGGACAATCGCTAGAATCACCTAGGACCTATTTCACCTCTCATTTTTGGAGGAGCGCCGATTTTAAGTGCAGTACATTTAATGTAAACAATGTATACAAAATATATATGTACTTATTTATGTTTTTAGAATTGTCATTATTATTACTAAGCTTCTAACGGAATAATTAATTAAATATTTAAAAAAAACGGTATCTAATTTTTCGGAACGGAGAGGCCAAGAATATCCTTCGGCCGTCAAAAATCGTCAGATCTAAAACTATTGCTTAACTACTAAAACTATGGCAGATCAGAACTCATAAAGCCTTTATGAGTAGTTAAACAATTGATTAATTCTTTCAAACATTCTTTTAAAAATAGATTCTAGTGACCTTAAGTAGGCTAACATTCACTATTGACGAATCAGAGAGCAGAGCTCCGCGCGGTGCCTCTCAGTGGGACGAATGGCCCAAATTTCCAGACATGCACTAAAAATTGAAACTATTTTATTGCAATCATCGACAGTTATGAACCCACCTAGTCCTCAGATACCTCTTAGTCAGCATTCTCAGAGATCTAGTATATATATTCCTCAGATCTAGGAGAGAGCAATCAGTTCAATCAGTTCAGTCATAGCCTTTGTACATAGTTGTTTTCAGTTTAAGATCTATTTGTAAGTTTGCTTTAAATAAAGTTTTTAAAAAGTGAATTAGTGGTTCCAGTTATTTATTTGACCACTTTGCACCATCTTTTGACATCTTAGGAATAAGAAAATGTGGAAATTTTTCAGAAATACGTAGTGAAAATGCTGTTTTTTAAATAAAAAGGTAATGAAAATTGATATAAAAATACACGAAATCGTATTTAGTGATTATGATTGTTCCCGTAACTTTTTAAATTTTACTGATAATTATACCTCATAATCTCAAATAAAAAATTACACTCTAGTTCGTACTAGTCTATTCAAACTAAAAAAAAAAATAGAAGTGATGGTTTTATCATAGGAAAGAATTAGGATTTTATAAAAAAATGACATGTGAAGTAACTTTCAGGGTGTGTCGAGTACATTATTGCGTGTTGAAGAAAACGTCCAAATTTGTCCAAAAAATGGACTTCATAGACTTTTACTTTAGTTATTTATTGAGATAAATACGTTCCATTGTTTTCCGAATATGGCCGAATTAACCCGTGGTTAAGCATAATTTATATATTTCTAATGTCGTAATTCGACCTAATTTAACCATCGACCTTTATTAATTGTACCTTTCCCAGTTATGAAAAACAAAACAATATTTGTAATTTTCAGTTAAGAATTGTATTTTGTTAATTTCAAAATGTTTAGTCTTAGTTATTTTCTTTTCTTAAGTTTTTCCACATTGCAGTAATGATAATGGGCGCCCTGCAATAGGTGCATATATTTCTGCGCGTTCTCATGCATATATTTCTCGACATAACGCATATTTAAATAAATATTTATACAAACTATTTTTATAATACATAAAATATTTTAGAAATAATACTAAAATAATTTAACTTTAATTTAAAATAATTGAGTTAAGATGAAATTTAAGCAATAATTATCAATGAATTTATACGCTAATCGATTAATAGAATAAAGATTCGAGAAAAAAAATAATTGAATAAAAAAATATATAAATGAATAAAAAATAGAATAAAAATAATGTATATATTATTAGGAGTAGGTAAAATTATATAGACAGTTTATTCGTTCCGCTCCATGTTACAACGTGATCCACAAATAATCATAGTTATTGTATTGTCGTTCGTTGTTTACAAATGACAACAAAAGCGATAAAAACATAAAGGCAGCAACTGACCCATCAGTCTGTATACAGATAATGTTTTGATAGCTTGAAGCCATAGTCAACTTTCTTCTTTTTTTTTTTTTTTAAATCATCGCTTACTTAATTATACTTTATAATAAAGAAATTTAAATCATATACACTATAGCCAGCAATGTCGGATGCAGTAAAATCACGATCGGCATTTAAAAAAAAAATTCATATTTATTTATATTTAACACCACAAGAGGACAAAGCTACCCCGAAGAATGTGTTATGTCAGGTATTCGTTAAAGATCCCTATCCTAATTATACCTGGATAGGCAAAATTTAGGACTCCCACCGTAGCATCGTCCGATTAGCCATAGCAGCATAAAAGTGACGTTAAACGAAATAAACAAACAAAATAGATAAACCTATGTCATATTATATCCCTTCAACCAGAGAAAAAAAAACAGGCCTTTTCCAAAAAAGCTTTTATACAACCATATAAAATTAACGAAGAGTAGGGAGAAAAAATAATACATCGTGAAGAAAATAGTCTAAAATTAAATATCTAAATCATTAGAAATAATATCGTCGATTCTATGTTAAACTAAATAAATGTTAAAAATCGCTTTTTATTATTTCTTACGGTTGCCAATGTTTTCTACAAGGCATTGTGCTTAAATTTCTCTGATCTGATAGGCAATTGTAAAACTGAAATTATTAATGACATTTTTACGAATTTCTAGCATTTTACCACAAGGTAAGTCTTGTAGAACCCAATGGTAAATGAACAAAATTAAAAATGCATTTTTCACATTTGTATGTTTTACATAGTAACGATACGATTATAATCGTTCAAGACCAATTAGATTTTTTTTAAAATGACCTAATAAGTATTTCAAACAGCCCCGTTTTAAATTTCATTCCAGTAGGACCGCAAGACCAACAAATCATAGAAGAACCAAAAGCTTTTAAGCCAAGTATCTACCTAAGGCGCGGTAGCTCAGGGGGTAAGGAGCTTGACTACCATGCTGACTGAAGGCAGGAAATTTATATTCTGTCATTTCAGCCGTGGATCGAATTCGAGGTCGGGAGACCCTCCTGGGGCACACTCAGCCTCTTAAAAAGTGGGTACCCTTAAATGGGGGAAAAACCTGGCGGTTGAGCGTGAATTCTGGGCCAAATCACCTCCTTTCACAACCGTTGGCTCAGAAACAGTTCAACCTTACCTAAGTACTGAACCCGGGACCCTTCATGGGTTGTAGTGGTACAGGTTTTTATCTACCTGACACTTTAGCCTCTTTACGTTTAGTCTGCTTTATGCCCTGATTTCTTTCAGAAGTCCTTTTCATTTTGCCTGCTTTGATGAGTTTCAACTTGGTTGATTTTTTGTCTTATATTTAAAAATAAGATTAATACAAATACCTAACATATGTAGCAAAGTTCTGAAGTTTTTAAATGTTCGTATGCGTTTAGAACTGATAATGTATGTTTAACAATCGAAATCAGTTTAAAAAAAAAAAAAAAAAAAAAAGATTCCAATAAATCTCGTATCCAATCCTTACAATCCAAAATCCTTCGAAAAATCCTCAATGCTCCGTACTTTGTCACCAATAAACTTATCCATAAAGATCTTAATGTTCCATATGTTGCTGATTTAGCCCAAACCAGATAGTAAGCTCCCATAATCTCTCAAATCCGTTAGTTTCTCAACTTGCTTTCCACTCCATTCCTGATAATCCTCCGAGGCGTCTGAAACGAAGAGAGCCTTGAGATCTTCTAGTGTAGAATTTTTAATTAAGTGCTACTGATGAGTAGTTCTTTTCAAGTTTTGACATGTTATTATTCTCGTTGTCAATACATTTACTTAATGTATATATTTTTACAGTTGTAAATTTCAATAAATGTATATTTTAAAAAAAATCAAACTAAGAGCAACTTTCAGGTTGAGAATTTCCGAAAATTCACCTGATCTAAAAATTCATGAAAAAATGTGGATGGCCATATTGATTATCGAGGTGCCAAAATATGTTTTAAAGCTGAAAATCAGTAATTACAAAGCGAAAACAAAATTACTTTTAAAAACCCATGGTAATTTTACGCTTTCTTCCATGGTATGACATATCATATTTCAAAGTCAATTTCCTCGATTATGGCTGATATATTAATAAATTTACCAATATATTATCGATAAAGAATTCAAACTTTATGTGATGTGATAATATGAATATGATTGATTGAGTGATAATTAACCTAAGATAAAAGCGTCCATAGTAATTACATTTTAAAATGTACGCACCAGTTAATTACAATATAATTAAGGATAACTTACTAAGTAGCCTCAATCATGATTTAGGCATGATTTATACAATACCATAATCGTTTAATTAAATGTCATCCTTCTACTTTACAAAAATAATAATTTATTGTTTAATAATAGGTAGTAGGG
Source organism: Euschistus heros (assembly GCA_003667255.2). Lineage (NCBI taxonomy): Eukaryota > Metazoa > Arthropoda > Insecta > Hemiptera > Pentatomidae > Euschistus > Euschistus heros. Next base: position 2,349,789 of record RCWM02000030.1, on the reverse strand, counting down.
TTTTGAAGGACAAGCTAATATTGTGAATATTGAATTTCAGTTCAACCATGGTAATTACCAATTGACACTTCAGTTTAGAAGAATATGCCGAAAATTCTAAAGTTCATTATATTATAACATATTTTTCATAAAAAAGAATAAATTAATAAGCATATACGCTAGCAAACATTCGAATTTAGAGCGGATCTCATAAGGGCCCGAAACAGCCCATGGTTCGAGAAACACCCATAAATCTTATTTGATCATTTCATGTGAAATTAAAAATGAACAATTTTATTAGATTTCTATATATTATACTTTCCAATTTGCAAAACCTGCCTCGAATATAGCTGCCAAATGCTTAGGATCGGGTGGTAAGCTGGATTTTATTTTCAGATGACTCCTCTCTCGATACAGAGTCGTTAGCTTCTAATTTAGTTTTAATTCTAGACGAAATCCGGGTCCCCCCCCCCCCCCTCTGAGCCCGCTACTCTTCTAACTCATTTTTAATTGCTACTTTTTTCCATCCATTTTATTGCATCGATTTCCTCTTTATTAAATCGTTAATTGAATTTTATTGTCAGCTGAATCTTTTATTATTGCCAACTATTTTGATACTGGAATTCAAATTATAAAAAATTTATTACTCTACTAGGTTTATTTCCTTGTTTTTATATGTAAAAATGAAAAAGGCTTTATATATATATTTTAATATATAAGTATAGATATAGACTCACTGTGTCAATCATCAGGGAATCATTAAAACACGAATCTTACCTATCTAATATTAAAAGAAACATATCTATGCTATTATATAAAAGGACAAGCGATTTTTCGTTTATGATCACTAACCATATATGAGTCATTCTGCTATTACTTTCGAATTTCTGTCCCAAAGCGATTGTGGTTTTAATACGAAATTTCTTAGAAGCCAAATGTAACAAGTAGCTGCAAGGTACTTTCATATTTAACTTAAAGTAGTTTTTCCGTGGCTATTGATTCGTTTCCATGGTTAAATTTGAATTCTTTAAACTATTAGTTAAAATTATCTACATTCATTACTTACCAGAGGGGGCAAAGCCTTGGCTAGGATGCTGTATTGATATATGTAATAACCCCCACAAATTTTCAATTGGAAGAATGAAGCAAGGAGATAACCTTAGTCCATTACTCTTCATTACGCTAGTAGATGAAGTCCATAAGAATTAGAATATTATCCGCAAACATCCTGGAGAACGTTATGAATGTGGAATCTCATTTAAAATTTGTACTATTACTTCAGCCGTGGATTGACTTCGAGCTTGGAAGACCCTCCTGGGGCAAACCCAGCCTCTGTAAATTAGGTACCCATAATTGTGGAAAACCCTGTTAGTAGCGCTTTATTTAGGCCAAAACTCCTCTTTTCACAACCGTTGGCCATGTTCATGGGTTGTAGTGGTTCATTTTTTTTTCTTTTCAATTTTTCATACGTTTAATTTTTCTTAATATTTTTTTTATTTAAAGTAATACCCCTAAAAATTTGCCGTTTTCGATATATTAGTATTGTAAATTATATTAAATAAAATGATGACAAATCAAATAAAACATATTATCAAAACCTAACATTAAAAATATATACTCTTCATGTAATATTGGATTTATACATTCATGACTCAATGGAAATTACGCCCCAGCCTCAGTGGTTCCGTGCAATAAAACAGCTGTTATTAAATTTGATTGATGATAAGCCATGTATAAAGAGATTACAGAGGATGCTTGTAATGGTTGTTTGATAAGGGATCGCTGTCTCAGTTTCTTGCGTAGACTCCTGCCCTGGCAAAACACTATCTTCTATGTTAGTGCCCTCAGTGAAAAGGCTACCAGTTTTTGAGCTGCCGATAGGCATTTAATTAAAGTAAAAAATAAGTTAAGAAATTTTCTATGAACAGATTGGTCAACCAACTAACAATTAAAGCAAGTTAAAGATCAAAAATAATAAACTGTTGTTTAAGTATAATATGTATTTTTATAGTATGTTACACAATTTAATATTTAATGTATTCCCTTAATAAAAAGAGATTTTATCAACCGACTTCAAAAAAGAGGAGGTTCTCAACTCGTCTGTATTTTTTTTTTTTTTTTTTTGTGTGTATGTTACGCGATCACTCCCTCAATTCTGAATCAATTATGATGATTCTTTTTTAGACCGGTAGGACATACTACAGAGGTAGTCCCATAAAAAATATTTTGAAATCAACGCAGCACTTTTTAAGAAAAATAAAAAAAACTGTTAATAAAAATCACTGTTATATAACCTTACATTTTAAACATATTTATAATTATGATTATCAAAATCTCCATGGTAACTAAATCTAAATTATTAACAAAAATAATTTACATATACAGTCAACTTTCGATGTGTTGTACTTCGATAAGCTAAATTCTTAAATAAGTCGAACAAAATCTGCGGTCGGAAGTACATTACACTTAAATTTTACCTCAATGAGACCATTTCAGACAAAGAAGTGTAAAATTGTGTCCAAAATAAGTAGAACTGAAAATAGGGTTTAAAAGAGAGAACTTCTAGGACCACCTCTATGAAACGAACTGTTAGAAGTCATCGCCTCTATAACTTGAACTTAAATTTAAAAAATTTCATGTGTAATTTGTTTTTCTGTTTTCTGTCATTGTTTGTGTTTTCAGTTCATAATTACACCAGTCACTTATTATTAGTTATTCACTCGAGTGGTTTTACAGTGGCTACTGAAAATTCTTTCAATTAACGAAAAGTTAAAACTGATTTGCAAAGTGCAGATAGGAGAAAGAAGTTGGGCGTTTGTTGCTAGTGAATTCCGAATCCCGCGGAGTTCTCTTTCAACCGTCCTAAAGAATAAAGAAAAGATCGCCACTGATGGAAGGCGGTAAGTCTACTTTTAGGCACCCTCAGAAAAAAGCGCAATTCATTTGAAAGTTATATGATAAATTGGTACCAGGTATTTAATTTTATGTATCAATGATTTTATATGTATGTACAAACAACATACACATACCATTAATGAAAAATATACGTAATGATTTCAACTCCCATTTTGTGTTTAATTTTCCCAATTACATGAAGGTAAGTGGAATGATAACCTCGATAAGTCTTTCTTCAGTAACCCGAACTATTTTTCAGGTAGCTTGAAGATCGAGAATTGACTATATAAACAAAAATACACTCACCACTAAAAATTGAAAAAATAAAAATAATTTTTAGAGAAAAAAACAAAACCGACTTCAAGATTAAACCTACGTACACAAACTTAACTAAAAAATAAAAAATAATATTTTAATTGCTTCAAAACAAAAGCCATTAAATGAAAATAAATGATATTATACATATTTATATACCTATTCACAATTTATGATCAGTTATTTTTGGAGTCGGTGCCAACCAAAACAAACAGAATTTGAAAAGAAATTGTAATCGTAAAGATCCTCCCACTGTTTCATCACCACCACACCGCTGTCCATTCTAAACTTTATTGTAAAGGCAGGATTAAACTGCCCTTCTTGGCTGGCACCGACTCCAAAGATAACTGGTCATAAATTGTGAATAGGTATATAGGTATCGATAATTTCATTGACTTTCATTTAATGGCTTTTGTTTTGAAGCAATTAAAATATTATTTTTTTTATTTTTTAGTTAAGTTTGTGTACGTATGTATATAATCTTGAAGTCGGTTTTGTTTTTTTCTCTAAAAATTATTTTTATCATGTATGAGTTTTGTATGAGTAATGGTTCATGGCAATAAACTAAACTATCTGCTGTGCTATGTGTGATTATGTTGGAAAAAAATGTTAAAACTAGCTAAAAACCTAATATCAGGTAAAATAGTCGTGTTATAAGCATGGAAAAGGTCGTATTCTGAGAAAAACATTTCAAAAGTTAAAAAAAAAATTAAAATTATTTGGTATTGTTCTGTTTGTTTTTAGGGAGCTAAATTAAATACAACTTAATCTGATCATCAACCCAGAGCCAACTTTTAAGTTAAAAAATAGAAATAAAAATGATCGTTTTGAACCCATTTCGTTTGATCTTATTAAAAAGGATACAACGAAATACTTTATCAGCATGAATTTAAATTAAAGAGAAGAAAGCTGAGAAACTGTCATTAGTTTTAATTTTAATTGACTGGAGTCTGTCGTTTTTGTTCAAAAGAAGATTTATTTATTATATGTTGTTCATGAACCAATAAGAAGAGCTCCTGGATATATTTCAGCTCCATGGAATAAAATTTTGTAAATTTTAGATGGGAAATAGAGCCAATGGAACTTGACTGAGAGTTTGTATTTTATGAATTTTACTTCTTTTTTTTTTTATAAATTAAAAATTATTGCCAGGAGAAAGTATTAAAATCTGCCTCAAAGAGGGCAATAAGTAATTTTGATGACTTTATTGATCCATTCAATATATACAATGAGAATAAATGGAATGAAGAGAGAGAGAAAATAGTAAACTGGTAATATATAATACAGTAAATAAAGTGAAAAAAATTGAAGAATATAAAAAAACTAAACAATTATAACAGTAAGAACAAAAATAGGATTAAATTAAAACTTAAAAATAATACCGTACTTATTTACAATATACACATATCATAGGGATCTCCCGACCAGACTTCTCCCTCAAGCTTGTGGAGGTACAAGCCAAATCCTAAGAAATCCCAGCGCTGCTCTCTCAGCTGCATTACTGGTGTAAAAAAAAAAAAAAAAAACCTAGTGGAGGATGAGTGAAAGCGCTTTAGTACAATCACTGAGTTAAGAAGCTGACCATGTTCGGGGTAGGTAGAATATAAACATACTTAAAGTCCTGGATTTTTTGGGACTGAGTACAGGAAGTGGGGGCGCGAAAGGAACCGTTTTTTTAGTTTTGCATTCATATCTCGAAAGCGGTGAGTCTTATGCAAAACATAACTATTTACTAAATTAATATTCAATAAAGTCTCTACAACTTTTAGTATGTACACATTTTTCATATTCTGTACCGTTTCTGAGATACACGCTTGGAAAATGTGAACATTTTCGAAAAAAACAATTTCACCTCACGTTTTCTGTTAAACGTCCCTCCATACTTCTAAAACGTTCATCCTACGACAAATGTTTTCATAAATAATATTGTAGAAAATTAAATTTACTTGAAAATAAACATACATATGATAATTTATCTTCAGCCAAACAAAAGTTACATCAATTTTAACTTTCCTTGTTAAAACATAATATGACATTTGCAGAGCGTATATCTCGAAAACAGTACAGAATAACATGTGAATATAATAAAAGTTGTAGAAAATTTTTTTACCTTTAATTATGTGAATAGTCATATTTTTCATACGACGCACCGTGTTAGTGATATAAGTGCAAAACCTAAGGGACCTTCCGCGCTCCGGGCAGTATGTTTACTTTCTAACTACCCCGAACATGTTCCCGAAGAAAATCCCTGGATTACCGAAAACGCACTCTATAATCCTGTATTGAATGGACTAGAGTTGCTGCCTAAGTATTCACATCTATGAAGGCCTTATAGGTTCAACCTTCATTAAGTGTTCAATCGAGTCATGACACTCTTTTTTCCTTTGAAATAAATAAAATAAACTTCTTTTTTTTTTTTTGGATTGATGTACTAGAGGTTGTTTTCAGTAGATGTTGTTCTGTCCTAGAGACAAATCAAAAGTTAATACTACATCCTAAGGGATGGGCCGAGGGGGGGTTTATAAATCAAGGCTGGCCGAGGGCTAATGAAAAACAAAGAGGGCCGCCAAGATAAGATGAGGTCACCGCTAAGACATAAAGTTTATTTGCTTCCCGCCAGGAGCCGTGTTTTTATTTTGCCTCTATTAGATAGGGGAGGGTCCTCCCTATTGTCAATACCTCCCCAATATTGCCAGCTATTTGTTCTGTCTTCGGGGACAGCTCAATCCTCTGTCTGTCTTCGGAGGGTAATGGATCCTTCATTAGTCGGCCATTATACGCTCCGCCCAGCCTCCTTGCCAATGTGGGGTCCTTCCGGGAGGGGCGGGCTCTCTATATCGGCTTCTTGATCGCTACAATACGTTGTCTAAACTGGAAAGTTCACAGAACTGGTCTCTAACTAGGAATCCGGACAGAAGTCTTCAGAGGATTGTTGCAACCCTTAGTAAAGGACGATATCTATAGCTAAACTTAATAGTAACATACCTCCTTTAATTATCTAATAGGAGCGCGTATCTATCAGATCCGCAGCCAAAAAGTTTGTTTAATTTTCTTTGAACCTATGCCGTTTTGGAATTTCCCCTCAATAACTTTTTCCTTTTAAGTCAGGGATTTCAAACTTATCCTTCAATGAGACACCTTTGTGTTTATGGAAATGCCGATTTAATATTAAACTCACTTGCAAACCTTGCACTACTATTTATGATTCTATGAAAACAAAAAGATAACAAGAAGAGTGGATCTTCTAGACTACCATGTCTCCAGATTGAAATTTATGTGTTACTTTGGTGTTACTTGTGTTACTCGTGTTATTGGTGTTACTCGTGTTTCGAGGTGTTACTTTAAATCCGAAGTAAATAGATTTGATTCAGGATGTATATCATGAGCTATCGCATTTTATAGAGAGGGAATTAACATTTTCTGAGATTAGATAGAACGTTTGCTAATGGGAAAATCATCGAATCACTCATACAACGTTATGCCTACCATCCATTCAGCTATCAAATTATCTAACAATTGATTTGCAAATTTATAATACTAAACTTCCGATAGTCATGCGTATCTGTCAGACACGCTACGGAAATATTTGTTTAATATTCCTTGATCCTATGGCGTCTTGGGATTTTCCCTCTTTTCTATCCTCTTTTTCTGACCCAAACCTAGCATAGTCTTGACCGAGGATTTCGACGGCAAACAGTACGGTGTAAAAACGTGTTTCTCAGGAACACGCTAATTTTTAAAAAATATTTTTTAATTATTAATTATAATTTATTAGTAATTTAAAGTAACATACAATTTGAATTTACAATTTTTTCAAACACTGAAATTTAACGGACTTCTATGTTTCAAGAACGCGCAAGCTCCAATAATTGTGAAATTTTATCTATTTACTTTTTTATTTCTTATATTCATTTTTTTTTTCGTCAATATAGGTCATGTTTACAAAAAAAAAAAAAAAAAAAAAAAAAGTCAATATAGGTTATAAAAAAATAAAATAAAAAACAAAGCAGATATAAGAAATATCTGCGATTTCCATTTCCATTGAGTCTGGCTTTGTTGGTCAAAGAGGAGCGCCCATTAGAAGGTTAAATGTTAGATTGATAAGATGCATGTTTTAATGGTTTCCTAACCACGGACGAAGTTATTTTAAAAAAAGGTTGCTCTAATTGCAGATGGATTTCATCATCCACTTGGTATCACTTACACCAATTACCATGCTTCGTATCCCACCTAACCCAAAACTTCATTTACCATCGCAACTGTACATACAGATCCAAGTAAAATTATAAAAAATGGATATTTATGAAGTTCTATGAATAATTGTTAAATTTTAAATTTGTCTCATCTCAGAAAACTATAAATTTAAAACAAAAAATATTTTAAAACAGAAATAAGAAATTTATAGATATGAAAATATGCATTTTTTTTCTCTTTAATAAATAATAAAAGTTTCCTCACTAAAAAGCAATGGGTAAGAGTGAATCAATTCATACACAATATGAGGCGTGAAATTCCAAATACAGCCAAATTTTTGTTTTTAAATTTTTGACAGCAAGTTAATAAAGGTACAGGCCTGACGATTAGTAAGAGACATTATTTATTGTATGGCTATTTGCAATATGATTGAACTATTTTTAGGAGAAAACGTCTTACCTAAAGATAATCCATAAAAAACAATTATAAAAAAATGAAATTTGGGTCTGAATGGATTTGGAATTCTACACCCAAGCAAAATAAAATTAATTAAAAAAAAAAAAAAATAAATTAAAAAATAATAAATATAAACAATCTCTAACTTTAAAAGAAATTAAATAAAATGCGATAAATAGTAATATAAAATAAATTAGGATAATAATCTTTGAAGCAAATAAACTGAAAAATAGATAATTAAATAAAATACTATCATAGTATACCATAAATTATCTAATATTTATAAGCACTCCGAGGAAACCCTGAACCAAACTTGTCCCCCCCCCCCCCACTATGGAAGGGCAAGCCAGTCTAAGCACTTGCAACATTTTTTTATCCTGAGTCCCTTTGAATATAAATATTGATTTACACGTTTTGCTGCACCTGAAGTGCATTTTTAGGAGGTTCTGACATGAGCGGATGTTAAGAAAATGAGAAATAATTATATATGTTATATAAATACGATGGTAGGTTGATAAGAAAGAATGTATGGCAGGCCGAAAAAATAGTGAGACGGGGGTGGATGGGCAACGTCAAAGACGACTTGAATCTAAAGTCTGTTTTTCTTAATTCAACTGGACTTGTGGTATACTGTAATTATATAGTTTATATAATTTAAATACTTGTTATCTGTACTATTATAAAAAAAAGGACAAGCCATGATCAGTAACCACAAAAACAACTGAACAAATATGTACCAAATTTTATCCACATTATCTTTATGGCTCCAGAAAGGTTTAGCAATAGTATAATTTATATTCAATTATATAATTGAAAAAGATTTAAATATATGACGCGACATTTAGATCCCAGTTTGAAAATCGACCGTAAAAGTACTGAACCCATCTGTACCAAATTTAACTACATCTTTATAGTTCTGAGAAGGTTTAACCACAGCCAAATTCACAATAGTAAAAATTTAAATATACAATGTTGAGTAGCTGAAACAAGGTTTGCCATACTGGCATATACTTTTATAGTTAGAAATTAAAATTCAGCCAGATGAAATCAATAAAATTATTTCTACCGAGTAAAAATTCTTATCAAATCAAAATTTACATAATTTTCTTTCTGATCTTGAGTGTAAAAAAATGATTCATGGGCATTCAAAGTTTCTTAAGAGTCTCTTCGATCTGGATTACTAACTCATACATGAAAATTGAATATTGGATGACCAAATATGCTTTTAAATGATCTTCAAACACCTAATCAGTGAAATTTCAACATGATCCAAAATTACTGCTATGTGCGAAAATATCATTGAAGAAATAATGCTCAATTGCTTACATCAATACAAGATCATGTATTGAAGAGCGGGCGAAGCCACGATGGGGGTTGTTAGTTGAAGAATCTGAAGAAGATTGAGTAAAAAAACAAATGTACATTTTATATATGCAGAGGTCGTCTTCTATGTAACAATGCAACCAACTATGTAAAGGCCTTTTCATTATAGAATCCTAGTCTTAAAAATATTATTCTCTAAATTATTTGGCTAAAACTGCTGTAGATTTTTATCCTTTACTCATTGTGAAAGTTAGTTTTAGACCTGTGAATTGCAGTTTTTTTCACTTTAATTTGAAATCTGTGTTTTAATTAATTATTATTATTTATATCTTTATTATCAAGCTATTAATTAATAATTTCTAACTAAAATATATTTATTAAATGATAAACAACCACAACCTCAAAAAAGTTACGCACATTAATTAAAATACAATTTTCAGGCAATTGATGGATCTAATCTAATTACATCTATAATTAAACAGTAAAATTATAGGACTTAAATCTATCTATTTGAAGCAGTATACAGGAGCGAGCTGCCCATTTATTTGCTGTATTAATTAACTAGCAAAGCAAAGCAGCTGCATTCACATCATTATCACTAATAATGATTGATATCACAGGCAGAAGCACATGTGAAGAACAGCTTAATTCTATCTGAATATTTGTATAACATAACCAAAGAGGTTCGTTGACTGTAGCTAGCAATTACTACTAATATATGATCTTAGCTATTAATCTTTACGATAAACATAAAAAAAAAAAAAAAATCGTTTTTTAGTTCTTCAGCGATTACCGTCCTTATTTATTTCAACTAGGGAAGAACGAAACAATAAAATACGAATACAGGTAACCTACTATTCTTGCCAGAGGTGCAGGTCCTTTCCACTAATTTGGGCGATCGGAATTATTCCAGTAGGCAAAAAGCATTAATATCACACATAAGGTATAAAGTTATTTAGATAATGCTTAGAATAATACATTTTAAATAAATTTATAAGATAAGTAGAATCCACAATCAGCCTCTAAAATTATTAAAAAAAAAAAATTAATTTTTAAGAGAAACGTTTAAATATTTAAATGTAATCATGTAAACTAAGAATTTAAATAAGATTTTTTAAATTTGAATTGGCGAGTGCAGATGCGTGTTGAGAGTAGAAACCACGTTAGTCAGATAAGTAGTTCAAAAGATTGTGAAAAAAAAATTGTTTAATTATTTGAAAATTTGGAGAAGTTATATACTGTTTCTCATTTATGAAAAATTTGAAAATCCGGACTTACGTTGTTTCTACACTTACCGATTCAACTACAGAAGCAAAGAAATAATTCAGAAAATTTAATTGTCATAAATCTCCTTCCGTATCACTGCTTTCCCTGCTGGCTGTCATTTTCCACACACACAAATTCATATATTTAAGTCATCTCCTTATTAGGACTGACTCTTTTTAGGTTGTATTTGCCTGTAGATACTTATTATAGAATCTGACAATATGAAAAACCTGTCCGTAGTCAGTTGTATACGTATTTTATTTATTTATTATTCACCCTACCTTGCATTCAGGCCAAAATATCAATACTCATATACACACAATAAATTATATAAACAATAACAATAACTACTATAACAATAACTTCAAAACAATTACAATAATTACAACAAAATAACAAAATAATTAAAATAACATATACAACAACAATTACAAACTTAACAATAAAAATGTGGCAATGTAACAGAGAAATTCAATCTTAGGCTGCTCCAAGGTTCTCACCGTCTTCTTCAGCACCTTCACTGTCCGGCGGCCTCCCAGGAATATGCCCTCTCCTACAAAATTTGTATAGTGTGGGTAGTTGTCTTCAGTGATTAGCTGAGAGAAATCATTCTCCGAGAGAACATATAGCCCAGTTTCCCTCAGTAGTTTGGCCCTCAGAGTTTGAAAGGCGATGCAATTTATAATGATGTGCTCGGCCGTTTCTGGAATTCCACATCTGGGGCATAAGGGTTCTTATTTCTACACCAAGACTATGGAATTTAGCCCTAAAGCCCCCATGTCCTGTGAGAAATTATGATATCCAGTAATCGGAGAGAACCCATTTGTCCTACAAGCGAGCCTGAATGGAGAGAAAGTATTTTCTCAAGGTAGCACCTTTCGAAGTTGCCACCCATCACTGGTTCCACATTTCTATAGAATCATCCCGAAGAACATTTTTCCATTTTAAATCTCAGTCATAAATTCCGTAGAAGATCAACTGAATCCCCTCTCTTAAATTTATCCTTGAATACCTCTTCTCGTAAGAAGAGATCGATAGGTATTCCTCCCGCTAATACTTGTACAGCCTCATGAGAAACACTTCTGTAAGACTTGGTTACCCTCATTAGAGTCGTTCGCTGGATCACCAACCAACTTGCTTTTCTGCCGTTGTGAGAGATTCTGGTACCAGGCGGGAGTTGCGTATCTTAGAATACCCAGAATTACCACATTATAAATCGTAATTGTTGCGGGGTATCGAAGGCCCCAAAATGCACCTCCAACCCGGCTAAGGCCGTTTAAAGCTAGTGCCACCCTATTTCTCATGTATTCCAAATGAGGGGTCACATTAAATCCTCTTCCGATTCTTATCCCAAGATAAGTGACTTTCTCACTGGAACGAATGTGGATGTGCCCATCAAAGGAGGATGTGTGCTGGTTTCAAAGGCAGAGGATATGTCAAAGAGCATCAACATGACTTACCGCTCATTTCTCTGTTCGACGTCTGTACGAATTCTCAGTAGGGCATCCGTTGTTCTTTTACCTTTAGTAGAGCTAAATAGCCGTGAATCGCTCGCTTTTGTAAGTATTGGCTGCAGTCTTATCATAATGAGATTCTCCAGTACCGGAAAGAGACATATAGGCCTATACGACTTTGGAAGCTGCTTATCCCTGTCCCCTCCCTTGTACAGAAGTCTCAAATCTGCTATTTTCCAGCTTCTCGGAAAATATCCCCTATCTAGGCAGTAATTGACAATTCCTAATAATCTATCTTCAATAAAGGGGATACTACTCTTTAAAATAGCAGCGTCTATAACACCTAGGTCTGGAGCACGTCCGGTTTTCTGCCTTTCAACAGCAATACGAAGATCGTGGATGTCCCATGAAGGGCAGAAGTCTGTACCAGGTGGGTATGTCGTTGTGCGTCTTAGATATTCTTCCTCTTCATTATCTTCGGACGGATCGTCTCTTGGCTATGTGGCTTCAATGTAAATGGTCACTGCTTCTTCGAGGTTAGTTGCCTGAAAATCTACATGCTTTAGGGCTGCCAGTGTTTGCATAGGAGTCAGCTTTCCCAGAGCAATTCCGTAGGGGTACTACATGGATTCTTCTTAGACTCTCTTAGACAATGAATTCACCCCAGGACCTCCGCTTTCATATTCGCACTTCGTTTCGGTATGCCTTAGATTTAGCCTTGTACTCATTGCGAAGTGCGATACGCCTCTCATCACATCTACATCTCGTACAACCTCCACGCCTTGTATCCTTCTCTCTTTATTGTTGTTAAGGCTGGTGTCCACGATGGAACTAGTCGAGCTCTAGCCTTTCGCCGTTAGAGAGAATTTTAGGAGCTATAGGAGACTCTATAGAAGGAGAAAGACTGGATCCTTAACCTGCCATAGCCTGTACTAAGCAAATTCCAGCTTTGTGGTCAGATAAGTCATTTACCTACTAATGTCGGTGAGCCGTCCGTCAATCGAACTTTCACCCTTTTTTTTTGGCCTTAAAAAGTGGGAATATAAGAGACGATTAACGTGGATCCCTAAAATTCACCTAGATTGCCCCTTCCAAGCATGGGTATCCGACCATAAGATCACATTTCTACTACTAGATGTGATCGTCTCCGCGACAGAAACAGCTTCTTCAATGTTGCTCTCACTTGGCAGGTAAGCCGAAATCAACGTAAAAGATACACTGCCCCACTTTACATAGCATGCAACACAATCAGCCGTACATCACGTCAAGATTTGGATTGTTAACCACTATAGCAGCCTTAGGCCTCCTCTCTCCACTGCTTAGAGCTATAACTCTTGACGTGAGACCAAATCACGTGACCAAGTTCCGACGGCTGGTCGGTTCCTGAATTGCCATGATGTCATAGCGTTGAGAAAGAACTCGCAACTCGTCTGCCACTACTCTTCGGAGACCCATGTTGAGCTGGAGGATGGTAATCTTATTCATAATAAGTTCGTTTCGCTATTTCTTTGCACCATGTTAAGTGCACAGGGCACTCCCTACTTTCTTACTTTGCTTTTATCTTATTTCTTTTAGTCTTGTAAATCTCAAAAGATTCAGTTTCCTTCAGATTATTATCTTCATTAGTCGGCAGTTGCTTCTGTTCTGAAGATTCAACCTTGGCATGTAGGAGGCAGAAAGTTTCCATGTTTACCTCTGAATGGTTTTGAACGACCCTTGATTGTAACTTCTCCATGATTTTACTTATTATTGTATCAACAACCATAGGAGACTCGAATATTTTCTTCACCACTCTTTGGACAAGCGCCGAGACTGAATCTCCTTTGTTCTTTTCTTCACACTGTTTGACCTTGAAGTTTAAGGTTTCCAAAATACCCATTAATCGAACAATGTTCTCATTGATATGTTTCCTGGTTACGTTATTCATCTTTTTATCAAAATTTTGAATGAATGTACGTGTTTTCTTGAATTACTTTTGCTTCGTGTAGATAGCTATCTCTAAAGATTTCTTCGTTTTCTTCTTCAACGTCAGACCCGTTCCTAGATTTTTTAGCAGATGGGCCTGGGTCCTTAACGATTGCTCTTCCAGGAGGATCCTCCTCCATTTTTTGAAAGGTTAATCTCTGCTAACCTCTGGTCTTGGGTAACCTAATCTTAACGGTTTGACGTAATTTCGCTAAAAGTCGCTTTAAACGACAAAAATATGTCTTATTGTTATTGAAACCTTTAAACAATAACAACAAACAATGAATTAACATAAAAGACAAAAAAAGAAACAAACAAAACACCAAAAACTGCATTCAATAGCACTGAAGACAACATCACGAAAATCCACAGTTGTATACGTAAACATCATTGAATGAAATTCTCGAAATAGTATACATTGGCTAACAACGTCGTTTAACAATGACACTGCAGCTAGAAAATGGTTTCTAGATCTTTAAGCAGTCTCATTAGACGGCAGTTCTTTAGTGAAAGGTTTCTCACAATGCCGTTTTTCTTTAAGAGCGACAAAAAGATTCCGTCGAAGAAACCTCTTACATTAGCAAACAATGCTTTTTTTTTTTTTTTAATTTAAACATTTTACACTATATCTATAGTCTAAAAAATCAATTTTCTCTCCATTTAGAGTAATACTACATTTATTTTCTATTTTCCGAATTCAAGTATTACAGAGCCGTTTACTATGATTATTATTACCATTGTTTATTTATTTTCAGCTCTCAGATATTTCCTCGTTCCAGTATTTCCTACCCTGGAGCTCTTTGCTAACACGTCTAAGTAAATTTACCTTTGAATTAATTTCCGCCCTGGATTTTCTGTCAGGCAATTAGAAGGGTCTCTTCGAGCCTTGTTAATATTAAATACCCTTCCGCTTTATTGCTCAGTCAAAGAAAAATGGAGGAAGTATTCTGAATTTCTTTACTTCAAAATTATAGTATTTTTTGAAAGAGATAAATTTTCTAAAAAAATTGAAAAATTTGTGGCGAATTGTTTATTCCAAATATAATAAAAATAAAAAGCTCCAGAGATAGTTAAAGAAAACAACGTTAAATTCAATTAATTAATGAAATAGATTGCCAAGCCTTGAATATAAATATATGATAATCAGAGCCCGGATTTTTATGCAGTAAAAAAATGCAAAATATGCCATATAATAGACACACTGTTTTTTACATCAATGATTATTTTGAAACTTTCGTCAAGCAACGAATCCGTTTCTTGAAGTTGTTTTAGTTTAATTGGCAAAAAACTTAGATGTGCGTACATAAAAGTTTTATTGTTGCTGAGTTCTGTTGTGCTATCCATCAATAGATCATATACGTTTTTTATACTTTAGGCCTTATCCCTATTTTTTTCACATATTTCAAGAACGAAAGTTTTAAACATAACTAAATCCTCGGCATAAAACAAAGCTGCTTCTATGCAGGTAATCACTGGTTGGGGAGGTAGTCGTTTCCCAGTCCTAATTACTGTATATTTACCCTGGAAGGAGCTTTTAAGAACACTTTTTCAGCAAGATGGTTACATCCATAAGCGACACAAGTGACGTGAATCATGTTACCATAAAACAATTTGAGAGATCCAGCAGCTTTAATCATGCAAGATGATGCGTCTGTAATCAACAACAATACACGGCTTTCTATTCCAACTTTATTTGATAATATGTTAACTCCATCATTGATAAACCTACTAATAGTCTCATGATTTATTTTATCAAGCTGTTTACACGAAATCAGATAAGGTCTTTTCGTCTCATTTATATAATACTCCGAACAGTAAATTTACTACATACAAACATCAAAGGTCTGTGTCTCGTCACTATTAAATATAAATAGCTGTCAGCAATTGCCAATTTTACTTTGTCAATAACCTTTTTATAGTAAAAATTTAAATAAGATTTTTATAAAGTGCTTTCGGAAAGCGCCCGGCCTTTCCGAGTTTATTTTCAGTTAAATAAAAAAAATCAAACTTGGAATTTTTCATAATTATATTTCATAATCATCAAAATATGCAAAAACATGCATTTATCATCAAATATGCAAAATAAAACAGGACTTAAACCCACCTAAATACCATAATTCGTAAAGATATCTGGTCTACTGAATAATAAGAAGACACAAAAAATATATGCAATTGCATAAAAATCCGGGCTCTGATGATAATACTAACATCTCCCCTTCGCGGCTTCGGCAGCTCTCGTAAGTAAAACATTTTAACGAAAGATTGAAGTTGTGTCATTAAAAATATTGTACTAAAGTATGAAATTGAAAATTATTTCTTCTGTGATATTTTTACCCGTATCAGTTATCTTTAACCGAGTTTTTTCACTAATTATGTATTTGAGGATAACGTGAAAGCACAATTAGACACCCAATTTTTAAATTTAAATTATGATACTCCAGATGGACAGAGCCAGTTAGAAAATTATTGCGGATAATGGACTGCATTATCCATGCTTAGGACTAAAGTGAATCATATTTTTACTTCCAATATCTAAGAAAAAAAGAATTATTTTGATTTAGTAATAATTTGTATCACTTTTAACCATTAAAAAAATGACAGTGAGAGAAACCTCGTATCTGTTACTCAGCATTGTACATTTAATTTTTTTTATTATTGTAAATTTAGTAATTGTTAAATCTTTTCAGAATTTTTAAGTGTAGAAGAAGTGTATTTAAAATTTGGTACAGATTGGTTCAGTAGTTTTACCATTGTAACCTCTATAGCGAAGTGGTACCAACCACATATCGGTCAATTTGCAAACTTCACTGCAATATCCCATTACATATTTAAATCTTTTTTGATAAATTGATTGTATATAAGTAATTTTTATTCTAATTTCCAAAACTTATATATACCGTACCTTTTTAATCTTCCATGTTGAATGGCGCACACCACCTATCGGTCCATTTTCTAACTTCACGGTTATCCACATATTAACGCTCTTTTAATACAAAAAATAGTTGGAAATCCGTATATTTTATGATAGCTACGACTTCCTAAAACTATAAAGATGATTTATAGATTGGTCCAGTAGTTTTTGTGGTAATTGATCACAAACGAAAAATGTCTTGTCCTTTTATATAAACCTACAGACATACCCAACAGATAAAACTGTAAAAAATCCAAAATCTCCATTCAAAAATTAACCAAACGTTTCTTCTGTACCCTAAAGAATCTTTGATTAAGAGTCTGAACACGGTTTTAATGTTTAGCTTCCAACGTTTTTCTAGTATATGTTGAAAAAATCTTAAACGACGAGCAGTTTCTTTTCGTTTTTGTCTTTTGAGTTGATCCCAGAAGTATGTCGTTTGTTCAGAAGGGGACTTAGGAGGTTGTGAAGATTAGTTTCACTTCAATAAATGTTAAACATCAGAAGCTCCCTAGGTCACCTTCTTTTCAGACGTCTCGAATGGTTATTGGGGATTGATTGGGAAGCAAGTTGAGAGACTAAAGTGTTCGAGTTAGTTAGGAGCTTATCATGTAAATATAAGTATCTGGTTCGGACCAATTCAGCAACATTTGTAATATCTGTGCCATTATGGATAAGCTTATTTTCGACATGACAAGGAGCCTTTTTAAAAATCACTTTTTATTCTAAGGGTGCTGAGAGGAAGGGGTAAGGGGGGGCAAAATCTCCGGGGCCCGGACCTTGGGAGAGCCAGTGCTGAGGTGACCTCTTAGAAATACCTTATATAAACGATTCTATGGCGATTTATCGGAAGAAATTAAGCAAACATTTTAGTTTATTAGTAAAAAGAGATCTGGTATTTTTAGGATGATATTGAGAGGGAGGGGAGAGTTAGGGCTATATTTGCCATGGGGCCCGGTTAGGCTCTCGTCGGCCCTGTATGTAATTAATTAAAAGCTTATAATGTTTGTATAGTAAAGCAGCTAATAACGAGGAGCAGTTCTTTGTCGGTTTAGTCTATTAGTGTTTGTAGTCAGAGCATAAGATAGCAATCATAAGTTGTAGAATTTAAGAGATAACTTGACAATGACAGTTATTTTGGTTCAACCATGTATGTCACATATATGAACAATAGTAACCCAAAAAAGGCTCTGAGAACACCCAACGGTTCTATACGAAGATCATAGGATTAGGAACACATAGAGAATAAGGATGAAGATGTATCAGGACCGTTTGATTGAGGCCTCTTTACGCTAGAAGTGGCGTAAAGAGGAAGGAAGAGAAGACGTATAGGTGTAGCACATTGGTCCAGGTAAGTACAGCTATAAGCTACATTAAATCATATAACGTATTTTATTTTAAAATAAAAAAAAAGTATTTACATTTTCCACACAAGCTTTCTTCCAAGAACTGAGAGGAACAGCACACCCCTATTCTTCCATCAATCCATTCTTCAGAAGATTACCATCTTTCCGGTAATGGAAAATCCAGCCGAAGAGGTAAGAACTCCCAGGAGATGATCCTTAGGGAGGGAATCAGTCAACCCATGGACGATGTATCAATCCTTATAGCCCCAGCCCCCACCTCCTGCCTGTCTAATACAAAGCAGGCATAAGAAGAATGGAGACTTTTTGCACGCTCTTAGATCTTCATCAACTTCCGCCTCCGCTTCCGGCAAGATACAGGCGTAGGAAGGCACAGGGCACGTTTCAAAACTAAATTAATTTAATGATGAATGGAGGAATCTTTAAGTAATTATCAATAGTATCATTCTATTGTTTTAAAACCAATTATTATTCTAATTTATTTTTCACTAGCATTTCCCGTCCCGGCTTCGCCCTCTTTCAGAAGTAATCAACTTAAAAAATTTTATCTGAGGTTTTAGGTTCTTATATATCTGAGGTTTTATAAAATTAAACTTCTTCTCATATATATATTTTTTAATTTTATATTAAATGTTGTTTCAAAAACCATAAAGTCTTCAATACATGCTTTTATATTATCGGCTTTAGAACATTTGGAGTTACGGAGATAGTCTACAGAAATCGACAAAAATAAAGGTCATGCCGCCCATTAATGTATTGTTTTAGGATTTTTTTTTTTTTAATACCGTAATTTATGCAATAATCGGACAAATTGAATTGTCCGCGAGGACCATGAATCACATTTTTACCAACAATATCAAAAAGCAAGGGATCTGCATTTTGATTTGGCAATAATTTTTAAATTGGCACAAATAAGATTATCGATTTCACCTGGTTAGTTTTAGTTTCTAATCATATAAGTCAATGACATTTTGGCAAACGCCGTTTCTCCAACCAAGACTATACATTTAAATTGTTATTATAGTATACTTTACTAATGTAAGCCTTCCTAGATGTTGAAGTTAAAATCTCGTACAGCTGGTTTCTATAGTTTTGCCATTGCAAAAAATTGTAGAATGGCGCTAGCGATATATCGGTCGAATTTTAAACTGCACTGAGATACATATATCGCATCACATATTTATAGCATTTTTAATAACAATATAATTGAAAATAATTAAATTTTCTTGCTCTATATAACGCCGTACCTTCGTAACCTCTCTCGAATGGTGCTCGCCACCTGTCGGTTGATTATCTTACTTCACTGCGAACCACATATATATTCCTTCCTAGAACTATAAAGACGATGTGGTTAAAATTTGGTACAGATTAGTTGAGTAATTTTTATGTTTTTGATCACGAACATAAAATGGCTTGTCCTTTAATACAGGGTGTCCCAGACATAATGTAAAAATAATTGGGTAATACTGCATGCTTAACAGGGTAGAATGGCGCAGAAACTAGTTTCATATCTCAATCTGTTGAGGAGATAGAATTTTTTTTGTTTTTATTTTTAAATTCTTTTCTGAAAAATGGCTGTTTTCTTTACTTTGGTTTAGCGTAGAAATAAAAGCGATGATATTTTCTTAATCAGCATTAAATTTTCTAAAATATGACATAGGTCTAGTTATTTTAAATTGACTTTTAGAGGGCCTTTTAATGTGCAAAACATAAAACATTTATTAAAACTTAAATTTTTAATATTTTTTGAACATTTCTCAGCTGGAGCACACTAGAAGCCGTCAAATTTCCCCAAAACTGCAGAATTTAGTTAGCTTTTTAGTGGTAAGCTTTTCTGATGAATTAGGGCAAAGGGGATGATCGGCAAGAATTAGGGTCCCCCCCCTTAACTCCCTATACATAAGATTTTTTTTGGGGGGGAGGGGGGAGGGAGGACTTGCCATCTTCACAACTCTTTACTCCTCATGTATATGGACCAGAGATAAAATAACTAATATATTTATTCAATCTAGTAGGTACGTGAAGCATTTAATTATTTATTCTCTAGCGTGTTTTTGATCAGAAAAAATTCTGTTAGACTCAAAAGGTGAAGTGAAATTGTATCATGAGTTACAGCACTAAAAAGATAACTAAATTCTGCAGTTTTGGGGAAATTTGGCGGCTTCTAGGGTTCTCCAGCTGAGAAATTTTCAAAAAATATTAAAAATTTAAGTTTTAATAAATGTTTTGTGTTTTGCGCGTTAAAATGCCCTATAAAAGTGAATTTAAAATAACTAGACCTATGTCATATTTAAGAAAATTTAATACTGATTAAGAAAATATCATCGCTTTTGTTTCTACGCTAAACCAAAGTAGAGAAAACTGCCATTTTTCAGAAAAAAAAAAGATTTTAAAAATAAAAACAAAAAAAATTCTATCTCCTCAACAGATTGAGATATGAAACTAGTTTCTGCGCCATTCTACCCCGTTTAGCACGCAGTATTACCCAATTTGTTTTTTTTACTCTATGTCTGGGACACCCTGTGTGATAGTATAGATTATCATTTATTTTAAAAATCCGTAGAATATATTTAACACTTTTTTTATTATTTTTTTTATTAAATAAATACTACAAGCCACCTCTTGTAACATAAAATATGAAATCTAAAAAAAAAAAATTTAGATAAATCTAACCTTAAAATTAATTTGTTAAAAGCTTTTGTCATAGCGAAAAATATGTGAAGCATTATTTCTTTAATTTGGAAATATATTTTGATAAATATGCTTTCTGAATTTCTATATAAACTTTTATTTTAATATTACTATTATATAGTATTAATATTACTATTATAATATACTCCTTGTCAAAATTTTCAAGCTTTTTCATTCTATATCTCTTAATGAGCATATTTATTTCTTTAAAATTGAAGAACTACAAAACATTTTATTTTTTTTTTTTTTTGGATGAAACACAAAATTTTGTAACCGTCTCCAAAAATGGAGAGATGTTATTAGGGTGTGATGTCAGAATTTTAACAATGGAACTGTTCAACAAAACATATTTAAAAATTTATATGTGTTTTGAAGAATATCACTTAAATGTAATAATAATATTTCAAAAAGCATCACAATAGCTCCTGCAGTTTTACATTATTATATGTATACACAGAAATGTGTCCTGAATCTTATGTTTTTTTATTAGACTTTAATATTTGAATATTATAAATATTAAATAAAGCATCAGAACAAAAATTTGGATTGTATTTAACACACTAATAAGAATTATAGCTCATATTTAATAATTTTTAATAGCACAAAGAGATCAAAAATAAAATATCTTGTTATGTGTTAGGGAGGGTTATTGTAAATTAGTTCAGTGAATTCCCTTTACGTGAGTATTGGGTCCTAAATAAATAAATGTGGATACTATCTTTATAATAAAATCTCTAACCAAGCTGCTTCAAAAATATTTCTCATTAAAAAACAATTAATCAATGATGTTTTATTTACGTTGAAAATCTATATGAAAAAAAAAAATGTTTCTTTTATTTATTTACAGTTTTCTTTATCTGCTCTAGTTTTAGTTTTATGTATGCCAAAGTTTGCTATAAAATAATCTAAAGTATCTATTCAACAGGCAACACTGTTTTGTAGAGAAACATTTTATAAAATATGTGAGTTCAATTATATACATTTTTCTACAAAGTTTTTATATATAAGGAATTTATAGAACATTTTTGAAAAAATGATTTTTTTTTTTTTTTTAATACAATCTTTAGGTGAGGAATGTATGCGCGGAATTGTTTAGTAGCAAAATCTGAATATTTCAAAACAACTATATAAAGAGATAAGAAGAAGATGAAGGGGCTATGTGTCATTTTCCTGCTACAGGAATATGTAAAAAAAAAAAAAAATACTTTAGATGTAAATTACTCAAAATTGTGTTTTATTGCATAACCCCATCAGCCACCAAACCCTTCAATTTATTTTTTAAATAATATATTTTAAAAACATTCAACTATAGATGGACTGGTAGTTGCTAGTATATTGAGTAATCCAAGACCAATGTTGTTTTTAATTAGCCAAAAGCAAACAAAAGGCTACATAGCGAGGCAAGTAATTACTTAGTATAGTTAATTAATTTAACGGTAATAATTACATTTATAATTAAATATGGCGAGGACCATCTCATCATCATTTCTGGTTTGACTCTGAATAATTAATTACATTCATTAACAAATTATTAAAATTATTTAGACTCTTGGTTTGGATAGAATTTATGTGTAAATTTCATTCGGAATAAAAATTGTCATTTGAAGTGATTACGATCGGAGAGGGGAAAAGTTTGAACCCGATCAGAGGGCACTCTAACCCCGCGATGAGTGAAGCTTCCAGTTTAAGCCCGGAATCGTTAAGGGGGTGGTCCAAGTCCCAACTAGTTGATGACTTGCAGGAGGGCCTTGCCAAAGTTCCACGGAGCTTATTCTGGATCAGAGCTGGTCGGGAGTTTTTAAAATTACCTTCAAATCAGGGAGCACTCAAAGTTTGCAAACTGTAAGCTCCTATAAACAGGCGGGTCCACTTGAGCCCTGCCCCCCCCCCCCCCCCCCTCCCGCCTGTCTTCTCCTCATATTAACTGAGGTGGGGGTAGAGGTAGAGTGGGGGTAGGGGTAGAGTGGGAGGTATTATGCAAACTACCAAAACTCCACTTGATGACTTTTTGGTCTTTGAATTCGTAAATATCGGCAGTGGTTAGCAATCGTTTCATGCTTCACTTAAGTCATTACTTAAAATTCTGGATAAATTCTATGTTTCCAGGATTAATAAATCAAATAAAGGGAAAGTCTGAAGGGATTAAAGTGGAATTAGCGAAATAATTTTTTTTTTTTATCCCAAAAAAAACTGTAGTTGCCAAATCTTACCGAATACTCTCTCTTTCAGAAGTCGCTCAAATTTTGCCTCCTTAGGTGAGTATCATGATTCATTTTTGTATTACATATAAAAGAAATAATAATAATAATATATATATTGCTATTATTATTATTATATTTTATTATTTTTTATCTCGCTTTTTGCATTCTCAGCTTAGGTTTACTTTTATTTATTTATTTTTTTCTTCTCTTCATATGTTTAAAAATTTCCGAACAATCCTTGCCGTGTCCAGGAGTACCGCCTGTTGAGCCTCTCTTAGTACATCCAATGGCAACTTTAGGTCATCAATACCAACTACAGTTGAAGTTGGGATCAGCCCGTTTGTCGATATTACAATTGGCGTCACAACTGCTTTTTCTAGGCGATACAATTGCTTCAATTCAACGGCCAGTTCCTGATATTTTCGTAACTTTTCTCCAACGGTGGAAGTCATATTGTTGTCGTTGGGAACGGCGATATCAACTATCCGTGCTGTCTTCTCTTCTAGGTTTATAAGTAATATGTCCGGTTTGTTGTGTCGCACAGTGTGGTCTGTCAAAATAGACTCGTCCCAATATAGCTTGAGAGGCCCATTTTGAAGCAACCTATCGGGCTTATACTTATAATATGGCGTTTGTTTCTCTAATAGGTTCAACTTCCTGGCTATGGACTGATGCACAATTTTGGCCACATTATTATGCCTTTGGAGATATTCCGAATTGGCTAGTACTACACATCCACTAGTGATATGCTGGATCGACTCCAGAGTCGCGGAACACAGTCGACACTTGTCCGAAATGGATGTGTCCTTTAGAATGTGTCTCCTGTAGGATCTCGTAGCAATTACTTGGTCTTGGATGGCCATGATGAAGCCTTCCGTTTCTGAGAACAGTCTCCCAGCTATTAGCCATATTAATGATTCTTGCTTGTCAATGCTGGCCTCGTTTAATTGGTTGTAGAACCTTCCATGTAGAGACTTATTCTTCCATTCTGTTATACGTTCTTTTCTGAAATAATCATGACGTCTTCAGTTCTGCTCAAATTAAGAGGGTGTTTTACCCATCGTCCAGCCTCTGAATTGCGATATAATCAATCCACGCCATAGAAAGATTTCGCTGGCTTTTCGATACTTGCGCAGCGATGAATGAATCGATTAATAAAAGTTCTTTACAGCCCCTAGCTCTCTT
Source organism: Euschistus heros (assembly GCA_003667255.2). NCBI lineage: Eukaryota > Metazoa > Arthropoda > Insecta > Hemiptera > Pentatomidae > Euschistus > Euschistus heros. The sequence continues at coordinate 2,325,590 of RCWM02000030.1, read as the reverse complement.
TCTGCACCCAAGTTGTTCTGAAGGAATCATATTATTGGATTCCATTTTTTTTGTTTTCAGCTGTCTAGATACATAATAAGCTTATCAGTCAATTCTTTTTCCAATACTGTACCTAGATTTTGTACTACGATTTCATCAATTTTTCTTTTTGTTTTGGCTTTCGCGGCTTGATTATTAGGCCCGATTTTGCCCTAAGATAGATCACGTGAAGCTCTTGTGGTTCTTTTCTCCTAACGACGCGCCCAAATTATCCTCATATTATCTCCATGTTCTTTCTTCCTATCTTCCAACCAAGTTCTTCCAGTCTTCTTGATTCCGTTCCGTTCACCTTTGCTCCGTAAACATTTCTATCTAGAGCTCTTCTAGGTTTAATGTTGCATTCATCATCTGATCGGTTAGTTTGTGTTCGGGTAGTCTGCGTATCTGTCCGTAGAATTTCAGTCTGCGTTTGATGTTGTCATGTCCGCATCGAAGTTTGAAAGTTTCTCTACTGTTTTATTATGTTGGAGTCTGTAGCCATATTCAGTCTTTAATAGACCAATAATTTTCCTAAATATTTTTCGTTCTGCTTTTTTGATGTTTTCCAGGGCTTGTTTTCGGTTCAGTTGCGTAAAAGGTTACTGGTTTGATATCTGTATTATACTGCTGATATTTGGTTGAATGGATAAGCACTTTTTATTGTAGATGTCGTAAGTTCTTCCATAGGCTTCCTTTAGCTTTATTTAAATATTTAATATTTAAATAGGCTTCCATAGTGATATTTTCTCAAGTCCCGAAGGTTCAAGATATTATATATATATATAGAATAATATAAGATAAAAATAATTCCAATAAATGTGTCAAATAATTCATCAATCCTAATTCTATTGATCAATTAAAAAGTTAGTTCAGTTTTTGGCTTCTTACTAAAGCCTTAAAGTTTGGTACAATGTATTTTGGTACAAACAGTATATTTAGAATAACTGCAGGATTTTGGAAAACGATCAAAAATCCTCTACTTAAAAGTGCACAACTTTGACTAATCCACTTCTTTCTGAAGGGAATTAATTTTAGAAAGAAAAAAACCAACTAGACATAGAAAAAGAAAAATGTTTTAACCGATCAACTTGACTTTCAAATTCATACGTTTACTTGAGAAATTAGCATAAAATAAAAATAAACTAGAATATAATACTAATAAAAGTTCTTATTAATTGTGTTTGAAATTATTATTGATTCTTTAAATTGTTTGTATTAATCAGGCATAACTCTTTTTTGTATCTATCACTCATTTATTGCAAAGGATTAGTTATTATTATGTTTAATTGATATATTTCTTAGTTAACTTTATGTTTTTTAATCTGTATTTACTGATAAACATATATTGTGTTCTGTATTGATCCTAGTGTATATTGCAGTTTAATTAGTATCTTTGTGGGTCAGCTGAGTATTTTGTATTAAATAGTTCATTTCTCAAACCTTTTCAAATAGTTTCTGTCTTAAACCATAGATGTTGTTCCACCCAGAACTGTAACAAAATAAATAATATAAGATATAACCATCAAGAAAAAATTAATTTACCTTGAATTTCTTAAGCACCCAAATATTTCGGACGAAAATATTTCATATACACTTCGAATAATACTATTACCAAGATTCTAGGTAGCCAAAGATTATCAAATTCCTCAGTCTATTATCCTAAAGGCGAAAGTTAGAAGGCTCGCCATTATCCAGGGAGTTACTCATCAGCGGCTCCTAGCTCCAAGAAGAGATCCAATAAAGTGGATATGGAAGAGAGCTGCGCAACTTGCTAAGCTTCCCTTTTATTCGGTCTATAGAATCTTTAACCGTGATCTTATAACACAACTTTGTTCAAATCAACAAAGTTTCCTTATTCCTAGCTTACCTCCCAGCTTTACTTTAATAAACTTACACACTCTAACGGACAGGATGTATATTGAAACAGCTTCTGTAGCAAGGAAACAAATCTTGATTAACATTATGATAAAATCCTGTCAGTAAGGATCCCCGTAAGTTATTCACATCAGGAACAAAGAAGAGTTTATGAAAAAAAAATACAAGGCTGTTGTAACCGTTGTTTCTTATTACCAAGTGAAATAAGCTTTAAATGTGAATTACCGTTACCAATAAATTTTTCTACCAGTAGAAAATTTAATTTTTTTAAATTTTAATTATTTAATTTAATGTTTTTATTAGGTTGTCAGATCATGATTTTTTTTTTTATCTCAAGGGTTCAGCGAATCAAAAATGAGATCATTAGAGAAAGAATGGATGTAGGAAGGTATATCCTGGAGAAAATAGAGAGGATAATGGGATGGCTCGGACTTATTAAAAGAATGGATAGTAAAAGAATCCTCAAAAAATCATTTAAAGGTATGACTGGCCAGGGATAAAGGTAAGAGGGAGATGGTCAGAGAGGAGTGGAGGAACAGACTGTGGGAGGAGTTTGGCTGAAAGAAACTTCAAATGGCGAAGAAAATCCTCTCATTACGATTTTATTTATTTTTTATTTTTATTTTTTGGTGCCCGTTCTATACTTTGTTTTTTCAATTGCTTTGAGATGGTCAGCTTTGTTCGAGTTGATAACTTTTTTTTCTTCACACGTTTCCTAACAATTCTGGGATTTTTACCAATTAAAGTTGCAGAATATAGTCATCCAAGGAAGAATTCCTACCACGTTATTCAATGTCCTCGAGTCTCCTCACCTCTTGATTTTTTTAAAACCATTGTTGAACAAGACATAATCTTACGCTATCGGCGCCCCGCAATTTATTAACGTATCTATCTTTAGACCTTGTTTTGACCAAGTCTGAACTATTAAAACCAAATTATACGAAAATCACGCGTGGAATTTAGAGTGAATTATTTCCAAATAGTAAAATTCTAAAGAGGTAAAGAAACATATCTGTTTAGGAGAAAAAGAATAAATATTGACTCCCTTACAAAAAAAAAATATATATATATATATATTAAATATAGACCGTTTATTAAATATATACCAAAAGCGCTAGAAAAATTATATCAATTTTTTAAAGAAAAACAATAATTCTTTTGATAGTCGTATCGTTTCTTGTGAAAATCATTCTCTGCTGGAAAATACTAAAAATATTATTTGGCAAGTTTTTCCTGTTTACTCATCATTTAGAAGAGAAATTCCTGACGACCGTGACCCAACGGCCAACTAATACTTCTAAAATATTCATTTAACTATCACCACAATCTGATTCCTCTAACTGACACCATTCAGGCTGCCTCACTGATCCTGAATGGTTCTTTTAACTTTACTCCCTAAGCTCTTTATTGTTCTCCTGTGAATAGCCTTTTCTCAAATCCTCTATAATCCTTGTTCAGATCCAATGGATAGTTCCTCATTCCAGGCAGGGCCTACATCTATAAACATCGACTAACACCCATAGCAGTTTTTTTTTGTTTTTTTTTTTCATCCATGTGTCATTCCGGAATAACAATAACTCAACCATTTCATCCAACAATCCCACATACTGATATATGCCCCTTAAAAATATACTCTGGTATAGTCAGTGTATTTATCACTTCCCAGAACTCAAAACTTGCAATAAATTTCATAAATGACTTCTGAATAAAACTTTTACCGTTCCTGCTTATCTAACAACGGCTCTAGAAACCTTCTTCGGACACACACAGTTGAGACAGTTGGAGGTGAGAGAGTTGAAGGGAGAGATGATCTCTTGAATGGAAGAGATTAGAGAGGCCGAATGATAAAGATTTGGTAGAGAGGAGACCCACTATTCCGACTCCCACTATTAAAAACTATTGATAGTACCCAATAATATAATAGTTTGTGTAGAGACCAATGGTGTGTTAAGTGGTAAGTTCATTCTTATTTTTATATATCTATGTTATGTATAATAAACTACGTTCAACAATAATAATTATTATTATTTACCTTAATGCTACTACGTAATAAATAATTGGTTTGCACGTTAATTTGGTTAGAATTCAATAAATGAAATAAGTCAGACATCTATAGACAGGGGCTAATGTGCCATCAGTGACTATGGTTAATGTTATAGTATTTAGTAAACCCCTTAATAGGAACATAGCAAACTCGTGTCATCTTCTGTTTATAAATTAACGGAGTAAATTGGACAGACAGTTATAATGCTGAAATCAAAAGAAATACTTCCTACTTGTAAATTATCCAAAAATCTAATAAACCTCTTGTAAACCTCATTCAACCGTTACCGTTTTTCTTTTCTGCGCAAAATTCAATATTTTTACGTTTTTACTTTAATCTGTTTATTACTGATCCTGGACTACGGCAGTCTCATCCCACTGCTCAGCAATGCCAATGTGCGATGGCGCAGTTTCTCTTATCTCTTCAACAGCGCCAGGACTTGCCGGTCTTTCTTGGCATAAAATAAGCCTTTGACTAATTTTGGTACGGTGACTATTTTACATACAGTTATAATGTTTTTATATTAATTATGACCTCTTCCTCCAACTTGGTGAGATTGGAAGATTTTTACCTAATAATTCACTTTAAGTTTATGTATTTTGCTACATAAAACTGGTTACATAAGTATCATTAGTTATTCATATTTATTTGTATTATTTACTTGTATTATAACTATCCAATACTCAACATAATTTTATTACACAAATATTTGCATGAGCCTTAACGTGATGGAGCACAGAAGGTACTTCGGATTTAAGCCATGATGAAATGATCATCCATGCTTTTAGGTGGTTTTATTTGTGAAAGTGAAAATCATTTTTTTTTTTTTAATAGATTGAAAATGATCAAACTTTTCAATGAACTTTAAAAATAAATTCACTATATTTTTTAACGGTTCCAGATAATATGTACCACATCTAAGTAATTCACACCAATTATTTGGTTAATTAAAGAAAATTCTTTGCATTTTTAATTAAACAAAAAAAATGTTCCTAACTATATTTCATAAGATATAATTTATTCATAATGACGATAACTAGTCTTTTAATACAAATAGTGTGTTGAATAATATTTCAAAACACTAAGGATTGACCCCATTCCGAGTTGACAGATCACGAAGCCGCCGAGTAAGCTTCTCAGATCTGAGGTGGCTGATGAATGGTGAAGGATGAGGTGACGTGCCCGCTCTTTTTTACTCTCCGCCCGGGCATAGATGTATTTCTTGTTTTTATTCCGTAGATAATAATTTAATTTGGATATTGTCGAAATCGGTGAGGTGTATAATTAAAGTTGTTTCCTAATTATAACAAATTAGTAGTGGTTCTATTGAATTTATTAAAGAGAAACAAATAAAGCGGGATTTGCCGAATGGAAGCCTAGTGGTAAACTTTCTTTAACAGCATCGAAGATGTAATGAAATCAGGGATGGAGGAGGAAGCAAGTTTATATCCATCTTTATGAATAAGTTAATTGGTCACAAAGTAAGGAGCATTGAGGATTTTTCGAAGGATTTTGGATTGTAAGGATTGGATACGAGATGAATTTTGATTTAGTAGAGTCCCAAAGCTCAACTTCGTACATCCAAATAGGTCTAATCACAGTCATGTAACTGAGTCTTATGTAATTAAATGGGAGCTTTGAGCGTCGCTGCAACATTAAACCAGTTCAAATAATTACATTATTAAGTTACACAATGTTAGCTTAATAGAAAGTAGGTAATTCTGGTATACAAATATAAAATAAAATAAACCTCTAAGCCTTCTGCTTCTTCATTATAGCGTTGAAAATCAATCTACCAACCGTCAGATATTAATATCACAAAATTTGAATTTTATTGAATACTTTAATGAAACCGAAAGTAGATAGTGCATAAAAATTACCAATCTCTAGAACTAGAACTCTTTTAAAAAATCCTAATTCTTAGGTTCGAACATTTCGAATCGTATTTGCTCAAAGAAAAAGAAATTAAATTCAACCGTTAATTGGAAAATTTATTTTCCTTCCAAAATTCATTACCGCTCTGACAGAATACCCATTTTTTTTTTTTTTTTTTTTTTTTTAAACTTTCTTTTGTCATTTTGTCATCCGCGTGTAACTCTTATCGCTGGAAATTATCAAAACGGAGTTCGACCATTTCGTGAAACGGTTGTTTCAATCAACCGAATGTAAACAAATGGCACGGAACCGTCATCAACGTTGGGTAAATAGAAGCTGCGGCCTGGCGATACAATGCCCCATCAAATCGGGGTCGCTGCGGAGATAGCAGTTCTATGAAACAGTAGTGGAATAATGCTATATTAACAGACAAATTTATTTGTTCCAATAGAGGGAGCGGTATTACAGTTACAAGATATCACAATAAGTCAATGATTTTCTGAATCCATAAACATTTTGAGTTCACGAGGAAAGCCAGTTAATTCAGGGGTGGGAAGTTGGCTTGGAACAGTAAAGCAAAAACTATTTCAACGGTATGTGTAAAAAAAAGAACTAAATTTGATAACTTGTACAAATACCGAAATAACAACAAAAGTATAATTAAAAAAAAAAGAAACAGTAATCTTTCAGTCTTTACTAATTAGCTTTACTAACTCCTATAGTATAAGTATTAAATTCTTAAACCTAACTTTTTTTTTTTTAATTTCTAGCGATACAATGATTTTAATGATAAATCCATATTTAAATTCATAAAATATAATCGAAAAATAATTTCTGAAATGCATATTTAAAAATCCATTTTAACGTCACTTCTTGTTGTTTGGTTATACGGGCAAAAAAACTCCTGATGGTGATTATTGCCCTTATATTTGAACTGAATTATACTGCCTGAATTTAAACAATAACAGCAACGATATTTTTTTTTTTTATTATTATTTTTTTATTTGTTTCTCATGATGAAAACTATCAGGAAAAAAAATTGTAATCGTTTCTATTTTACTCTTAATCTTTTTAAAATTTGAGGTAGGAAATAAAAAAAGGTAATGAAAAAGAGTTTTATTATTATTACATTTTTATCTTTTTGATCAGCTAAGACCATTTGGTGAAACGAAAAGTTAGCAATTTTCGATATGGAATCAGCAAAAATATTTAGATCAAAATCGGCATCGGATTGTCTGAAGGATCCTCCTTAATTTTAATTAAGAGATATTTAAGAAATCATTTTTTTTTTTTTTTGGTACTGGCTTTTAATAATTGGTACTAAAGAATAATTATAACGTTTTTATTTTATTCTAAAGTTTAAATAAAACGTATTTTATTGAAAAACGCTTCTATAACGACCTAGTTTATTTTGCTTGAATTGATAATTTCAATTGAAGGGTCGTGGGAATGAACGATCAAAGTCGCATAGTTAAAAAAACAACAGAAACTGTATAATTATACTGTATAATTACTGTATAGCCTCTATTATTTAGCAATCAACGATATTTAAATACATATACTTCATTTTATTTAATGAACATTTTAGTTAGTCTGAAAATCTTCTTTGAGTTACCAAAATATCTGTAGCACTCGTGAAAATTCGGTAAAGTGCAAAAATCGTCTTTTAGAATAAAACCAATTTTTTCCTGAATGATTTACAAATTAGTATTTATCTCTGTAATAGCCTCGTAACTGAGCACATTAGGCACAAGTGAAGAGGAAAAAATATCTTCCTGGTGATGTTCACAAACACACTTAATGCACTTAACCCATTACAAAACGTGTATAATAATATATTTTTTTTTAAATATTGAGTTTGATTTTATCATATTTACTTGTAGTGAACTACTTACAATTCTGAGATTCTTCATTAAATTATGAAACATATTTTAGGTCAAAACTATTTATGCTTGAAATTATAAAACAACACTAAAGGTCGAGTATTATCTTTGTATTTTTAAGCTCCAATCAGAGTTAATTAAAATTAACAAGCCCTGTAATGTAATGTAAACATTTACACAGGCATTAGCCAGGCATTTGCTGTTTTATTGTTAAATTACTTTTGTAAAGAAACGTTTGTGCTAATTTATACTCCCTTATATTCGGCATCCATTTAAAACGGTTCCAATTTTCTTTTACTTCCTCATTAATTACAAATTTTCATATGTGTATTTTTTTTTTTAAACACAATGCTCACAAATTAGTTAAAAACATTATTTTAAAATTTATTGACTGAAATATATGACTGTATGAAACGGACATCTACACAGAAATGAGCAGTTTTCCACTAAACCCTACTGAATAGTAGAGCCACCTAACACTCCACCTAGACAAACGTCTTACTTGGAATGTAGTTTGAGTCCGTAATTATCCCTATTTGCTTCATATTCGATTTCCGATAACCGTCCGAGACCCCTGAAAAGAAGATGAACATTTCTAGTGGCATGGATTGTACACATTTGTAAATATAAACAAATAAAAGAACATTAATCCAAAGACAAGATAATGACTTAATATATATATATATATATATATATATATATATATATATATATATATATATATATATATATATATATATATATATATATATATAAATCCAATGAAAGGTTTTAATATAATCGGTAAAATTTTGTTTGCTTTCAAATAAATAAAATGAACTGTGCGATTTCCTCTTAGTGGGAGGAAAAATGAGTAAAACATGACCGAAAATGCATAAAAAGCCCGCTGACCGTGCTTTTCTATTACAATCCTTTGCAAATATGTAATAATTCAAAGATATTTTTGAGGAAACCAAGCTTTTGCCATAAAAGCTGTAATATCACGATAAACGAATATAATTGTCATTTCTAAAACAATATATATATCTTTGAATTATTGAGTACAGTACAATCTCGATAGTTAGACCTTTCAATAGTCCGACACTACCAGTGATCCGTCTCTCTCAGGAACCCTGTCAGTAGTCAGTAATATATTAGGAAAATCAAAGGAGAAAATTATAGAACTCTCATAAACATTTAAAATCCTAAAATTTATATACATACATTTTTGCATACGTATTTTAAAAAAAAAAGAGTTTTGTTAAAAAATTTAATGTTATATCGTTTTTTTAATGTTTTATTGTTTCATCCATTTATACATTGATATAAGCTTTATGAAATTGATATTATTTTTCAGAGTTTATATTATATCATTATCCTCTTTGTTTAAACATTTTTCTACTTTTGACCAAATTTTCAGAATCAGCATTAAATTTCCTATAAGATCGGAGTACATGTAAGCTTGAATCTGTTAAAAGAATGTGCGCATATTCTTGCTTCTTTTTCCTCGTCAGATTGCTCTTAATACTCTTGTAAAATTCTAGATTGGTCTCTAGTTTTATAAAAAAAAAAAAGAGACACATCTAACTATAATCCAATTTAAAAAAGAAGCACAAAATTTATAATTTATAACTAGAACACAGAAAACCAATATTTACATGACCGGGCGCGCGGTTGACTTTCTCTATCAAAGCTTGGTTTCAGACACTCAATTATGAATAACGTTACAGGTTCTCACTCGACTAAATACGAAATGGTACTAAAGGGACAAGAGAGAGTCAGGGAAAGGGTAGTTTAGTATTTCCAACCAAACTGACATGATTAAAATGTAACAATTTGAGTTTAATTTGACATTTTCAAAAACAAAATGGAACTGCTCAGGTGTGCTATAATAAAATATTTGCTTATTTTTTTTTAATGATCAGCATTTTGTACAGTCATCAAATAGTACCCTAATTTAGGATTTGAAGTCCACTCACCGCCGAAATGTTTTTTTTTATAATAAATCTACCAAGCGCTCCAGTCGTCTCACCGGTTAACTATGGACTTTGCAGGATTAGATTTGAAAGCTGAATTATAAAGGTCATTTTGAAGAGGATTTAGCAGGTCATGGCACAAATCGTCAGGCCATTAAATAAAACATCATTTGAACTTATGAAATCAATAAAAAAAAAATACAGTAGGTTCTGATTTTAAAGGCCTCAATTATAAAATAATCTTCTGAATTTAATTGTATATCAAAACATAAAACCAGATGAGGTTATCTGAACTTTCATATTTTTTACGTTTTTGTTCGGGGAGGAAATATCGTATTTTGATGTCTATAGTAGACAGATGTCTAAATTCATTAGCGCAATATCGGAATATTAAAAAAATTTCAGAAGCGAGAGGTGTCTGTCAAAGAAATGAGTATTTTGGTGTGTGTGTGGGTGTTAATGCGAGGTAGAGCCATTTTCAACCGTTAAAGAGACTCGCCGAGTACTCAAACTATATTTCCTAACTATAGATTCCTGCCATCCAAAATACTTATACCATCATCTTTATAACAATGTAGGGATAGTTATTAGTTATAATGAAGTGAAAATGACCTCCAGGTAATGGGAATATTCATGACCACCATTCTCCGGCTAAGGACATAAGTGGAAGCCACAGATGCGGCACTCTGCTAACCATTACGCCACCAATTTGTACCTTTTAGTGAATACAACAGCCGGTCAATTTAAAATTTAAATCAAGCCTGATTGGTACAACGCCCTTTCGTGCTGTAATCAGTGGTCAGATAAAGATAATTATAGCTTGACACGGGCCTTTCTTCTAAATTGTCGTTTATTAGTCCCTATTATATCGGCTTTGAAGTGTCCTCGGATGTGACGGGCGCCCGCATCGTCCGGGGTCCTTCTCTTAATAGAGGAAGTACTTGAATGTTAGAGCGAGAAAAATAGGGTTCGCCAGACAAAATATTAGTTTTATATTAAAAAATATAATTAAATGTTAAATTGCTTTTCGCAGTATACTCTATGTTTTATTCTAGAAACAAATTGATAGTTCCTGCAACGTATTCTGGATAATTTCCTTCTTCAAAATACACGATCGGGTTGTTATTACTATCTGCATCTCCTTCAATTTTGATACCTCTGCTTTCTCTTTGTTGCTATACATCTGCAGAAGGTCTATTCAAAACATTTGGATGTGGAATGTAAAAATGTTTCGTGAACTCTGGAAGTGAATGGTTCTCACAGGATACAGCTTATAACCCATCACCAAAGCTACCATAACTGCCATTATAATTACCATTGTAAGAGGAGTAATCGTCATCGTTCTTTTTATAATAGCTTCTGTAAGCCATAGTGTAAAAAAATAGTTTTCAAATCCTTGCAAACATATTCCATTTTTTTACTTCAGTTCATGTAAGAATATTCCAAAAGACTAAGGTTGAAGAGAGTAGAGTCGGTTCGTAATATGGAGAAGCCTTATTCTTAAACAAACTAAATATATTGTCTCATATGTACATAAAATCTTAGCATTACAGATGTAGAAAATCAGTAATATCTCTGGTCATGTCGCAGTACACGGCAGTTTAAAGTAAAATAAATAAAATATGTTTTGTTCATTCATTTATTTATAACTACTGTTCCCTCTCGCGGCTTTGCCAACTCCCATAAGAAAATAATTGAGATAATCTTTGCTATTATATACAAGGACAAGCCATTTTTCGTTTGTGATCACTAACCACGAAAACAACTGAAGGTTTAGCTATCATAAAATATATTCACTTACCATTAATGTTTTTATTTAAAAAACAATAATATTATTATTGTAATCTAATAAATATTACATTTAGTACAAACAAAAGCAATAACAAACAAATTTTTATTCATAAAATAACAAGCCGCCGAGTTAAAAATAATAAGAACCGCCTTCCAGTATTCACTGCTTTGTCATTTACCGTTGATCTCTGCAATTTTAACTTTGTTACAACGTCGATAACAAATTCTGAGAGGGACTGGAGGATGCATCAGGATACAGATACAATATTGGAAATATTTGAATACATTTAAATTTTAATCTTCGTTTCGAAAACAATATTATGTAAATATTGTAATGTTTGTATTCTATCAATATTCACAAATGTAGAAAACATTTTCTTTTTTTTTTTTTATTAAAAATTGTTTTCGAAAAGGTTTCATATACTTTATAATTTGAAATTATTTTTCTGAATCAACAAAGTGAGATATGACTCTATTCGTTTTTTTTAAATAATGTAAACTTTAAGATTTGTAAAATTTAAAAAAATGTTATTTTGAAAGATGGAAAAAGTAAATAACAATTGAGTTTCATATAAAAAAAAATTATATAAATGCCACCTAATTGACTTGCTATCTACTGAGCGATAGTAATACTAAACTTTTTTATACCGCAACGGGGAAAATCAAATTTAATTTTTTTTTTTTTTAATCTAATATTATCTTTAGTAATATTTCAAGCAAAGGCAGCTGAAATTAATATTGAGCCTATTTCCTTTCTGCCAAATTCAAAACCTTGTCTCATTTTCATCACTTCCGCCAAGTATATTTATACATATAAACTTATGTATTTTATCTTTTTATAAATCTTATCTTAGATATTGATTTAGATAACGCGTATAGACATTTATCTAATGGAACAGTAAAACTTAGTTTGCAATAACTGATTTTTCTACGAACAATTTACTTACGCCTGATCTATTCGTCTATTTAACGTGATTAAAATTAATGATCTTCCTTATTGAAATTTGTTTGTCCTCTCTCTCTCTCTCTCTCTCTCTCTCTATATATATATATATATATATATATATATATAGTTATAGAAACCAAATGGTATTAAGGGATAATAAATAAATGTACACTATCCCCTCTCCTAGATAACTGTATATATGACACTCTGATATATATTTATTATAACACGCAGTTCTTGTATAAATATAATGTATACACAAAAAATCAGGCTCTATAGCGACCCAGATTGACCTCTGACATAATCATAAGTATGAGCTCGTCTACTCATTCCTGTCAGCTGCATGATTTCGAAGTCTTCTAACCCATCTTACGCAGGTTTGCGATCTCAAAACTTGTCTTCCTTGCCTGCAATTGATAAAGCAGCCTTCTTGGAAGCTGATCCTGTTGAATTCCAGCAATCTTTATACATCGGCAAGAATATTATTTTATTGTTGTATGGATAAATACTACTACATTCTTAAGGCGGTAAAATGAAGTAGTATTACAAAAATAGTCTCTACAAATGCTAATATTAGAAATTAAAACCTGATAATATTTGTATTAGTATGGTTCAGAGTGCCTATCTGTAAACGATAAGAGAGGACTAGAGAGAATAGAAAATTCTTTGAATACATATTCTAATAATGAATTTTAAAAAATACAGTTAGAAAAACTTACCTGCCTTGGTTGACCAAGCAGTTAATTTTTCTTCGTACTCCAAAATAAAAAATTAGAAGAAATCGCAAACGTTTTCAATTTGGTTGATTGAAGTTATTTCTTGCGCAATTCACCGACTTTGTACACCTCAACCTGACGTTCCTTGTACTCGTTAGAGTATTTCGATTAAATATGTTCGTTATAATTTTAATGTTATAAAACATTTTTTTTCTTTATAGTGATTTCAAACGATGCATAGGTTCTGTGATGCTGGGATGGCAACCGGACTTTTTTCAATTAGCAAATTTAAAAATTTAAAATGGCTTTGGAAAATCAAACTAAACAACAACATCAAACAAAATGAAAAATTACAAAACATTACATCCACTTTACGATTCGACACGTGTCCTCTATTGTACTAAGACAAAAAACCAATATCGCAGACTAACACAGTAAAATACTTTGAACTAACATTAGATAAAAGGATGACCTGGGCCCCTCATGTTAAACAGACGCAACTTGCATTAAACAAGTGTCTACAACTCTTATTCTGCCTACTACAAAGAAGAACCTTCCTGAAATTAAAACAGCACCTGGATACATACCCTTACTGAAACTCTTTCGGACGTATTTATCACAGATTATTGGGCCGTCAAAAAAACATACATAAACTACGAACTTTTCAATCTAAAACACTATCGTCAATAATTGCACGACTTCCATGGTACGTATGTAATAGTACACTGGATAAAGACCTACACATACCCTCTATACTAGACCACATCAAAATGAAGTAAAGAATATAACACACTTCACGATTATCTCAACAGACTAATAATATAAAATTTAAAAAAAAAGTACCACTAAAACCCATCAAAAATCTTGGGTTCAGTATTTAGGTAAGGGTGTACTTAATCTGAGCCAACTGTTGTAAAATGAGAAGATTTAGCCTGGTTTTTTCCCTAATTAAAAGTTTCCACTTTACAGAGGCTGAATGTGCCCTATGAGAGTCTCTCGCGCTCGAAGTAGCTTCATACCTGAAATAACAGAAAATTAATTTTTTGCCTTCTACTGGTCTCGAACTCGGGCCCGTGAGTTTTGCAGCCACGTACCTTACCCACTGAGCTACCGTGCCTTCCATAATATTAAACATGAACATAGCAAATACTTCCAGCAATACACACTGGATCTACTTATGTATCAAATTACCTAAAATTGCGTCAGTACTCATTTCCCTCAAGTCATCTTCTTATTTAACACGTATTCAGAACATTAGCTGATTGTCTTCAGCTTAAAGACGGGGTGAATTAAAAATTAAAGTTGAAGAAAAAAAAAAACTTTAAAATGGCTTCGTATGGGGAATTTTCATTGATGGATAGTGTAGTTAATAGGGTTCTGCATTTTATTTAGTATATTCCTGGAATGTTAAACTGATCCTAATGATAAGACAAGGGAGTTATCAGGTATGTTAATCATTATATTGTTCAAATCACAATCAACTAACCGCCATAGTCAGTGCTACCCAAACCTTGTACCGACAACTTACACCAGAATAATTCATAAGCTCCAGGAGGGTTGCGCACCCCAGGAACTGACTCAGCACTCGGACAATTAAACAATAATTACAACAGGAGCACAGGCGTGAACTGCACGGAATAGGAAATGGGTCTTCGTGTGGTCAGCCCACCCCCTTTATCACGTGAAAGATAGTCATTGGGGTGCAAGGCTGGTACCGAATCCTGAGTTAATGGTAAATAGGATCATTATTGCTACATTAAAAACAATTATTTTCATTTTATAATACTTTCAGACGTTAAGTGATCTAAATTACTATAATTAAAATCCCTCTCTAGATAATGCATAATGCTCTCTGTAATGTTGTATAAAAAAACAAAAAACACATTCTCCCTGACAGAGTAATCCCGGTACCTGTTTTAAAGATGCGTATTATTAAACTAACAGATATTTGTAAACAAATAAGGAGCATACTTTTATGTAAAGAGGGCTCAAAAGGTTAACAAAGGATTAATGAGATTGCAATTTTCGATTAGTTCTGTCTTGAAATTTCACTTGAATTCAAGTTCACTGACTCGAGTCACCTACTCCAGGAGGTGGTCTTAATATAATAAGACAAGTTCTTTTGACAAAAATGGGAGAAGGACGTAAGTATTGATTTTAAGGTTGTTTTTTTTTTATTTATATCAATGTATTAAAGTTTACAACTGTACAATTATATACATTAAGTAAATGGGCTAATAACGATTACAATAACATGTCAAAGCTTGAAAAGTACTACTCATCAGTAGCACTTTAATAAAAATTCTACTCTAGAAGATGTCTAGGCCATCTTCTTTTTAGACGCCTCGGAGGATTATCGGGAATGGAGTGGGAAGCAAGTTAAAAAACTAATGGATTTGAGTGGTTATGGAGCTTACTATGAAAGGATATGTATCTGGTATGGGCTAACTCATTAACATATGGAACATTGAGGTCTTTACGGATAAGTTTATTTGTAACTAAGTAAGGAGCATTAAGGATTTTAATGTAACTTTTAACAGGTTGAAGATAAATTGGCATATATATATATATATATATATATATATATATATATATATATATATATATATATATACAAGGTGTGATCAAAAAGTTCTAGGACTTTTTATATACTATAGGAATGCAATGTCTCACAGCGATGCGGTTGGCAGCATTGTATTGCCTGACTCAACAGGAACACAGCTGTGTTTGCAGATCAATCATAACATCACTGAAAGTAACATTAGCACAGTTTGTTTGAGGTTAGTTTTATAGAGTTTGGCTATTTTATGAAAATGAATGTGAAAGAAGAGCAACGTGTTTGTGTGAAACTGAACAAAACGTTTTCTGAAACCTTTTTGATGTTACAAGAGGCTTTTGGTGAAGAATGTCTAAGCCGATCATGCTGCCATCAGTGGTTCAAGAGGTTTAAAGATGGCCTTTTTGTGTAAAAAACGCAATGACTGTCATTCCTAAGCCCCCTTACTCACCTGACCTGGCTCCAGCCGACTTTTTTCTTTTCCCGAAGCTCAAGAGACACCTGAAAGGACAAAGATTTCAAACAGTTGACGAAATTAAAGAAAAAAACGGAGCTGCTAAACACCTTTACAAAAGAAGAGTTTTCTGGGGCCTTTGATCAGTGGAAACACCGGTGGGAAAAGTGTGTAGCTTCCCAAGGCCTTCGAAGGAGACAAATTTGAATAACCTGTATGTTGTATGAATAAATGTATAAAAATTCTTTTTTTGATAAGACAAACATATGAAAGTCCTTCAAACATACAAAATATGAAAAATGTGTAAACAATAAAAGTTGTAGAGAATTTAATTAGCTTTAATTCAGTAAATAGCCATGTTTTGCATACGACGCACCGTTTTCAAGAAATAAGTGCAAAACCAAAAAAAAAGAACCATCCGCACCCCCCCCCCCCCCCATCCCTTCCTGTTCCAGGCCCGAAAACTCCAGGAATTTTAGTATATTTACTTTCTAACTACCCTGAACTAGTTTCCAAAGAAAGGCCTTGTATTACAGAAAACAAACTCTATAATACTTTATTGACTGGACTACCTCTCCATTAAAAAAAATATGCAAATTATTAAGATCCCATTTCCGTCCCAACAAAAATTTTGCCCACATGTAGTCAATTATAGTATAAATCACATATATTTTTTCCGAAAAAATCGAAGGGTATTTATTTTGTGAATTACTAAAACCGTTTTTGGACGTTTCGGAAAAATTCAAAACGGAAAGAAAATATATCAAGTGATATATTTGAATAAAGGGCATTTCAAATCGAAAAGAATACCGCACATTTGAGCTCTCTAAGAGCAATAGTTTTTTAATGGCATAATTTTGAATATACTGAGTGAGGACCGAAAACGGTATTTTTTGAATTTTTAAAAGCTTATAACTCAAAAACCAAAAGTCAGAAAAATGTAATATTTTACATTTTTACTAGTCTTGGTATGTACAACTTCTATACCAAAAAATCATAGAAATCGGAGAGGTCAAGGTCCAAACCATTGGTTGATTTGACATGGAATGACCCAAAATTAACATTAACGGTGATTATTCGAAATAAACATGAGATTTCAAACGTGTCTTTTTTTATTCAAACCTATAAAGCTCCTGAAGGGAACGTCCTAGCGACAAAAGTTATAAAATTAAAAATATTCTCTATTATAATTTGTAATCAACTACCGAAAATTACCGTCAAATTATCGATTTGAGCAACACCGACTAAGCTAGAGCGACTTAAAATATTACGTTTTTGAGCGTGAAAAAACGATACACGTTTTGAGGGTGAAAAAAAAAACGAGCCTTTTTTCATTTAAACCAATCAAGCTCTCCTATAAAGTAAGTCCTAGTGACAAATGTTATATATATATATTTTTTAAATTAATTTATTTATATTACAATCAAGCTCTTTATGAGCTTATTAGCAATTTTTTTCTAACAATAATTATAAAAATACACTATTAAAACATATATACATAAAATATAGTTTTATTTTTCAAAATTAAAAATCTTCAAATGTCAATGACTTTGAATGTAAAGCACAAAACCCTATATTAGGTCATGGGGCTTCCTTCTCTTTAGCCTCCTTACCAGTGCATTGGAGTCCAGGAGATGGGCGGCCTCGGCGTTGACGTGGTCTTCCAGGCGATCCTGATGCGACTGGGCGTATTTTTGGATTACCTCCTCCACGGTTGGCATCCGAAGGTCTCTGTGAAGATCATCGTTCCTAATGTACCAAGGTGCATTTACGATGCCCCTTAGCACTTTATTTTGGAATCTTTGGATTATTTTTCTAATGGAGTCCCTCGTGCATCCCCACAGCTGGATTCCATATGTCCAGATTGGCTTCAGGACTTGGTTGTATAATAATATTTTATTGTTTACAGACAGTTTGGATTGCCTGCCTAGGAGCCAATACAACTTTTGATTACTCAAATTGAGTTGTATTAGTTTTTTTTTAACGTGTTCTTTCCAGCGGAGTTTTGCGTCCAGTGTCATCCCGAGATATTTAGCCTGATTTGAATATGGGATCACTTTATTATTTATAGTTATGGGTTGATAGTTGATTTTTTTGTTAGTGAAATCATCATGTACAGATTTGGTTTCATTTAGTTTAATTTTCCATTTTGAGGTCCATCTTTGTATATTGGATATTGTTGTGATTAATTTTCTTGTGGTTTCCTGATTGTCATTTCCGATGGAAAGAACAGCTGTGTCATCGGCGAAGGTGGCCATGATGCCTTCTTCAACTTCTGGGATATCGGCGGTATAGAGCAGAAAGAGTATGGGGCCTAGTACACTTCCCTGCGGAACACCGGTACTTATTTCATAGAGCCCAGAATATGCATCTTCTTGCCTTACTCTGAAGTATCTATCAGATAGGTAGGACTTCAAGAGTAGAACATAATGTCCGGGGAGAATTTTATTAAGCTTATGGAGTTGTCCATGATGCCAAACTTTGTCAAATGCCTGTGTTACTTCCAGAAAGACAGCTGACCAGACTTTTCCTTCTTCGAGTGCTTTCTCAATTTGATTTGTAATTCTATGTACTTGATCGATAGTTGAATGTTTCTTCCGAAAGCCGAACTGATGATCAGGTATCAATTTTCTTTCTTCGATGAGGGGTATTAATCTCTTGAGGAGCAATTTCTCGAATAGTTTTGACAAAACCGGTAATAACGATATGGGGTGGTACGAGGTTACCTCTTGAGGTGGCTTTGCTGGTTTTTGGATCATAATGACTTCAGCAGTCTTCCACATCTGCGGAACGTAGCTAAGTTGGAATGCCGCATTTATTATTGTCGTTATTTTAATTATAGCCTTTCGTGGAAGAGCTTTTAATATTTCTCCTGTGATGAGATCATTCAGCGCATTCTTGGTAGTGATTTCTTGTTTAATAGTATTTTTTATTTCTTTGATGGTGACTGGTGGAATGTTAACATTCATTTCTGAAAATGGTGTTTCATCGGAAAGTTCCACTTCACAATTATGCGGAGAAAAAATTTCCTTAGGGTAGCGAGCGAAGACTTGAGCTTTGCTTTGATTATCCTTAATCCATGTTATTGGTATCCTTCAATGGTGCAGCCTGTAACATTGGTCTCTTATAAGTCTTAGTTGCCTTCCAGAGTGAATACTCAGTACTATTATCATTCGTCAGTTCTCTCAAAAAGTTGTTGAATGTTTCATTTTTTATTTCTTGGATTGCCTTCCGAAGCTTAGCTGCTAATCTATTCCATTCAGTTTTTGCTTTTGGCATACGAGACTTTTGCCATTTTTTCCTTGCTTTCCTTTTTTCTCGGATACGTTTAACTATTTCTAGCGGGTAACAGTTTCCATTTAGTTTCCTCTTTATTACTGGCGTGTTTTTCCATACTGATTGCTGTATATCAGTAACAAGCTTATTAACTTCATCATCGATTTTTCCTTTCTATGAAAGTGAAGATTTGCGGGTCAATTTTTCTAGCCAGGTCAATCTTAAAGCTTTCCCAGTCAGTTCTTTTATTGCTCAGAGATGGATTTGGTATTTTTTTAATAATCTTCTCACTGAGGGTGAGAATAATCGGGGTGTGGTCGGAGCTTAGTTCCAAACTTTCTTCTATTGTTACGTAATTGGTTGAAATGTTTTTTATAACAAAGAAATCTATTAGGTCTGGTATTCTATTTGAATCAGTTGGCCAATATGTCGGCTTACCAGTCGATAGAGGATGACAACCGAGTTCCTGCATTGCATTGGATAGTTCTCGACCTTTGGTAGTCGTAAGGCGTGATCCCCACTGGTTGTTTTTAGCATTAAAATCACCACCAATGACAAATCTGTTACCAAGCTGACTAAAGAGATTTATGTACTGCTCTTTTTTCAAGGTATACCGCGGAGGACAATAGATACTGGCAACAGTCAACGGATAGCTCTTTGTCTTAACGGTAATTGAAGCTGTCTGTACTTCTTCTCTTTCTATCTTAATATTATCATAATGGTTGATATTTTCTTTAATTAACACCCCACTTCCTCCCCTAGCTGAGTTACTTGGGTGTATTGCATGATAAAATCTGTATTTTCTGAATTTGAAGAAACTTTCATTTGTACAATGCGTTTCGGATATAAGGCATATATCAATGTTATTTATTCCCAAGAATACCTCAAGTTCGTTTTTATTTTTTGACAGCCCATTGGCGTTCCAAGCAGCTATAATAAGGTTAGCCATTATTTCCCCTTGGATTTACGCCCCGGTTTGGGCATATTTTCAATTTTGGTCAGCCTTTGTTTTATATCTTTGTATTGGCCATTAATTTGTTTTAGTGAATTTTGAAATTCTTCCATTTCTTTTAAAAGCCGTTGTAAGATATTTTCATCAATGTTTGTATTTTCTTCAGTTTTTGTAATAGGTGATATTTCCTTATGGTTATTGATTTTCTCTTCTATTTTTTCGTGCTTATTTTCTTCTACTAGTTTCACAAGCTGTTTTTGCTCTTGCTGCGATTGGATATTTTTTCTTTTTATTTTATTTCTATTTTTTTGTAGTTCTTTAGCAATAACACAGCCCCGATAGCTAGCCGGATGTTCACCATCACAGTTTACACATTTTGGTGGGCTTTCTTTTGATTTGTTGCATTCTGCTGTTATGTGGTCACCTGCACATTTCACGCATCTAGGTTTTTTTCCCACAAAAGTTCCTAGTATGGCCAAACTCTTGGCAATTTTTACATTGTGGTATGAGTTTCGTGCCTTTTAAAGGAACTATTTTCACTGATTGTTGCAAAATGTGTTTTATTTTTGTGATATTATCAATGTTTTCATTGTTCGAAAAACTTAATATAAACATATTTAAAGGTTTTTTATCTTTCCAGGATAACTTTGGCGTAACTTGTTCGATTTTGTAATTCAAACCTAAAATTTGTAGTTTTACCTGCTGAAAGCTTAATATCACTTTGCTGTTTAGAGGAGGAGAATAGTGGAGAATTAGCTTCTTTTTTATTTATTACGTCTTGCTTCCACAGTTTTCCATCCAATCTCTCTTTCCAATTCCTCTTGATTCGGCTGCTGATTGTATAGGTTCAGCGGATTCGTTTTGAGAGTTAATTACACTATTTAATCTATTTACTTTATTTAGAAGCCATTTTACTGCATTGTTAGTCTCATGAAGGCAATCGAACAATATTTGCACATCATCTACTTTTTCAGACTTATTATCTAATAAGCCTAGATTTTTTTGTACTAATGTATTAATATCAGATATTGAACACATAGCTATATATTACAGAATAAGTGGAACTTATTAAAAGTTGCATATATTAGCGTACGTGTCAATAAAGTTTGACAGGTAAATAAACAGCGCTAAGCTGTGGCACTGACCTTACTGGAGATAAGAAGCGGCGGCTGGGGGGGGGGGGGGGGGGGGAAGTCCTGTCCAGGCCCGCTGCGGCTAGCCCCTGGTGATGCCGAAAAATTGGCGATTTCCTCAGCTCTCGCCACGGCGGTGTCCGTCGTCGGATTTCCACCAAACTTTGCACAAATATTCCACAACACTATATTTCTGTCTGTGTCAACTCGTGTATCGATACGGCGCGAAAAAACCAATCTTATTGACGATTGATGCAGAGACGATGTCATTCGGCCTACGACTCGAGTCGGACTCAAATGTTATATATAAAAATATTCTCCATGTACTTTCTGATAAGGAAACTGACGAAATATTTATAGTGTGTCAAAATGTTACGTTTTAGAGTGTGAAAAAAACGTTACTCCAACAATGTATAGTTCCTTATCCATGTCTAAAATATTTACCGTCATATAAAGTCAGATCTAATATAATACTCTTATCCATGTCTTGGTGTATCCTTCACCGTTTTAGAAATTATTTTTTTATCCATCTTTACTTTTAACAAACGTGCTGTTGCTGTCAATAAATTAACCTTTATTATTATATTATTAATTATACTAACCTGCTTTATATTGGAAAATTCTGCATTATGTAGCTTATAAATATCTTCCATGGAATAAATATTTAGTCATAATCAGCGTCTTCTAAGATATATATTTGAATGTTTGAGTTTGGACAAGGAAACCTTAAATATTTAAGGAATTTAATCAAACATTATGATAATTATTATAATTGTACAAATAAACTAATTGCTGTTGATTTAGTACTCAGAAGCGCTTCTTCCTCGACTAATTTTGTTACAACTAATAAAGCTTGAAAATATCTCATAGGGCTCATTATGATCGGTATTTTTTGCATATTTGAAGATGCAATTTTATATCCAGTATTTCATATCTATATTGGAAAATAAAAATCAATTATACACATCACATCACCTTTACAATCTGACCTGATTTTTGTCAACCTTTCTACATCGCTTATCAATCCACTTCAAAGAAAAACTAATTTCATTATATAGGATTTAAATTCGATAGAAGTTTAACCCTCTAGTGCATAGTGTAGCATATCTGCAACATTATATTTATACTTATGGCAGCGAACTCTATTTGCGTTTTCTAAAACTAAATCTTGTTGTAGAGATGCTACATCATCCCTCTAGGCATAAGAGGACTTTGCATGCCCTAACTGGACCAAGCATGTCTCTAATTGTCACTTACATCTTCAAGTCCTCAGTTGTGGAGACTCCTCCTTCCTTCCAGTAAAGTGTTCTTATTTATTTATATACCATCCAGTGTGTTTTTTTAGCAAATAAAATTTCTGTGGCTTTTCCCAAGATATGTATTTTGTAAAATATCAATGAGGATAAAATTCTTTTCTTTTATTATCGAGATAAATAACTTTTTAGTTATGTGCAACATAAAGTATATTATTAATTAAAATAGTTTGTATGTGAAAAATATTTTTTTTCAGTATTTTTCTGTTAATAACCTGACCAAAACGTATTCTAAAAAATTTATTAGAATGAAAAAGAAAAAATCATGCACTAAAGGTTTAAGCCACCTGGGGCTCACAAGTAAAATAAAATCGTATCTAAAAATAAAAGAGACTAAAACTATTGCTTCCAATCCTACAAAAACGGTCTGCATTAATACTCCGAAAGTGACTAAACACATACACTTATTTACATAAACCCATATAGGGGTCTACCACACAGACATACGCGATATAAAATACGAAAATTTATAAAAATTCAAATATTTCAATTAAAATACTTGGACATTACTCACCTTTGTATAGAGATAAGCACATACCAGTCTGATTTTCAGGTACCCGCTTGCTGAAAAGAAGCTGGATGCGAGATTTCATCAAATAGTTTATTTTTTATATATTTCTTTAACCATGCCAGGGAGAGGCACAACAACAGTGAACATCGTTCATATAATTCGTTTTGGCATGGATACGTTCTTCGGCGGGGTCTATACTTTGTTTACACTCAAAAATGTAAAATTTTGATACTCTCTAGCTCTGCTAGTGTTGCTCCGAACGAAAATTCGACGACAGTTTCCTATGATCAGAATTTAAATTGAGAATAATTTTTGTTATATAACACTTGTCACTAGGAGCTATATTGGTTTGAATGAAAAAAATCACGTGTGAAACCTCAACTTTCTTTCAACTATGTTTATTTCGTATAATCACCGATGTTAATTTATTATTATGTTATTTTATTATTAGTTTTGATCCTTTTAATTCGAAAATGTATATGTATAGATATCGTATCCATGATCTATTGTTTTTCTCAGTCAAAGAGAATTTGTTTTATTTTTAGACGAATTATTATTTTTATTTTTATAATATATATACCTTTTGTCCTTGACCTGATATCTCTTAAATTCTCCAAATTCCATCAAACTCTTTCCAACCATCCCAACTCTCTGGCTCATTCATTATGCAGTTCCCCACATCCTGATACCCCCCTCACAGACTAAAACGGCAGTGGCCCCGAGATCTTTTGTGAAAGTTATTTATCTTGGAGTTCTCGCAATGGCCAGCTTCTCTAATCATGCCCTGAGTGAATGTACTATAGTGCTTTCACTCAGCCTCCACTGGGTTTTTTTACACCAGTGACGCAGCTGAGAGAGAAGAGCTGGGACCTCTCTATGCCTAGCTTGTCTTCAGGGGTCTGGCAGGTGGTCCCTGGAATGAGTGTGAATTGTAAATAAAGTATGATTGTGTTTTGAACTCTTAACTTAATTTTGTTTTATTTGTTTGTTACAACTACTATTATTTATTTTTTTTTATTTATGTACTCATTTTTTATTTTAGTATTTCATTTTTTTTATATGTATATTGTATACTTTATATTGTTTATGCATAGCAAGCTCTTTTCTGTTATCTTTTTATTTAATTTTTTTTTATATATATATAATTTTTTATTTTTATTAATTGTTATTTTTCCCCCCTTTGTGTATAATGGGTGAATGTAATCATTTGCCATCTACATTACCTATTGCCCACATTTGTGTCAGATTGTAATAATTACTCACAAGGGGACGTTTGCAGTTGTAACTCACAGATTTGAATGCCGATTTGTGAGTGGGTAGTAGGGACCTATAATAGTGCAAAACTTGAGTTATAGCCATTAATGGGCATGAAGAGCCGAGAAAAAAAAATAAAATATGAAAATCACGTTTTAATTTTTTTCTCAGCTCTCAGTCAAGATAGAGAAATGATTCTTTCACGTTTAATTGCAGTTATGTATGCTATTAGATATAAAAATACTTCCGTAATGCTCAAGACACTATCCGGCTTCTGGGTGCTCAAAAATGACAAAAAAATGACAAAATTCCAAGGAAATCCGCTGTAAATCAATGGAATGTTTTTTTTTCATGAACAACTGACCTCAAATCTCGATTCAACGAACCATAAAACCCTTATGTGTGAAATTTTACCAAAATCAAAAAATATCGATTATTTACCCCTTTCGAGGAGGTTTAAATAATTGAAGTTGAGATTTCATCAACAATTTCTAATGGCCATAATAACTGCTGTTTTCAACTGATTACAGCAATAATAGCATTGATAGAATCAGCATACATTTTGCTTTTTATCCATGCGTATAACATTGGGATTACTCCAGATTTTAGTGGACAAAAACTAATGTGAATGAAAAAATCCGAGGTCAGCTATAACTTGATATATCTCAATAATGGGAAATCCTGTGACCTCCGGAGTTTGCGGATGCAGTTTTGCGGCTTTTAGATGACCTTAGAATATGGTTTTAATCGGTGGCGAAATGTGTGTGAAACGCAAATTATTTACATTTTTTTCGGAAATTGACAGCCAATCTGGAAATAATATCAGTTTTTAGTTTACAAATTTTCCTTAACTATATTATATAAATAAGACGTTTTAAAATGATCTATTTCTATCATTATTTTAGTTTTTTCACAATAAATTTCAAATAAGACCATTTAAAAACGATATACATATTTTTTAACCAAAACCTGATATTAATTTTAGATTATTCATCGATCTTAGGATTTATATGCAATTTGAAATAAAAATATGATTTTTTTAATCTTTTATTAAAAATAATTTTGTGTGTATGTGCATTTGTACATATTTTATGAATGAATACGTCATTAGCACTGTTACTATTGCCCTTCAATGAGGCAGGTTGTACATATATTTCAAAAAAAGTTTTTTTCAATAATAATTTTTAGACAACATTACAGTGAGAATTATTTTGGGCATTATGTATTATCTAGGGAGGGATTTGAATTATAGTAATTTAGATCAATTAACTTCTAAAAGGGTATTATAAAATTAAAATAAGTGTTTTTTTATGTATCAATAATGACTACTATTTACTATTAACATAGGATTCGGTACAAGCCTCGTACCTCTTCGTTTATTTTGAATATTAACTAACTGCTAATTTAATTTAATTATTAATTGAAGTAATATGATCCTTTTAATTCTAAAATGTAAGTTGAGAAAAGCAGTAAATTGGTGATTGACATATCTATCATCAATTGTTCGTCATTGGCAGGTTGAAATCGGGCCTTCTTTTCTTTTTTTTTAATTCGATCTTCATCCGGTTACTATCCAGGCGTTTAATATTTTATTTGACCGTAATAAAAAAAAATCATTTGCTGTATATAAGATATTTTGATTAAATTGATTCACGAAATTCCAGGGTAACGATCCTTCCATTGAAGTGAATACACCAATTAGTGAAATTTGGTGAAATGCCTCACCACCGTTGGCAGGCTAACACCTCATGTATAATTACGTCATCGTAGTGACAGTAATATGTTACAAGGTAATCATAACGGCCTTACATGTTGAAGCTGTATTTAGTAGGAGCTGCTACATTAGCGAATTTTGCATTATTAATAAGATGCTGATTAGGGTGGCAATGACGACCTAGCTTAGGCCCTGTGTAATTATCAATTCATCCTCCCACGTCTACAATTTACAACGCATATTCATTCATATTTATTAATAAATTATTATTTAATGGATAGTTTGACATCAGTTCTTCATAAAAAAGAACGTAAATAATTGAAAAGATAAAAAATTGAAAGCAGCTAATTATAAACACAGATTTTTAAAAATTAGCTGTAATGTCTAAAAAATTGACTTGCAATTATGCAAATTTGTTCCTATTTTTAACCTTACACATTTTCTCTGAATCATAGAACTGCTTGATATATATATATATATATATATATATATATATATATATATATATATATATATATATATATATATATATAATTTTTTTTTTTCTTTTTTTTTTTTAATCATTTATTGAGCAATTACTACAATCTGCTGTAATCTGTATAGATGACTTCATGATTACATTCACACATTATATACAATAAGAGAAGAAAAATAAATAAATAAATAAAAAATGAAAAATGAAAAAATACAAAAAAAAAAATAATAAACTAAAATAAAAAAATAGAACAGAAAAGAGCTATGCTGCTGTAAGTAAACAATATACAATGTAGAATTTACATACAAGTGAAATATATGAATAATATATATATATATATATATATATATATATGCAATATATATATATATATATAAAATATATAATAAATAAAAAATAAATAAATTTAATAAAAGTAAATATAAAAATAAAGCTGAATTAAATTAAAAGTTAATACTTCATTCATACTTTATTTACAATTCACACTCATCATAGGGATCTCCCAACCAATCCTGTACCTCCACGCATGGCCTTCCACCTGTCCTTACAGGCGCGAAACAGGGAGGTCTCAGTTCTTCTCTCTCAGCTGCGTCACTAGTGTTAAGGCTAAATGTCCCCTCACTCTAGTGTGTTTCTGCCTCAAGAGATCGCAGCACCTACGGGGTCAATTTTAGATTCCTCCTAATTAAAAAACCAATAGACGTTTTTTAGATCTGAAAACGGATTTATTAATAAAATGGACATAGAATCTGATGTATCTATTTTAGAAGGTTATATATGTGATATTTACAATTTTAGGTTTAAAAAAAACTACTTTCTAGTATTTTTTAAAGAAAAGTCAACTAATAGGCAAGTGTAGAATAATAAAATATAAATATCGGCGAAAAAAAAATTTTAATTATACGAACAACATCGGCCGAAACCCATAAATACGAATTTCTGTGCAATTTGTTTTTTTCAGGTAGCGTCTAAATCTATCATGACTAGAGTAGCCTCAAACTACAAATCTAAAATAACATTTCCATAGAAAGGTTGTTTTGGAACTCAATATAGAATTTTCACGATCCGAAATGAAAATTTTGGAAAATTATAAATGTAAACAATAATTAAAACTATATAACCAAAAAAACTGCACACTTATTGTAAATATATTTAAAAATGCGGGGTGCATCAAATATAAGAAGGAATTAAGAAAAATCACGTTAGAAGAATGGCAGAGGATAAGCGATTATAAACATTAATCCCCTACCTTCCGCGCCGGGTATAACGACTTGCTCTAGCCCTATTTTTGAGGGCCTACAAATTTTGCTCTATTTCACTTCCCCAATGATGATTTTATTGACTAGAATTATAATATTGTTCATATATAACAGGAAAAGGATATAAATAAAAACATTATTTTATTATTAATTTTTATAAAACTAGTTGAAAAAAAAAAAAAAAAAAGAATCCACAAACAATAAAGTATTATCTATTCCTATTATTAATTAAAAAATTAAAATTACTTATGCTATATTACTGCACATTAAAAAAATATATATTATGAACAAATATGATAAATTATTTGTGCATAAATGTTGCTTATTCTTAATAAGGAATAATTATATTATGAGCTGTATTCATTAAAATTATTTACTTTTCTAGTATCCAAATTAAAAAGCTTTAGTACTTTTACTGATTTCATTTAAAAGTGATTAAAAAAAGTTATTGAATTTTTCAATTGAATGAGTTTAATAAAATAACACCAATATGGAACACCAACGCACAGAGAGGTAACTTGTAGGTCTAGCCGGCCAAAAATATCATCTTTTCCTATATATTTTGCGTTGCCGATTTCGAAAAACTATTGTATAAAAAATAAAGGACCTTTGGTTTTATTTTACGAAACTTGATAATAACTTTATATATAGGTTCTTATAGTAAATTTAATGAGCATTCAGATAAAAAAAAGAAATTTCGGATCGAACAATTAGTTTCGGAACTGTAGTCGAACGAGTGTGATATATAGGTGTTTTCGCAGAAAAAGTGCGACCCTAGTCAAAGAGTGTTGAAATGAGGGGTGTAGATTGCATGAAATATGCAATAATTTTTTATGACACAGCTTCGCCGGGAGTAATTAGAAGGTAAACGTACTTAAAGTCACCGACACTGGAGGTTAAGTTAAAGGTGGGGGGAGAGGAGAGGTCCCAATTTCGTATTTTTCGATCTTATCCCGAAAACGGTGGACTCAAGAAAAATATGCTGCTAATCGAAATTAAAGCTAATTGAATTTCCTATAATATTAATTATTTACATATTTGTCGAAATTCTAACGATTTTCGAGATATATGTAATTAAAAATCAATAATTTTAGAAACAAAAAAAATGTTTACATCACTTTTTGTTAAACATTTGCTTCAAATACCATAAACTTATAAATTAAATGAAATTAAATTCAATGCTCTACAATTTTGATTATGTATTTTTTTCTGAGGAACGATCGGGGAAGGTACTAGAAGCAAAAGTATTGCAAAAAGTGAGGTGACATTTGTTTTTTTTTCCTGCAAATCACTGATTTTCAATAACATATATTTCGAAAACCAATAGAATTTTGACAAATTTATACATAATCAATTTTATAGGAAATGTAATCAACTTTAATTTAGATTTGTAACATATTTTTCTAGAGTCGACCATTTTCAAGATATAGTCAATCTCAAAAAGTACGAGTTTTTTTTCAGAATCAAACGTTTCAATAATGTTTTTAATAAATTTAGTCATACATCTGGCCATTTTCTGATTGTAAGCTTGTAAATATCAATATATATCCTTTCAACAATGTAGTCACCAAGCAGAAAAAAATGAATAAAGTGGAATCATAAGTGGCAAAATATACTTATTTCCCAGTAAAGGAGTTTTAAAACGCACACTCTCCCTTTTGCGATCAAATACCTAATTAGATCCATTGTAATATATTTATAAATATTTTCTTTGTCTTTGTAGCCTTCTGTGTTTGTTGACCAAAACAGGGACCCGAATAGATTAGAGAAAAGAGGGTATGCGGAAGTTAAAAAAAAATGTTTTATTTTTTTTTTTAAATAAATAAAAATAGTATTTACGAAATCAAATTTTTCCCAAAATTACTTCTCAGTCAAATCAAAAGGTTTGTAATGCATTACTTCTTATGTCTAACCGTTTTCTAATTTTAAGCTGTAAAAAAAAAACATTTTTTTTTCTACAATTTAAACCCCGGGACGTAAAAAAAACGTGGGAAGTTTCTCATACAAAAAGCTTACAATTATTTATTATTACCTTTACTTTGAGATTAGGGTTTCGAAGGAGGAAAATAGTCAAATAAGCCTATACTGTGTGTGATAAGTCGAATAAATGAGAAATGAAACTACTCTTGTGAAACAATTAAAAGGATTGATCAAAATGAAAAAAAAATATCAAATCTACAAAGAAATGGTTGTAAACACCTTGTCCTACCAGACCATTGTTGTTTGAAAATACTACCTTTGATCCTATGCCGTCAAGAGATTCGCGTCTTTTCTACCTTCTTCTTTTTACCCGAACCTAGCATAATCTTGACTGTGGATTCCTATGGCAAAATGTAAGATAGAAAAATGAGTTTTATATCTCAGGAATACGCGCGGCAGGAAGGGAAAGAAGGAAACTGCCTATTTAAACTCATTCAATTGAATAATTCAATAACTTTTTGTACTCATCACTTTTATATGAAATCAGTAAAAGTACTAAAGCTTTTTGATTTGGGTATTAAAAAAGTAAATGATTTTATTGAATACAGCTCATAATATAATTATTCCTTATTAAGAATAAGCAGCATTTATGCAAAAATAATATATCATATTTGTTCATAATATATATTTTTTTAGTGTGCAGTAATAAGTAAACTAATAATAAGTAAAAGTAATAAGTAATAAGTAATTTTAATTTTTTTAATTAGTAATAGGAATAGATAATACTTTATTGTTTGTGAATTCCTTTTTTTTCAACTAGTTTTATATAAATTAATAATAAAATAATGCTTTTATTTATATCCTTTTCCCGTTATATATGAACAATGTTATAATTCTAGTCAATAAAATCATCATTGGGGAAGTGAAATAGAACAAAATTTGTAGGCCCTCCAAAATAGGGCTAGAGCAAGTCGTTATACCCGGCGGCGGAAGGTAGGGGATTAATGTTTATAATAGCTTATCCTCTGCCATACTTTTAACGTGACTTTTCCTAATTCCTTCTTATATTTGATGCACCCCGCATTTTTAGATATATTTACAATAAGTGTGCAGTTTTTTTGGTTATATAGTTTTAATTATTGTTTACATTTATAATTTTTCTCAAAATTCTATTTTGAGTTCCAAAACAACCTTTCGATTGAAATGTTATTTTAGATTTGTAGTTTGAGGCAACTCTAGTCATGATAGATGTAGACGCTACCTGAAAAAAACAAATTGCATAGAAAAATTCGTATTTATGGGTTTCGGGCGATGTTGTTCGTATAATTAAAATTTTTTTTTCGCCGATATTTATATTTTATTATTCTACACTTGCCTATTAGTTGACTTTTCTTTAAAAAATACTAGAAAGTAGTTTTTTTGAACCTAAAATTGTAAACATTACATATATGGCCTTCTAAAATAGATACATCAAATTCTACGGAAATTTGGAACAAAATTAACTTTACAGAATTAAAATCGGATGATCTGTTGAGATTTGAGGAGGAATCTAAATTTTCTTTATTTTGGAACGCTACGTGGTGGCAACATTTGGTACTACAGAGGGGACATTTAGCCTTAAAGAAAACCCAGTGGAGGCTGAGTGAGAGTGCAGTGTACAGTCACTCAGGGCATGAGTATAGAAACTTACCAGTGCCAGAAGTCCAACATAAATATTTTTTTACAAAAGATCTCGGGGCCACTGTCGTTTTAATCTACAAGGGAGGTTATCAGCATGCGTGGAACTGGATAATGATTGAGCCAGAGGGTTAGGATGGAAAGAAAGGTTGCGATGAAATTTTAAAAATTTAAGAGGTATGAAGCTTGATATATAATTATTTTTATTTCATGAGAGTTTCTTAAGCAAAATTTATGATTATAATTAATTGCATTTTATTAGGACTTGCAAAACTAAAATTCAAATTTAATAACATATCAAATTCTGATCTAGGTAACGCAATAAATTAAAACCAATTATTATTAATTTTTACAAACAATGACTAGAAAAATACCCAAATCATTTACACTTAAACATTATTAAAAATCTATGGTCTAACCAGAAAACATTTCTATTTTTATCCCTTTTCCTGTAGTTCTTTTTTTTTTTTTTTTTTTTTTTTTTTTTTTTTTTTTAAGGTATACATACATACATTAAAACATCAAAACTAGACCGTAGTACAGAAAAAGGAATACAGGTATGAAATTTCACATTCAAAAACTGTAAATAATTTATTTAGTATGATACCTGGTAGTGTATGTATGTGTAGTAGTATGTATTTATGTTGTGTGATAACTGGGGCTGTGAAATATATGCATTTGCATATTTCTCCTAGCCAGAGAAATATGCAAAAAATAAAAAATCTTGTATTTTTAAAATAATATAATAAAAGTTTTGAGGCATTTGGAATCTATTTGTTATTTTTATTTTGTTTATTTCGTCATAAATACATTTTGCAAAATATAATTACATATTTAGCTACATATCCAGCATATTAATGCATTTGACTTAGGAATTGTTTTACGTTTTTTAGCAGACAAAACAAAAAAAAAACGAAAAATAACTATGGAAACTCCTTTACCACCTAATAAATAAGTTTGTTTTTTTCCAGGTGCTGATTATTCCTTTTACACGAACTTTCGTTACTTCTATTGGAATTGTTTAATAGGATCAATTTTTCGCTATCTTTCCGCAAAAATGGAATATCACTTTAATTTTCTTATTTCCTTTCTTTCTACCTCAATGCATTTACCCAGTCTCTCCAGCAGAGTCCACCACGACACATCATTCGTGAACTGTTTATAAATACTGTTAAAGTATTTGTGTACTCCTAAAATGCCGAAAGATCTTGTTGGAAGTTATGTACATGAATTCTCAATAATGACTTTTAAATGAGATGGATACGTTTATATTCCCGGGTTCCCCTAGGGTACAATCAACTCTAGCATGTCAGTCGTTTTATATTGATATTCCAATACCTTTTCTTTTTCCATTTTCAGGTGTGGATTAAAAAAAAATAAAATAAAAAAAAAATGTATATATATATATATATATATATATATATATATATATATATATATATATATATATATATATACGTTATTAACAAAAACATTCTCAGTTGTAAACTATTTTTTTATTTATTCATATATTGATATTCACAACTGTATATAAATATGTGGAGCTACCCACAAGAATTTCAATAAATGTTCTATAAAAGGTCTCTTTTGAGACGCATCGGACGGTTGTCAGGAATAGAATGGGAAGCAAGTTGAGAAACTGGTGGTTTTGAATATTTATAGAAATACATGATAGGTATCTGCTTTGGTCTAAATCAGCATCAGATGTAACATTATATCCTTTATGGGTAAGTTTATTTGTGACATAGTAAGGAGCATTAAGGATTTTTTGAAGGATTTTGGATTGTAAAGATTGAATGCAAGATGAATTAGCTAGTTTAGTGGAGCCCCAAACTCGTACCTATAGATGAATTAAAATTGTCCTCTTTTATATTTATGCTCTTTTCCCCATTTCATAAGGACTTCCTCAGATAATTTCATTTTATTTTGATGATATATTTTAACAGATTTATTAGTAGTAAAATCGAATCGATAATGCTCTGGCATACCTCGTCACTGCTTCCAAAGATTCATATACTTTAGAAAAATAACTCCAGTCAATAATGATTCTCTTCACACCAGAAAGAATTACACACAGGTCTGAATTTGACACTTATTTATTATATGTAATGGCGTTTGGCTCTAATAAACAATACTACATAAAATATTCATATATTCGAAGCTGAAAATTAATAGTAAGTAATATTATTTTCATATATGTTATTCATCGATTTCGGAGCCATTTGATAAACTAGAGAAGTTATCGGAATAGGATCTCTCCCTAGATATTGGAAAGGTGAGCCATTTAGCTATCTTCCTTAGCACTAGGGAGGGGGAGGGGCTCTAACACCATACTACGATAAGAAAATAATAAGAAGCGAGGGAGATAACAAGATTATGGCGGGAGCACACGCGATTAAAGTGCCTTATGCATACCTTAGTATGCTGCTGGATTTCTCATTTTGAATAATATTATATTTTATACTTTATAAAACAGTACCTATTACATGTAAAATATAAATAATACTAAAAGTCATCTTGCTCCCTGAAATTATATGATACAGTATGGTTTATTTAAAAAAGGTAAATGTAACTTTTATTTACAAAAAAATAAAAAAATAGAAATCATTATTTAAGCCTTCTGTTTTTAGATTAAGTCGACTCTTGAAAATTCATTTTATCTCATATATATTTTAATTAAGTTGAAAAAGTGTGTTTCCTTTTTTGAATAATCACACAAGAATAAGAATAAAAGTGATGAAGTGTTAGACTAGAAGGCGTAATTGTTGAATCTAGCAAACTCCCATTCTAACTGTCAGCACAATAAGGCCAGTTAATTGTTTAAAAAGAGTGACTCGAAAAATGTAAATATAACGTAATTCATTTTTTCCAGAGCGAACCAGCTCCCCCACCCCTCCTCCTCTCCTTCATTTACATTCGTATCTAAATTTTTAACGACTTCATTAAAACTTTCTTTAATAGCTCTTGGGAAAATTGCATCCCACTTCGGTAATATCCACTCAACGCCTCTTTGCTGAAATAGTTTAATCTACTAAATTATTTTTTATCCACATAATTTTTTATTTTATTTTTTAAATTGCGAAATGATATTTTAGGAATAATAAGAAGTAAAATTATCGAGATAGGCTATTTAGTTTTAATGTACATGTATTTAGAAGGAAAATTCAAGAATAAATTAAAGAAATATGATATTAACATAACTTTTTTTTACTATTTATATTTTAATGATATTTTAACTCAGCAGTCCTACATTATCATCTGCAGTCAACTAATTCAGTTATTAATACACTACGGTATTTTGAAAGTGCTGATTTTTTTTAGATTTAATTCTTATAGCCCATGAATTTACAGTTCATAATTTTGAGTTCAAAATGAGATATTTTCAAAAGTTCCTCATTGTTGTTTTCTTTGATTAGGTAGCGCCTTCAATATTCTATACTACTAAACCGACTTTGATGGTAAGAACGAGTGCGTTTGATGACGGCGAAATTGACAGAAATAAAATAATTTTTTATATTAATATTGACATTCGGAAAATCAATTGTCTGAAATAAATTCATCAGTATTTTTTTAACGTTTTATAATATAGACATTTTACGAGTACAATATAGTCTTAATAGTGTAGATTTATAGTTTCCTATAAATGCGAGCCTCGTAAAACTTTTACAGTTATATACCTCTATATATTTGATTCACACCTGCCTTTTACATTACGATCAGTGGATGTGCTGGAATACGCGAATAAAAATAATAGCGATGAAATATGGTGTGTGATGTAGAACCAGTATCCATTGTTTAGTACCTCCTTATAAACTGGTTTCAAGGTTGTTGTTTTTTTTTGTAAATGCCGCCAATATTCATTAAATGAAGCTTTCTAATTAATCTATCTATCCTAGTTTTCTATCTACATATACATGTCACAAGTCAGTTTTACAAAGTTCACCTTAATTTTATAGCACTTTATATGGACTGATAAAATTACAGTACACAGATAATCTTGGATTTCATTATTTCACATGTCGCTTTGCCGCATTACTAACGTTGATTTTGTGTTTTAAATTGTCCATTTTCTATCTACCTAAACCATGATCTATCTTCCTAGATATAATGATTTCGAGCATGTTCGATATCTCAGTAACTATCATTGACTATGAATGATCACGTTTACATGTTGTCTAGGAGCTCCATTGAAAGTAATGGATAAAGAAAAACGGGAAAAGATTAATTTTTTTTATTGAGGTCGGGTTGTACCCTTATTGAATAATGACCCATAAACGTCATATAATTATATTAATTTATATTATATTATATCTATTTTATTCTGTTATGAAAGTGGGGTAGCTCAGTGGCTTAGGCATTGAACTCTCGGCTCGATTTCGAGTCCTGTTAGAGACAAAAATTTACATTCTTTTTTTTCAGCCATGGATCAACATCGGGGTTGAAAGAGTCACCTAGGTTATATTCAGCCTCTATAAATATGTACCTTTAATGATAGGAAAAATCTGGTGGTTGAGGGTGGTTACTAACTTATTTCCATGATTAAGATTTGGTCTCTAAACAATACTTTCTGACTAATCAATAAACCCACGACCCTTAATAGTTCTATGACTGTCATGCTTTTTTTTTTTTTTTTTTTTTTTTTTTTTTTTTTTTTTTTTTTTTTTTTTTTTTTTTTTTTTTTTTTCATTCCGTTACAAAAGACAACCTTGAAATCAGTTTATAATGAGTTACCAATGGGTACTGAGTCTCCATCATAGCATGTCTTTTCATACAAAAAGTTAGACATTGCAGACATTGCCATTATAATTAGTGCAAATAATATTAGCTGAAGTTGGATTAAAGGAAGTAAAGGTTCCTTAGTAAGCTTACTATTAGTTTGAATAATTTTGAAATTGTCAATATGGATCTTTTTATATAGTTATAAATTTGAGATGTCGAGAAAAAGTTTTAGTAAACAAAATGGCAACATATTAGAATTCAGGATGCGAAATACAATCAGAGTTACAATTAGATGTTTCCCTGAACAGAATCATCCTAACCACTAATAGTCAGACTAATTATTATTAATAAATCTGATTGAGATATTATTCACTAAGCCATATCATAATCGATAGTGATAAACTATAAATTAGAGTGGAAGAGTGCCTATTGGTGAGCTTTGAGGGTAAATTACTCCAACAACTTTTTTTCATAAGAAGGAAGTTGCTCTAAGTCGAGGGAACAAAGGATCAAGTTTAGCTTACCTTCCACCGGGCTCTATGTATTAGTCTCCCCGAGCCAACTTTCAATAGAGAGGCCGCAGTCTTGGTAATGGCTATTCACTTCCTTCCCCGCTCGGCCCAAAACGCTTTTATATAATAAGGATTTCATGAGCTATTCAAACGGGTCGTCAGCAATATCATTATGTCTCGGAATATTATTTACATTCAATGGATTAAGTGTTATCTTTGAATACCCATCAAGACTTTACCATTGGGGTGAATTTGCCAACTTTTAAAATGTTAGTTTGTACATTTCTAAAACTTGACGACTTCACCACGTAAGGTCGCTAGTTGTATTGAATGAAAGGTTAATTCTTACGTTTTCTATCAGGCTAGTTTCGTTTATGAATATTAAACCTTCTAATCGATTGTAATAGTTTAAATGAAAAGAAATGGTAATATGTTTTGTCGTGGAACTTCTTGTGGAATTTGGAAAAGCTGTTAAAGGTATGCTGGGTCATTCTATGTGAAATCAACCAATTCTACATTAGATTTGGACCTTGACTTTTCCGATTTCTATGATTTTTTGTATAGCAGCTGTACTTCCCAAGACTAGTAAAAAAGTAAAATATTACATTTTTCTGACTTTTGATTTTTGAGTTATAAGCTTTTAAAAATTCAAAAAACTACTGTTTTCGGTCCTCATTTAGAATATTCAAAATTACGCCATAAAAGAACTATTGCTCTTAGAGAGATCAAATTTGCGGTATTCTTTTCGATTTGAAATGCCCTTTAATTAAATATATCATTTGATATATTTTCGGTTCATTTTGAATTTTTTCGAAACATCCAAAAACATTTTTCGTAATTCCCAAAATATATACTCTCCGATTTTTTCGAAAAAAATATATGTGATTTATACTATTACTGACTACATGTGGACAAAATTTTAGGATGGGACGGAAATGGGTTCTTGATAAAAAAAATATTTTGTTTTTTCTTTAATGGAAAGTTAGCCAGGCAAGCGTATATCTCGTAAACGGTACTATGT
The DNA here is from genome assembly GCA_003667255.2 of Euschistus heros. Classification (NCBI taxonomy): domain Eukaryota; kingdom Metazoa; phylum Arthropoda; class Insecta; order Hemiptera; family Pentatomidae; genus Euschistus; species Euschistus heros. Next base: position 2,287,740 of record RCWM02000030.1, on the reverse strand, counting down.
ACGAAAAATGAGTGTATAATAAAGGTTGTAGAAAATTTAGGTAACTTTCATTTAGTAAATAGTCATGTTTTGCATATGGTGCACTGTTTTCGAGATATAAGCCCAAAACCAAAAAAAGAGACCTTCCGTGCCCCATCCCCTCTTGTTCCCAGACCTGAAAACTCCAGGACTTATAGTATGTTTACTTTCTAACTACCCTGAACACGTTTCCAATAAAAAACCCTGGATTACAGAAAAACGCATTCTATAATACTTCATTGAATGGACTAACTGTGCATTAAAAAAAAGACAAAATATTTTTTTTTTAAGAACCCATCTCCGTCCCATCCTAAAATTTTGTCCACATGTAGTCAGTAATAGTATGAATCACATATATTTTTTTTTCGAAAAAATCGGAGAGTATATATTTTGGGAATTACGAAAACTGTTTTTGGATGTTTCGAAAAAATTCGAAATGAACCGAAAATATATCAAGTGATATATCATATTAATGGGAATTTCAAATTTTAGCTCTCTGGGAGCAATAGTTTTTAATGGCGTAATTTTGAATATTCTAAATGAGGACCGAAAACAGTAGTATTCTTAATTTTTATAAGCTTTTAACTCAAAAACCAAAAGTCAGAAAAATGTAATATTTTACTTTTTTACTAGTCTTGGCAAGTACAGCTGCTATACAAAAAATCATAGAAATCGGAGAGGTAAAGGTCCAAACCATTGGTTGATATGACATGGAATGACCCAGCTTTGAAAGAGCATTTAGATTAATGTACATTCCTACCTGATAATTAATATTTTTCTGTTTTAAAAATAAACAACAGGAACTTTTCCAATCATCATAAGGCCGATTTGCACGCTCATGCCATTTGCGCAAGTTGGCTTAAACAAGCCAGGTTGTGCAAGTAAATTGGAGCCTGTAATTGAAGTTTGCACAAGCCAAACATTTTGGCCTGAGTAAAATCTGTCGGGACGGAAATTCGACTAGAGGTTGGTGTGTTGGCATGGGCGTATAAACGATGCTACAGCGTATTGCATGCTCATTTTACGTTCGACCGCATATTCCACACTATATTTTTAATAAATGTGTACGATTTTTTGTAGCCGAAGGACATTCTTGACCACTCTTCTTCCCTACACAAATTAGTTTTTTTTTTGTAATCTTCCAAGATTTAACGATTTTATTAGTTTTCGTCCTTAATACTGTTTTGAGATCCGCCAGAATATACCAATTTTAAGATGGCGGAAGGCTATTATACCATTGTTGTCCATTGCAACAATTAATTAATCTTGGTCACAATTTTCCATTTTCAACAAAACAGAGAAGTTTTCAATTTAAAACTGTGCAAGCAAAACTGAACGTGTAAACAGCATCGTTTTGATTTGCACAAAATGGCTTGAACGTGTAAATCAGTCTATAGGCAATGCAACCCCTTAGATGTTTTGGGGTGATATTGCCCACAATGTAAACTTTCTAGTAATGTCATAAATCTTTGGCTAGGTAAATACTGGGACATTAAAATGCCCAGAACAAGCGTTTATTAATTTACTTGTTGATTAGTATGTATACAGTTGTAAACATCCGTAAATAGTTTAAAAATAAGTAAATAAATTACATTTATCTTTATTCGCTATCCTTAGATATAAATAACATAAAATCAAATTCAACGTTTATTATCATAACCGGGTATGAATATTCCACGTCGGAAACATAACCTCTGAGTAATTTCACTTATGTGTTTATTAAAACGTAGGAATGATGTTATTCAGTTTGCTGCTCCAACATATTAGATCAGGCGGGCTTTAGATCGTTGACCTGGGGAAAACTAACAAACAAGACCCCCCTAAATCTTCATATTTCTGAGGTCTGTTAAGGTGTGTTGTGCTGTCTTGGAAACTAATATGTTACAGCTAACTTCCAAAGTTAGCAAAAGCAATGTACTAGTGTGGCTTTTTAGCAGATGAGAGTAGCTGTATAATACTTCTGCCAAAGGGCAGGGTTTATTTTTTATTTATTTTTTTTTTTCCAAACTAGTTTTGTAATGTTTTGTTATTCGTGAGAGAAAAACATTATTTATATTAGATATAATGTAATATATATTTTAATCATTTATTAGTAATTACAACAGTAAACAATACAAAATATGTAGATGTGAGGAATATGATTATAATAATATATCAATAACGTAAAGAACTACTCATTACAAGCAGTTCAATAAAAATTCTACTACAGAGGGTCGATACACTACCTTTTTTTTATTTTATTGAAATGAATGTACAATCTGCCTCAGTAAAGGGCAATAGGTACAGAGATAAATGTATTCATTCATTCCATATATACAAATGCACATACACTCACACTAATAATAATAATAAATTAAAATTAAAATACAAAAATTATTAAACATTCATACTTTATATACAATACAAACACACTCAGCCCGGGGAACCCCGATTCGAGCCTATTTCCCACTTATTGGAAGTCAAGGCCAGACGGTTAGGGATTCCAGCGCTGCTCTCTCAGCTGCATCACTGGTAATATCAAGTGGAGGCTGAGTGGGAGCGCTATGGTCACAGATACTCAGGACTTGAGTCGAGAAGCTGGTCATTACCAGGACTCCAACATAAATTTATACAGAACAAAAGGTTTCGGGGCCATAGCCGTTTTAACCTTCTAGGAGGGTTATAAGGATGGTTATGACTAGATAGGGATTGAGCCAGAGGATTAGGATTATTGGATAGATTTTGATGAAATTTCGAGAATGTTGAAGGAATAAGTTCAAGTACAAAAGGTATTTTTATGTCATTATATAGGGTTTTATCGGTAACATAATAAGGCGCATTGACAATAGTTCGGAGGACTTTGTACAGGAAGGATTGAATACGTTTGTTTTGTAATCAAGCCGAAGGTTTGGACGTTTATTTAGTAAATGTTAAGAGTAGTTTAACGACGAACAGTTTCTTGCCGTTTTGGTCTTTTATGTGGATTCTATTTATATATTTATTTATATGTATGTAATTTATTTTCTTGCATTTTTTTGAAAACTTTATATAGTGGAAAATTCGAAGTTCCTATTTTATTTATATTTCATTTTTTACTTTATTAACTAACTGTATTGTATGAGGTTCTTTTTTTTTTATTTCGTATTCTACATATTGTGTGAATGGATCCATAAAACCATCGTTATTACTACTTGCCTTTTTTTTGAGACAGATTGTAATACTTTCTCAATAAAAGATTGATTACTAAAAAAAAAAAATATATGGTTCCTCTATGTTAAGTTACAAAAGGTCGGTTGTCAGGCCGGGAATTAGTTTCAGATTAAGGCAATCCTAATCTAACAGCTAATCTTGGAATAAACTCAAGATAAGCTGCGGGAAATAATGATATCATTACTTGTAATCCCTGAGGCTGAGCCGAACGGCATCGAAGCCATTTCATTTTATAGTTGGTTTTCTCAAAACTAATTCGATCCCTCACACATTGTATATTTGTGGTTATATTTGATCTCGGTTTTTTGAAGTTTCTCTTTGGTTATTTGATTTTCATATTATAGAGTTGCATGTATCACGGATTATGAAGCCATCAGCCTTAAAGTAACTGAGTAAATAGAAGATACTATAATTTATAGTGCTCAGCTTCCAGTATGCTTGGTAATTTAGGCGCCAATATTAGCAGTTTTTTTTAATTTTATTTATTTCTCCAATTTTTTATTTTTTTATTTTATATCGCATGTTCAATTATACTTTCTTCAAGCCTGCTTTGGAAAAGTATTAAAGAGTAATAATTTAATTTCCGGAATGTGCCTTCCTCATTGATGATGCACGTGGCCTTTCGGACCGACCTCTACTCGATGAGGAGTGGAGGATCAATAAGTGAAGAGCAGCCAAAGAAATAACTGCTAGGATAAATGTTTGATTCGATCTGGGATGAATATCTCAGCTGGTAGGGGTAGCGCTGAATGTTTTATCACCCCCCCCCCCCCCCCCCCCCCCGAACAGAGAGCCAGGTGTAGGAGTCTGAGGAAAGGTCTTGTCAAACTGATCTGACACAAGCAAGGCTTGTCTCCTTTATTTAAATTTCACCTCAGGGCAATTTCACTGGGTCACTATCGACTTACAAATTGAAACTTTTCTTAATAAAATTTAAAACGGTTGTAGATCTTATCGCAATCTTACTATTCCTTAGTAAATAGTCAATTTTAACTGTGAATATACTGATTAATGAATTAAATATGTATTGCCATATATTATTTACTGTCCACTGTATGTCAATATTGATTTATACATTTTTGCGCCTCAATTCAATTCCTTCATTTTTTTTTAATAGTTTAAATTCTAGATAGGATCAGCATCATTGCGATCATGAAGCGGTTAATTAAACTTTTGGTATAATTGAAGAAATATGTAATTAAGAAATTGATTATTTTATTGATTTGTTTACGCCTTTAGAGGCGTACGGTTAGCCATGTGCTGTGTCCGTCCACTCTTTCGCGTCTGGATTAGGATTAATCATAAGTGATGCCATTCAGGACCTACTTACAAATTATTAATATTTTAAAAATAATTCAGTAATTAAAATTATTCTTCTGTCAAAGGTTTGATACGTGGGGTCAGATAATCTTGCCGACTTAATTATAAAAGAACGGAAACTAAAGGAATTAATTGTATGTTTAACTCAATTAAATTAACCCCTATAAAAATAAAGGTTGACATTTAAAATTCACTTAGAAGTGGAGATCATTCCATAATTAATGAGAGATGCTATGATGTAGTTACGGTGTCGTCGGTTGATGTCATGGTCTCGGATCGGTGAGGTGTCATCAGATGATGATTACGTCTACCAATTAACATAGAGATGTTAGCGGAGAAAGAACTACAATGCTAGATCGGAGGGGAAAGTCGGACAAGATGACAATACCTCGAGAATATTCTACCGATACTTTTTATTACCATTGTCCACACTCTAGGTCCAATCAACAGGCTAAGTGACTTCTTGATAGTTTGAGCTTGGAAGTTAACTTAGTACGATGAAGGGAATTATCAGTTTCTGTGTGGCCTAAGAATATTAAAAATAAGGGATTGTTAACAATCCCAATAAAAAAACTTTTTTGAATAGGGGCCAGCCGCTCTCTAGTCCATAGAAGGGTCATGAGTTCCGACAATTCTATCATCACAAATACTCTAATTGTTAATTTTTAAAAGTATAACTTTGATACAAAGGACTAGAATGTCATTCGCTTTAAACTATGCTATATTATTTTGCCCCTTTTAGATAGGGTGAGTACCTTTTAGTGTAAAAAAAAAATAAAATAAAAGTTTGTGAAAATGGTAGGACGATTGAGGAATTTTCTAAGGATATTGGAATGCATGGATTGAATACGAAACGAATTGGAAAAATATTTATTCAAATTATTAATTGTTTTAATTTACCTTAAAAACAAAGCTAGTGGGATGGATTGCAGTTATACTAATACGCTAATTATGATCAGTAAAAGTCCATGGGATCACAAAAAAAAAAAAAAAATTAAATTACAAGGTATTCTTAAAACTCCTTTATAGGTGTTATATATTTTTCTTTTCTGCATTTTGTAAGTATTACAATCTTCTTCAATGAGGGCAATAAGTAATATGGATGACTTTATGTATGTATTCACAGATAAGATACAGTAAGAAATAAATGAAAATAAGTGAAAATGAATAAATTAAAAACTCAAACTATACAATATATGAAGTATAAAAATTTAAAAGTTAAAAACAATCATTGTCTATATACAAAATATACGCTCAGCCTAGCGATCCCCGATTTCAATCTGTACCCCCACTTATGGAGGGTCAAATCAGGCCTTAAGAGATCCCAGCGATGCTCTCTCAGCTGTGTCATTGGTGTAGAATTCCAGTGGAACCTGTGTGAGAGAGCTGTTACATAACTATTTACATAACTTTTTTCTTTTTTTCTTTTCTAAAAGTAATATTTAATTTTAGAGATGACATTGTATGGTGTATTCCTTCTTTAGAACAATAGATAAATATTAAATAAAATCTTATAAAAGAAATAGGGTAGCTATAAAGTGAAAATTATTGAGGTCAAAAGACTAAAAAGACAGCCAGAGAGCAACATCAGTGGCCATAAACCAATTTTTTTCTGGTTTTCACCTCAATTTAGCGTTTCTCAGAATGTCACTTTTATCTCGGAGGTACAAAGACAAAATACAAGATAAAAGACAAGGGGAAGTGGAGGGGACAAAGAGATAAATTGAAATAATCCATCTGGCTGGCTCCTTCTTCTCTTTGTCACTTTCATACGCTGAAGACAATGACGGCGGTAACGACCCTAGGTCTCCTTCCTTTGCCAATGGAACTGTATTCACCTCTTGAGGAAAATTAATTTTCCCCTAATTAACCAATCAGCTGTCTTTTGTCTCTTGACGCTTTCCCAAAAAACGTGGGAATATTTTTATATATCACACATAAATTATCGATAATAAATTAATTTGACGAAAATTAAAATGGCTGACTGTAGGGTGAATCACTAGTTATCGTCATAGTTAAGGGAATTATGACCCCTATGAGCTAAGTGCTAAGAGAACTATGCATCAGTCACTTGATGCACTCATTCACAAACTTTGTAGTTACTTATTAGTATTTATAGCTGCACTTCTCGGTGATTTTTCTACATAAGCAGTATGGCATAAAACATGGTAATCATCCCCATTAAAAAATTAATGAATCAAAAGAAATCGGAATGAATTTTTGTAAATTATCTACTTTCAATATTTCCAGTTTTCTTATATAGCAGTAGCCATCCGCGAAGAACAGAATATAACTAACTATATTAACAAGTAATGGTCTCTTAAGGGACGTAAGCTCTAACATGACAACTACTAGGGAGGGATGCAGTATATAAATTTTAAAATGACATAATCAAATGAACAAAATTCTGTTTTTTCTTTATTAGAAGAAAGAACGTTTGTAATACTAAAGAAAATTGAATGGATAGGGGTGACTATAACTCATATACCGTATTTTTATAAACCGGTTATTGTCAGCTCATAATTATTGTTAATTAAGATCAGATAGTCCAACATAATGGAGCATGAATGGAAGCCTGAATTATAATGAAAAGTTACATAACACAAAAACTAAAAATTAATGAAGGAATTTCTTGATAATTCCATAAGAATTCTCACTTTTTTTAAAAATGGTATTTCAGGACACTATGCGAGAAAAATATTTTTTAATGACTACTGTAAAGGGATAGGATGGAGAATTTCATTAGTAAACGAATCTTAAATTCTTTTTAGATACATTTATCCTGGCAATATAACAAATAAATGGATTAGACCCTTATTTCATTAGTGTGCCCATAACTGGAGAGGTGACCATAACTTGTGATGTACTCTATAATATAATGGTTGGAGGAGATGGTCAGTGATTCAATCAGGTTTGTAAACTACAAATCCAAGTTTTAAAAAAAATTATATTTGGAGTGCCGACGTTTCGACCAGAAAGGCAGGTCTTCTTCAGGTATAAAAATAACAAGAAACTGGATGTGACCAAAATAATGAAAAAACAAAAATAAACAAAGTAAATTCATTTACAAAAGAATATCGTAAATATTGATTACATAATTGAAAGAATATCAAAAATGTTAATTTCAATAAAAATATGAAATGGTATCAAGATCTAGCAGAATGGTACACGAAGTAATTGAATTATTTTTGGTTGAATGATTCGATTTTCAATGAAGTGAACTAATTAAATGGTATTTTTTTAAAAGAAATAATAATAATTACAATTTTAAATAAAAATAAATTTTTAAAAAATCAGTTATTAAAAATTAAATTTTTGTTGTTTTTATCCCTGAAGTAGACCTGCAAGGCAGGTCGAAACACCGGCACTTCAAATGTATAGTTTTTTAAACTTATATGTGTAATTTAAAAACCTGATTACATCGTTTTGTATTTATAACAAATCCTTAATGCTCCTTATTATGTCACAAACGCAAAAATTATCCATTCTAATAATAATAATTATAATAAAAACACAATAATTATTTAAGAAACAAATTAGTATATGAAACAGCAAATAGCATTAATTTTCTAAAACATTGAAGTTAAATAAAATTTAGACAATGTAAATAAAAAACAAAAAAAAAACTCATATTTAGGAAATAAATATATTTTAAATATGGTGCTGGGTCTCATTTATTATTAGCATCTCAAATGTTACTAAAATCGTTCAATCAACATTGTAGACAGGATGTATAAGGACATTTTTTGTGACACAAATAATTTCCTTATGTCACAAACACAAAACTGATCCATAAAAATCTTAGTGTTCCATATGTAGCTGATTTGGCCCGAACCATACACCTGTCCTTTCACTGTAAACTCCATACCTGCTCGAATCCACTATTGTCCCGACTTGCTTCTCACTCAATTCCGGGTAGTCCTCCGAGGCGTCTGAAAAGAAGATGGCCTAGACTAGAGACCTTCTACTGCAGAACTTTTACTGGAGTGTTACTAGTGAGTGCTTCTTTACAAGTTACTGACAAGTCATTGAAATAATTTCCTCAGATTCATTTATTGAATATATGTATAAAATTTTAAATATCAATAAATAATTCAAAAATAAAAGAAATAATATTTTCTTTTCGTTACATGTTCATACGGGTTTTCGATCCCTTAATACTAATAATACAACATTCTGAGGAATATCCTGTCTACAGTGTTAATTTGAGTTAATTTGTCTACAGTTTTAGTAACATTTGAGATGCTCAAAGTAATAAATGAGACCTTTGAGACTTAAAGGTCCTTTAAGTTACTTTTAACTTAAAAGTAAATTAAACTTAAACTTTTAACTTAAAAGTGCTTGCTGACCTTTAGAATATTTATCTTCTTAAAAAAGATATTTTTTTACATTGTTTAAATTTTAATTAACAAATATATTTAATGTTTTATATAATTAACGCTATCTCCTGTTTCTTATACTAATTTATTTCTTGAATAATTATTTTTTGGCATTTTTAGCTCCCTTATGGATTATTAAGTATTGGTGCAGAGAATTGAAAATAATCTTTTAGTAACAGTACAATAATCGAATAAAATTGAATTAAGTGAATTCAAGAATTTTTAAAAAGCTGAATTTTTCATTTCTTTAGGATACATTGTAATTTATATAAAATTGCAGAATTTCGAGCTTACAGATATTTCAAATCGTTAGCTTGATTTCAAAGGAAAAATGGTGTGAAATTTCGCTGACCAACCACAACAGCACCCACTCAGTAACGAGCTGTGTGTGACATGCCCTTACGACACTAATTTTCGATGAACCATTGGTCAGGTGAACGAACTTGTACAGAAGCCGTACAGGGTACTGGCTGCTGCGATTTCTTAATGGTTTCGATGCGGTTTGGTTGGCTCAAGAATTGTAAAGAAGCCATGAAGATGTTAGTAATTTTTACTCGATTGTTCACCTTACAGATTACGTTGTATTTCTAGAGACACTTTTTTCGGGGCAAAGCCCTTTTCAATAGAAGTCCTGCATGTATATCCATTGCATTAATATATTAATAAAAAAATAATTATGGATATCCTTAAATAATACTTAAATGGCTATTTAAATGGTTTATTCTAGAATTGGATTAATAGATTTATACTGGTTTTCTTCATTAATTTTGAAATAAAAAGTCGATATAAAAAGGATATTTTAATGTAAAACTTCACATTAATCAGAAATTGTTTTTAATCATAATGTATGCTAATATATTATTTGATTAGAAATCTTGTTATAATACAAAGAAAAAGAAGAGGACAGCTTTATTACAAAAATCATTTACAACGTTATATTGCTAAGCTTTACTATTAGATATACTGATTTAAAAAAAAAAAAGAAAATATAATTACAACAGTCAATAAAATAAATGTATTATCCTTAATAAACCTTTGTACCTATGCTCCAGTTCCTGTTCAGTTTAGTATAAATTTATTCATTTGATGTGCCTCTTCTTTATTTTAATAGTTTAAAATTCTAATAAAACACAAGAAATATTTAAGAAATAAATTAGTACAAGAAACAGGGAATAGCATTAATTATCTAAAACATTAAATACATTTTAATACAAATTACAGAAAACTGGAAGTTATACAAAACATTTGTAGGAGATTCATAAACAATTATCCCAGATACACTAAAATATCCACTTTGCTCACAGATCTCAACCTACCCACAATCAAACAACACATTCAGTCCCAAACAAACTCATTTTTCATATCAACTGCTATATCTGAAAACCCAAATATCTATGAAATAGGTAACAACAAGTAAACTCTAAAAAGATACAAACACAAAAGGACAAAACACATATTACTTGAAGACTAAAAAACTAATTTCTATAAATAACAAAGTAGTATATAAATTAGAGTTGTGTAAATATTTTTTCACACCATAAAGTTATAAATAAAAGTTTGATTTAGCATTATATCACTTAAGTAGTTTTATTATCATTTTGTTTGTATTTTGTAATTGTATAAGTTGTGTATAATTATCTTTATTACTCTGGCTTAGATTATAATTTACCTATTATTTATTATAATTCATAAAATTAACTATAATTGTAAATTGAACTACCTAGTATTGTTTATTTTGTTGTGTAGGTTTTTTTTAGTTTTTCCTACAGTTTTATCAAATTTGCATAATTCATTTGTTTATAGATTCCTCCATATCAATTATTGTTTCACGTGAGATGGATGTGTATCCAAATATGTACCTACGTTTTTATTAGCCTATTTTGGCTTTATGTAATTTATTTTAAATAAAGAATAATATATATATATATATATATATATATATATACATATATATATATATATATATATATATATATAAGTTAATTAATTAAGTAAATGATTTAATTAATATGTTGTAGTTATTAATTAGCTATTATATTTAATTAATTAATCAACTACTTTAAAATTTTAAATATTTGAAATGATTGCGATCCTATTTAGGTTGTGAAGTAAATTAAGGTAACCAAATCGAACCACTGCTCGGCCCCTCCTGCTCTCATCCATGTTATCTTTACATATAAAAATAGAAAACACTAAATTAATGTTTAAGGTACTTTTGCTAACTTCTGATATACTTTCTCACGTTAGGCAGTGGAAATTACAAAATATCAATCTATATATAGAAAACTAAATACATGTTGGAAAGATACGTCTGGGAAACTTTCTTACATAAGGGAAGTGGAAATAAAAAAATAAGAAATTACCCATAGGAAATAAGAAAACTTCTGATAAACTTTCTCACATTTTTTCTTTTTTTTTTTTCAAAGTGTTTCATTGATTTACTAATGCAATCTGTCTTGCCTGAAGGCAATAAATAAAATAGATGACAAAGAATCCATTCAGACAAAATGTGCAATGAATAATTCTCATGTTAGGGAAATAGAAATAAGAAAATATCAATATACAAAACGTTTATTTCTTGTTTATGTTGTCAACATACAAATGATGGCAGAACAGTTGAATGTCACTAGGCAAGCCATTTCCGATCGCCTGAGAGCTATGGGAAAGATTCAAAAGGTTGGAAAATGGGTTCCACATGAATTGGACGAACGACAGATGGAAAAAACGAAAAAACTGTGTGCGAAATGCTGCTTTTACGCCACGAAAGAAAGGGTATTTTGCATCGAGTTGTAACTGGCGATGAAAAATGGATTTATATTCAGAATCCCAAACGAAAAAAATCATGGGTAACGCCAGGACAACCATCCACATCGAGTGCAAGACCGGATCGTTTTGGGAAGAAGACAATGCTGTGTGTGGGGTGGGATCAGAAGGGAGTAGTCTACTACGAGCTTCTCAAACCCGGCGAAAAAACAGTCAATACCGAGCGCTACCGACAACAAATGATCAATTTGAGTCACGCATTGATCGAAAAAAACGCCCAGAATGGGCTCACAGGCACGCCAAAGTCATTCTTCAGCATGATAACGCTCCTGCACATTCAGCCAGATTGACTAAGGAAACGATTTCTTCGCTTGGTTGGGAACTCCTACCCCACCCGCCGTATTCACCTGACCTGGCGCCTTCTGATTATCACCTCTTCTCATCGATGGGACACTCATTGGCGGAGCAACACTTCAACAATTTCGAAAACGTACGAAAATGGCTCGATGAACGGATTTCAAATAAAGATGAAGCATTCTTTTGGAATGGTATCCATATATTGCCCGAGAGATGGGCAAAATGTGTAGAAAGCGAGGGTCAGTACTTTGAATAAAATATATTATACTTTTTTTTTAAATTACTGTGTATATATTTTAAGAAATAAACGACATTTTAAACTTGCATACCTGGTATGTTTTACTTTCTCACATTTGAGAAGACGAGATAAGAAAATATAGATACTCGTATAACACACTAAACAATACAATCTAAATTGAAGCTATAGTAATGGAAGATTTGTGGTGAAGTTAAAGTAAAGAACTATCGATAAATGTGAAACTCTAAGTGAAGCATCAGAATCTATCTGCAAGAGTTATGCGGGTTTGACGAATTTGGTGGAACAGTGGTTCGACGCCGTTACCTATATTGATTAAATTGATCAAATAAACAAGAATACCATTTCAACGTGATTGGAATATTTAAGACAGCATTTCAATAAGGGGAAAAACACGATATTGATAATTTCTTCATCGATATTCAGAGCTCAAAAAAAATATCGATACAATGTATGGGAATATCGATAGTTTTCTTACGATACCCATCCCTACCTGTTTGTAATATCCACGGGTATATAATTAAAGTATGGTTGCAAAATTTCAAATAACTTAATTGCCAAAAATTTATAAATACGATATTAATTGATAATTATCAAACGTTGCCCAATATTTTCTAACCAAGTTTTCAAGGAGTTTGCACCATTGCATCAGAATGTGCGCTGAAAATCAGGCTTATGCTACAAAGGGATAAGAGGTTATTTAATAACAAATGTTATTGTTGTATTAATACGCATAATTGTAAGGTATATTCATTATTCATTTCCTCTTTTAGTAATTTTGAAAAATATGAAATCCAAAGATTTTACTATTTATTTTATTTAATATCTACTAGCGCATAATTTGTCATTTCTTATTCGATAGTGTAATAATAACCTCAATTTCTATAGAGATGTTAGGACGTCCATTAATTACTCGAGGTGGTTTTCTTTCTTTTAATTAGGTCCTCTTCTTCCTCCTTGGAGAATTGGGCAAGATATTGTGGGACCCCCCTCCCCCCTCCCCATCACGTAAGATTTACTTAATGATTTTTAAATAATTAAATTTATTAAAAATATATGAACGTTAATACTATTACAGATATATGCTTATAATATAACTATTTATACTATATAATTATATTCTTGGAATTAAGAAAGTAGATATGTGGTTTTCAATGATCTCTTCCTTTAGATGAGATTATGCTGGACCCCCCTCTCTAAAAACACTTAATTAATGGAAAGTAAGTTTATATTCATTAGTTAACGTATAAATATCTTATTTAACTTTTTATACAATATTTAAATAAAAACAGGACATACGTAGTAAGGTCCAAACGTTTCCGGCCTGGGATAGAAGCAAAGGTGAAACAAAAAACTGGTTTTACTGTTTTTCAATGCATTCTCCTCTGAGTTCAACATACTTAATGTAACTCTTTGGCAACATTTCTATACCATGAAAAAAATAATTTTCTTCTTTGTTAAAAAAATTTTGTTTCACTGCTGCTTGGCTAGACGCGTAAAAATTCATTGCAGCAGTAAACTCGTTACATCTTCCAATGGGCGACCGGGACGCGGGTCATCTTCTAGCCGTTCTCTCCCTAACTTAAATAAGTTTGCCCATTTTTTCACTGTGGAATACGAGGGGGTGGACTGCCCGTATTCACATTCCAAGCGCTCTTTAATTTGCGCAGGAGTAAGACTCTCTTTACAAAAGAATTTAATAACCGTACAGTACTCGAGTTTGAATATTGTAAAAATGGGGAGTTTCTTTCAAGGCTGGACACTGACTAACAGGACTGAGGAAGTGCGGGCGATGGGTATGGAGTGAGCAGGCATGGACCTGCATAGGCGTGCAGGTCCCGGCACGTTTGAAGGAATGGAAGCAGGGCATGCCGGAAAATTATGGACTATGTATATGTGTGAATATATATATATTGGTTCTGTAATTTTTTTTTTTCAATTGAATAAATACCTCTATACTTTTATTTTTATTTACTCTATTATTATCATATCTACATATATAACAAATATATAAGTCCATGTTTCGCGAAATATATATTTTATTAATTTTTCATTCTCTGTTTTAATTAAATCTGGTTAACTCGATTTTTATTTTTTATTATTTTTTTTTTTTTTACCCCCAATTATTTGTAATCCCGCTGTTATAAAAATTTTGGAAATTCGCAATACATCTCGAGTCCTTCTGATTACAAATTATCAGGATTATACTGTATACATACACAGTACACACCTTGTCATAACATGCTTTTTTTAAAATAAGACGAACTTTCATTAAAATGTGAGGTTTTTTAATGTACTGGTATAAAACATAGGTGTATTCTAGCTGGGCTTTGTTTAAGTAGGATAAGTTAATGGTCCGCCAGGGGGTATGACCTTTAAATGACGAGGGACAACTTTCACGACCCACGCCGTAGTTAAATCTGTTTGAGGGATGATAGCTTAAGGTTAATACCAGGGATAGGGGTGGGGGAGAAGGGTGGGGGTAGGGCTCAATTACCTCTACTTGGCTACCTTTCCCTGTAGCAGCTGCCCCCCCCCCCCCTTTATCCAGACATTTTGCAGAAAATACCAATTATGATGCATAATGAACAATGTCTGCTGAACTACGTTTCAATTTAATGATTCATTACAGTACTACCAATGGGTAGTTCTTCTACAAGATTTAAGCATGTCACTATTTTTCATTGCTAACCATTATTTACTAGATGTATTTGTAATACAGTTGCATTTTTTTTTTATTATTAAAAGAATAAAAAATTAACGAATCGATTAAAATGTTATTATGGATTATGCAACAAAACGCAATTTTGAGTAATTTATGTTTGTAATTATTTTTTTACATTTTCCTTTAGAAGGGCAAGGAAGAGTCCCTTCATCTTCTTCATATATCTTTTTCGGGTCGTCTTGAAATATTCAGATTTTTCTACTAAACACCGTTGCATATAAATTCTTCATCGAATAATATAGACGAAAAAAAAGATGTAACAAAACCCCTTCATCCACCAAACCCTTTAATTATTCTTACGTAACAAATATGTAAACAAACAAAATAACACAAATATTTTTTGGCACGGATATTTCTTTTAGCTGGGGTATATTCTTTTTCAGTGTAATATTTTTTTTTTTTTTTTCACATTTAAAAATGTCAAATTTTGACAGCCTCTAGCTCCATTGGTGTTGCCCTTATTGAAAATTTCACTACAATTTAATGCTAAATATTTTTTGTTATATAACATTTATCTCTGGGAGCAGCCGTTTAGAAGCTATATTGGTTTGAATGAAAACAAAAATGGGTTTTCCTAATTTTTTTAAGCGTTGGGTTTTTTTTTGACACGCTCTAGCTCTGTTTTGCTCTGATGGTAAATTTGACGATAGTTTCCTCGCAAGAGATTTAATAAAGAACATTTTTGGTTCTATAACAAGGTCACCAGGACCTACCATTTAGGAGCTATATTGGTTCGAGTGAAAAAAGTCATGATCGAAACCTCTATGTTCTCTCTACATTTTTATATCGAATAAAGATGAATAGTTAAAATAATTTAATTATTAATTTAAGTAATTTGAACCTTTTGATTCTAATATGTGAATTGTGAAAAAAGTAGGTTATAAATAAACATACCAATGATCTATTGTTTTTCCTAGTCTAAGTGAAATTATATATATATATTTTTTTTTTTTTACTTAATATTAACAAAACATAGGAAGAAAGCTTGATCATTTAAAGAATTTAATGTTTTATGATTTATGATAAATCTTTATAAATTATTACAATCCTTAAAGACTTATTTAAAGACTAACCTAATTACATCTGTTAATGTACATATCTATGTCAATTTGAAAGGCAGAGTGCCCGAAACAAAAATTCCAGCGTCTTTCTATAAAACCACCTCCATTTCGTTAGCGCAATCGGTAACGATTTTGGATATCAGAATGAGGTTTAAAAATATTATGTAATATTCACCAAATACCTGCGATTTCTCTGAATCAGATTTGGCCTAGGTTTGAGCTGGAGTAAGAAGAGGATGATTGAACGTTTAGAATTTTAAAAGTATTTTGGTAGTGTTCCATAATGATTTGTCGGAAAGAGGTTTTTTTTTTACAAAATACTTAAATATCATTTAATTTTTTTACAAACATATTACTTAATTAAGCTTAATCGATACATTAGTTTTGCAAAACAAAGAAAGCTTGTATTTTTATAAATCTATAATAAAATTGGAAACTGATTTCTCATATAACAGTTTCGATTTTTCTTCTTATCTTATGGGTTGAAAAGGACTTTCCAATAGGGGTTTTTATTTATATTTGAGATCGCATCTAGTTTCAACGAATGCGGTCATTTATTCTCCAAATCGTTTCTCATTCTTCTAGGCCCCATTTAACAAAGAATTCTAACCGGAAACGCCACTGTACAATTCCACACTCCAGTACAACAGAAGCCGTGGCGAGGCACGGCCGACATGTCAGCAGAGTGGGACACTTCAAAACCAGCCCTAAACCCTGTTTACAAGGGACAGTACATGCCCCCTGCTTCAGAAAACACACTCCAACCATCAAAATTAGCTGGGACACATGAAAGCCGGCAGGCTATACAGATGCGACGGGAACAGCTGAGAACGGGCAGCTGCCAGAGATAGTCATGTGGGTGCTGTATCTTCATAGCAATGAGGAGATAGGGGGCTGGGGAAATTGTTAGTTTTTTTTTTTTTTTTTTTTTTTTTTTTTTTTTTTAAACACTTTTTTTTTGTAGAACAGAATAACAGAATATTTGTATATACATACATAGGTATAAACATCAGAGAAATCCAAATAAAAATAATAATAAATAAAAGAATTAATGATAGCATATAGTGACGGTCAAATTTATAAAAAAAAGAAGTTTTGTTTGAGTCTAAGATTTTTTTTCAAAATAGTTGCAGAACATTTCTAAATAAGATAGATAAATAAATAAAATAAAAACACTCAATTTCTCCCTAACTGGGAAAACAATAGATCATAGGATATGTCTATCTATAATCTACTGCTTCTGATAAGGAAACTGTCGGCAAATTTTCAATATGAGCAATGACGACAATGCATGTAAAAATCCTCAACACTTGAAAATTGTAGAGAAAACGTTACTTTTTTTATTAAAACCAATGTTACTCCTGAACAGTAGGTCCTAGCGATAAATTTTATTTAGCAAAAATAATTGTCCATTCTATTTCTGATCTAGAACTGTCAAATTTTTAATACGAGTGACACCAACAGAGCTACAGGATGTCGACATGTTGCATTTTAGAGTGTGAAAAAAAGTTAAATATTTTGAGGATGAAAAAACCGCTACGCAAGAACTCTATTGACCTCCGGAGACTCAATGGCCTTGTGAGTTAAGTTCTCAGAGCGCTCGGTACTGAAGGTCCTGGGTTCGAATCTCACCTGGGCGGGTTAAAATTATCTTCGTGGCGGACCCACCTTCCCACCCTGGCTGGAATAGGTTAGTAACGTGTAGAATAAGCCGCTCTTCCTGCCCTAGTTGAAATACATAAGGATGTTAAGCCACAATAAATAAAATCTATTATTCCCAAACTAAAATACATATCTATGACAAGGAAAAAAATTTGTTGCTTTGTTCTCAGAATCAAAAAAAAAAAAAAAAAAAATTCATAGAACTTTGAAAAATTAAACAATATTATAATTTATAAATTATAATAATAGTAATTTTATATAAAATTGTATATAATTATATTTGAAATGACAATCTCAACTAAGATATCTGCAGTAGAATGTTTTATCTTGAAAGCAAATCACATGGTGTAAAAGTTATTTTCATATACTATCACTATACACTTCTATATATTGGAAAACTACAGAATCGGAAACAACCTGATATGTTCAGAAAATTTCTAAAGCTATTTAAATCTTTGACAGTAAAAAATAAGTTATAACCTTGAATGTCGTTTTTCATTGGCAGAATTGAGTACTATTAATCTAGTACGATTAGTATCCATAGCCACTGTTGCCAGAATCTTACCTTTACCTTATTTTTAAAACAACCCTACTTATCTCTACCACAAAGTGGGAAAATCTCATATAAAATAACAAAAAATATATGTATAAAATCCATCCTAATATCTGTATTAATATTGAAAATAAACTATTATATCAATTACATTTCTACTTCTACGATACATCTTAATGATGACTTGGATATGTCTTTTGGCTGGGGGGGGGGGGGGGGGGAGGAGTCTTTACTTTTTGGGTTTATCATTTTTTTTCAACCTCAAAAACGTAACATTTTTATACGCTCTAGCTCAGTTGGTGTTGCTCCGATCGAAAATTTGGCGCGTTTTTAGAAATTTAATGGAGAATATTTTTTGTTTTATTTTTGGTCGCTACAACCTACTATTTAGGAGTTATATTGGTTTTAATTGAAAAAAAAAAACACGTTTTCTAAGTGTTACCTACATTTTTGAACTGTTGGTTTTTTTTTTAAATGCTCTTGTTCTGTTGGTGTTGCTCAAATCAAAAATTTGATGACAGTTTCTTTATCCGAAAATTAATAGAAAATATATTTTTTTAATATAATATTTGAGGCTAGGAACAAAAAAAAGAACAAGACATTTTTCGTTTGTGATCAATAACCGCGAAAATCATATAACCAATCTTTGCTAAATCTTTAACTAAACTATTTTCGTATTTCAAGGAAGGTTTAGCAATAATAAAATTTACAGATTATAATTTTTTAATTGTTTTTAAAAAGGCGATAAATATGTGGTGCGCAGTGAAGTAGGTAATCTTCAACCACCTAATCTGTGGAATAGTATTAGGTTAAAAATTACAGCTATACGTGAAAATATCACTGAGAAAATAATAATCAATGGCATGGATTGTTCCAATACAAGATTTTTACATATTAAAAAAAACAAACTTCAAATATTTAATTAAAATCATCTATGTTCCTTACTAATGAAAGCGAACGAAGCCGCGAGGGGGATAGCAAGTTTCGAATAATCATTGATTTTTAATTTAATTAAATTATATAATTTTAAGTAATTTGAACCTTTCAATTCAGAAATTTATATTGGAAAAAGCATTAGATTGTAGATTGACATATCCATTATCTATTGTTTTTCTCAGTCAGAAAGGAATTGAGTTTTTATTGGGAAGGTGGTCCTCAACCCAAAAACAAAACACACCATAGAAATTCTGCAGTTTTTATAATTTATGCTATTTATTTCGTTGTATGGTAAAATTCAAAACTGCCTTTATCTATGTAATATATATATATTTTTTTTTTTTTCAAATGAGTGATGCATCTATTTTAATCCAGTCTCCTACCTATTCTAATAGAAATTCGTTTTCGGTCGATTTCGCTCTATATGTGCTAATGACCTAGCTAGAAATACACGTTCCGTTGCGTGTTTGGAAAAGATTCATTCTGAGATCGAAAGGCAAAATTTTAGTAGACCAATTTCCGTAAACACTTGAAGATGGAGCTCGTTCGGGAAGACCAAATATTTTTTAGGACGGTATTAGGGCTTTCTGGGAAAAGATTATTAATTTTAATTTGGAATATTATAATGAATATATGTGTTTATTAGTAATACTTTATTTTTTATTAACAAAAAAAATTATTAAAAAAAAAAACAGAACTTTTTGAATGATCTGGTATTCATTGCATTCTGGTATTTTCGGCTTTAATCATAAAACCGGATGATAATTTATAAATACAAAAATATAAAGTTTTAGACATTTAACTTCATATTCACTTATTTGATTCTATTTTACATTTATGTATTCGAATACATTTTATCGCTGTAATACATTGTATACCGAATATATATTGTAATATAATATTCACTATTATTATGATTAATAATACTGTCTATTAAGAATGTATACCTAATTAATATAGTAGATGTATAGAATATTATTATATTATGATTATCATAATCATAATAAAAACTTCCATTTGTATTGAGATTATTGCTGCTTATCATTGATTGCTAGTTCATTGCTAGCTACACAAAACACTAAATTGTTTTATTTTTAATATGTCTTTCTTGTAATACAATTAGATATGATATTGATCAGTATAGTATAATGTAATATGCAGTTATGTAAAGTAATCACAACATTTAATCATTTATTTTTCTTCTCTCAACTTCGTTATACCATTCATACTATTTATTTCACATATTAATTTATTTATTATAAATCTAACTCTTTCAACTTCTGAAACATAAAATATATATATATATATATATATATATATATATATATATATATATATATTATATATATATATATATATATATATGCGAAAAGATATTTCTTTTTTTTCCAAACTTTTTTCCTTCTCCCTCCGAAGTTGAAGCTCCTAAATCGGCGGGCCTCAGTTTCTAATAATTATATAAGAAAGGTACTAAAACGAAAAACTTAATATTACGATGTTAGAATAAATTAATTGGTAGTACAAAGTTTTTTACGTTTTTATAACTTTACTAAATTTCATCAATGTGTGTAATTGTGAATATTTTTTTTAGGTTTATATCTACCTCTGTAGGTCTTACAATCGCATAGCTGTATTAACTAATAGTAATTAATACAGTTAATAGTAAACTATTAAGGGTTATGCCCCATCTGATCCAAAACAGTAATAAATCAAATTAATATAAAATACTCCTTGTTTTTATTTAAATAATTTTTTTATTATTCCTAATACATTTCATACGCCCTAGTCGAAGAATATGAGGACATAAACGCCGAAGGAAAAATGAAACTTTTAGCTGAGAAAATGGGTAGAATGTTTTTTCTATCAATATAAATGTTAATAATATATGGTGAATGAAGATCGGTCTAATAATATCTCTTTTTTTAGATATTTGATTTCTATATCTACCCTGATGATGGCCATCAATGTATGGCCGAAACGTCGTCAAAATAAAAAAAAAATTGTTAACCTCAACATTTCTTATTTTTGACTGATCTCTCTCAAAAATCGACTTTATTAAAAGAAAATGATAAAATCAATTGAGTGGAATTTTTAACCTGTCTATATATCACTTTTTTAACCCGCTATAGATAGACGACCACCCTACCCACTAACAAACCGAAATCCTCCATCCCAAAACGTTTCTCCCTCTATTTACAAAACCTTTTTCATATCCCACATTCAGATGCAACAAAAGGCGAGTGAATGGTTAATTTGTGACCTGACCGAGCCGGCAGCTGAACGTGCCCCTCACCATTGACAACCTTATGGCGCCTGCCCCTGACACCCTTATTTACACTTGACATGGGCCATTAGGTGAGTAAGTTATTAGTGATACTGGCTTGGTAAAAAATAATCGATACTATTCATCTTATAATGGGATGGAAACTAATCGAAAAAGTACCGACCGTAAAATTAACGATACTATGGGCATATTAGTGTCTGTCTACAGCAGGGGAGGTGTCTGGATCCTACCTAGATTTGCCTTTAAATCCACCCCATTATAAATTTTTATTTTTCAATATTCATTAAATATACTAAGCTATATATTTCAGTACTGGCATTCCCTGACCGCTCTCATAAGAAAAGAACATAAATAATTTTAACTAATGATTAGAGTTTTATATGTTGATCGATAAAAATCTTGTACTGTATCAGGCATTATTCCTTCACTGATACTTTTACATATAGCATTCATTTTTAACCTGGTTAAAATTGCACTGATTAAGTGTTTGAAGATAAGGTTGAAGCATTACTATCCCAAACATTCTCAATTGGATTCATATTATAAATCAAGAAAAGAAAATTATGAAATATCTTAAATTCCTTAAGTGGTCCACTTCAATTTGTGGTCTAGTTAGTTTATTTTCCCATATTTTAATAACATATTAGATCTAGAGTCTAGAAAAAGGTATTGTTGGAAAACATAAAAATTAACTATTGAGTTAATAAGATGAAATGGTATCTTAAATATTTTCAGGCTGGACACTAGAAGAAGAGACGAAATTTTCAAATTTCAAATAGCTTAAGAAGCTAAAAAAAATATAGAAATATAAAATATAAAAATGTGTCCTATCAGCATCTTACACTTATTGAGCTGTGTTTTATTGAAAAACAAATAATTTATACATACATACATAAATTTATTATTTGGAAAAACTGTACTTTAAAGATTTATGGGTAATTATAAATATTCATGCAAACAATCGTATAATTCTTTAAAAGGAGTACTTAATGAACAAATGTATTCTTGTTCAAATAAAGTTTTTCAAAACATTATATTTTTTTTTTTTCATCCATTTACATCTTTTTTTTTCTTTTTTTAATTCAATAATTTTACATTTTGTCAAAGCTTATTGAGTTATAATACCTTTATTTTTATTTTTATTTATCTTCTTGAAAAGTCAGTTCCAAAAACTTCTGATGGGTTTTCTTTGATATGAAAGCACTTTGTTAATACGCTACGCCCTGAAATCGACACATTATCTCAGTATAAGATACTTCTATACGATCATTTTGTCTTTATCTTTTGAATAGAAAATTCAAAAATGAAACAGAGATTGAATCAACATACGAGATACTAAACGAACGAAGAACATTTAGCTGGAGAAATAATCGGTTTTAGGTCCGAGGACACGGCAGATGTCTGCTGATTAGTGGAGCTTTCTTTGGAGGGGTTTTTGTTACTGGCCCCCAACCCACAAACCAGATGATTTATTGGCCTCTATTCGGGCACTGTATTACTTCTTCCCAACTCACCTCCTGATTTTTTTTAAATTATTACTTTATAATGTTTTTTCATACATCATGTAAAGTTATTTGTGAAAGACACAGTTCGGATTTAAAAGTGTGCTATCATTCATTTTCATGAGATTTCATTTCATTCTTGTGCATTCAACTACTGGAGGCCATGCTCTTGACCTGGTCGATCTTCCCTCAATAGTTCAACATAAATAGAAATCAGACATATGAAACCGACAGAAGATTGACCGGAGTATGATCATGTGATGTCGTGATCGCCTGGATCTGAAGATTATAACCTATGTAGCACACTATTCCAGAGAAGTAAAGAAGTTGCCTATTTTTTTTTACTCACAATCAGATTTCAGTTCATTACAGAAAAGTTCCCATTCATGAACAAACTATTAAATATTAAAAATCCCTTATTTATATTACTTCCTATTGTTACAAATTTACATTAGCTCATTTTCAGTTATATTGAGTAGTCTAGAAACTAAAGCGAGTTTATTTAAAAAATGAAACTATAAAATTAAAACGTTAGAAAACATATTTATAAATCAAAATACGTTTCAATCCTCTTAGTATATTTCGTCTACATTTTTGCTCCTCTAAATAAAATTTTTACTTCATCTTATTAAACCAGTTCTGATTTTCATAAACTTTTGACAAATAATATTTTTGTCTTTAAAGAGTGGTACGAGTCCTCTAAAAAAATAGTAGTTCGTAAGTTGGTGGTGATAAGAGAAGGTCGGTTCAGGAAAAGACTTATAAATTAGCCTTAATGATTTCATAACAATAATTTCCTAACGATGCACTCTCCCGCTATCGTCTTAGGTAATATAGGCCTCGCGCAATAATCTACAAAACAGTAATAAGACCGGTTGTGACATATGGAAATGATAGTTGGGTTTTGACTTAAGAGATTGAGGGGATACTGAAGATATGGGAAAGAAAAGTCCTTAGAAAAACCTCCGGTTCGGTGAATGATCGAGGGAATTGGAGAGACAGATCAAACACGAAACTGGAACGACTATTGGATGGGCCTAACGTCGTTTCTAAGATCAGAGTGGGAAGATTGTGGTGGCTTGGGCACGTGCAGAAAATACCGGGAGAAAGGCTCCCAAAAACGATGATACGCGGTAGGCCGGGAGGAAAGAGATTGAGAAGGAGGCCAAGGCTGGTGGGCTGGAAAACGTCCAGGATGACCTAAGAAGACTGGAAGTGAATGGTTTGAAAGAGGAAGGCGGAAGTGAAATGCTGAAGATGTAAAAAGAAAGTATTTGTTTAGGAGAAGAAAAATGAATATTGGCTTATAATATACAAAGGAATGGCGTAAATGAATATATACAAAAAAATGATCTATTAAGTGAAGCATAAAATTCCAAAACCTACTTAGTCCATTTTTTTTTTTTTCACAGCTGTTTAGTAAAGGTATAAGTCAGACTAGATTAGTATAGGGGATTATTTTAATACGCTTTTATTAACTTGACCTGTATGTAACGGAATCTTGCATCGTAATTTTCACCTATTTCCAGCTATCTGATTGTCTTGAAAATTAGAGTAATTGCACAACTTTGTTTTAATATTCTTACTTAGTCCAGTCGAAAGACCCCCAAAAAAGGGGTCTGCCTCGCAAAAGGTGGAGTAGTAGGTTTTATGATTCAGTATTCTCCAGATGGATCCTGAGAATAAAATATCATTAGATTTTGTCTGAGATAGTTTTAGTTTGGTTTGCTATTAAAGCGTGTTATTTTTAGTTTTCTAAACTATGATTTTTATTTTATATGGCCGTTTTAAAAGTGATTAATCTTTTTTTGTTGAGAAAACCTTTCACTCAAAAAACTAATCAATAAAAAAAAAAAAAAATCCGGAAATTGGACATTGATATTATTGAAATTCCACGCCTCAAGTATAAATAGTTTATTACAAGTAGGGATAATATAAAGAAAACAAGAAAGTGTTTCTGTGTGTTTCATTTTCCGGATAACCCAATATTTGTTTTTCAAGGGCACGGGGCTTAAAATAAGGGACCAAGGTTCTAATTATAGACCAGCAGTTCTTAAGTTGCTCTTTTTTTACTCCTTTAACTATGAGTCGCTTTATTATTAAATTGCGAAAAGCTAGGTCATTAAATAAAATTAATTTTCCAATGATGCACTACTATCATTAGCGAATCCTTCACAAACTTGACAGATCCAATCCGTCCAAGAGAAAAGGATAAAACCGAAAAGGATTCTGCACTGAGACTCGGAGAAGCTATCAATCATGGAGGCAGTGCAATTTAAATAGGGCCTCGCGGCGTTACAAGTAATTGCAACGGGCCGTTGATAAATAGCCGTTATTTAGCTCTCCATCCGGAATTATATTAGCGAGAGGAGAGGCCTGATAGGACACTTCAGGAAGTTATTGGCACCCACCGGCGACATCTTAGCGAGCCTCGGCTTTTTCTCTTCAATATCCCAGCCCTTTCCTTCAACTGATTTGATGCAATTAGTCCCTCTTTCCTCAGGCGACCCCCCTACTTGTCTCCTTGCCCTTTGAAAATTCCCCTAAAACCCCAAGCTCCCTCCTTAATTAGCAGAGAAATAGAAAAAAAAAAGAAAAGAAAAAGGAAATTGAGTTCAATTACTTCTCCTTTATAAGTTCCATATACCTATGTCTGTTTGAAAGCTCTATTTCAAAATTAATTGGGACTTACCAAGGCATATTTCCCTTTGTATAACCTAACAAAATTTTTATTAGGTATCTTAAATTGCTGTTGTTGTCAACTATTAATTCTACTTTTGACACGGAAATGTATTTTAGCGCAGGTCTATACTTTTTTGGTGAAAAGTTATTTTCACATTCAAGAATGTAACATTTTGATACCCTCTAGCTCTGTTGGTGATGCTTGGATTGAACATTCACCGACAGCTTTCTTACTAGTAAGTCAATGGAAATATTTTTGTTTCAAACCACTTGTCTCTTGGACCTACCGTTTAGGAGATATATTGGTTGTAACAAAAAAGTAAGGTTTTCCTATATTTTTTAATATGGGGACCGTTTTCAACACGCTCTAGCTCTGTTGATGCTGCTCGGATCATAAATTTGCCAACTGTTTCTAATTAGAAAAAAATAGAGAATAATTTGTGTTACGTAATATTTGTCGCTAGGACATTTGGTTTAGGAACTGTATTGGTTTGAATGGAAAAATCACTTTTGAAGCCCCTACTTGCTTCAACTTTGTATATTTTGGATAATGATAAATTTTTAATTTAATTATATTATTAATTTAAGTAATTTGATTTTTTAAATTATAAAATGGAAAATGGGAAAAAGCAGTAGATTACACAGGCCAACAAAAAAAAATGTTTTTGAAAACTTTTTTTTACTTTAATAGCTGATTTTTATAGATTTTTGTGTGCTAAATCCAAATATGGTCTTAGTTTTTTTATATAACCCATAGTTTTTAAGAAATTTACTTTTTTTATATAATTTAAAAAAACATATATAACTGTTTATATAAAGCATTGTATAACTGTATCATGAGGCCTAACTTTATATGTAGAGGTAGTAAGAGAATGGTACAAGGTTTTTGCGGAAAAGACGGCCTTTTCTGCACCAATGTTGATCCCTATTCACACAAAAAATACTGGAAATTTGAAACTTTGCATGTTACTTTTAAGTCACCACATATCATCCAACCATGAGCCAAATAATCAATTTTATTCAAAACTATTTCTAGGTTTTCATAGCTCTCTTTCATATGTACAGAATGGCCAACAGATATAGATGCATAAGTGTTACTATTGTGTAATTTAACAGCTTTTAAACTAGTTTTGGAAGAATCAATAAACAGCCTCCAGTCTTCTTTTTTGTATTCAACACCAAACTCTTTTATCTGACCTGGAATGTCTGATACACTAAATCACCTTCTTGTTCAAAAAATTTCGAAAACCGTTGCTCTCTCTTCCTATACACATATATGCTATTTCCAACTGCCAACAAGTTATTTTCTTCCTAACTGAGTCGTTAAGCTCCATCTGAGTAAACAGTTTAGGCTCTATATTTGCTGTAGCACATTGGAACTCTTCATCTTCTTGCTCATCTATATCTATATCTGTTTCAGCAGTGCTGCCAACTCTTCTACATCCAGCACAAATTATTTTACAATTTAATTTGTGGTATATAAAAGCTGTTAAATTCTGTAATAAATCAAAAAATTTAATATATTGATGTGCAAATGTGAAGAAATGGAAGGTGATACTGCTTAATAAGTGTCATATTTGCATTTAGCACCCTAGGTGTTTTAAGTAAAAAAGTTTTTTCATCGTTGGCCTGTGTTATTGATACATATCGATGATCATTTTTTTTTCTCAGTCAAGAACTTTTTTATCCTTGATTTTTTTCTTTTTAGATAAACTTTTATAGAACGATTATTACAATCTGTCTCGCTTATGAGCGGTTAGAGAAACGAAATAAAGTAATAACAAAATCATACTATATAAAGTGTGGTACCAACACTCAACCAAGCCTATCCCAGATTTATTGAAGGACAAGCCTGATCCAAAGTAATCTCACGTCTACTATCTGAATAGAGCCACTAGTGTCATAACTATGTGGAGAAAAGTCTTATTTACCCTCAAAAGAAATGTTTTCAAACATACCAATATTTACTTGATGAGGTATCTATCGGTAAAATAAAATTCAACAGTCCAATATCGTTAGATCCTGGCAGATCTCATACTAGTATCCTTCAGTGTCTTGCTAAAAGGATTAAAAAGGAATGGAATATCCCTTTAAGAAACGAAAAGATTCAATCAATTTTCAAAAAGACAACAATGGCTGAATATCCTTCGGCCGTCAAAACTAATTAGATGCTGGCAGATCTGGAACTGGCATTCTTCTGAGGCAGGTAAAAATGATTAAGCAGGAAGAGGGAGTCCATTAAAAAAATTAAAACAATATTCAATTTTTAAAATGATTAGGATTACTATTGCTATCATCATTATCAGAACTACAAAATAAAAAGGATCGCTTTCGGCTTTGTATACGAGGTAGATTGAACTGAACAGTGATTGAATTCATATTAGTAAATTAATTTTTTGACTTGACAGATTTTTTGCTAGTAGCTAATATCTTTAGAAAATATAAAGAAAGTCGGCATTGCAAAACTTAATACATAATTAGCCTAGAGAGAATATATATTGGTAATGATTTCATATTATATTTTATGTTTTCTATTTTGTGAATGTCTATAGGTTTAGGAAGCAGGTCCCTTGACAACAAAACTAAAAGCCGCCTTTACGATCTTAAGTTTCTTAAGTTACTTATGTTTCAAATTGAATAGTTACGCAGTCTATAACTCTCCAACGAATAATTTCCCAATACCTAAAATATTCCTGCTCTAATAAATACATAAGACAAGAAGAAAGGGAAGACCCAGTCTATGGACTCAAAAAATCTCTCACAGATTATTAGGATCAGGATATCAGTTGGGATTTAATACCGTAATGAGGTGGGAAAAGTGTTATTGTCTAGTTGCGTTACCTGCTAAATAATATATATTTAAAAAATGTGGCTCAAATACCGAAGTACTAATCCTCCAAGAATTATCGCGTTGTTGGTTATTCGATAAAACTTTCTTTCGTATTCTAGATATCTTATTATTACTTAATTTATTAATTATGATTTGTTTTATATCCCGTACAGGTTTACAGACTTGCTTTATTTTTTTGTATTTCCAGATCGGCCTGGTAAGCCTTACGTGGAAATTTTAACAATATTAATAATGATTCAACAATAGTATAAGGAAGGGTATAGTATTGTGCAAGAGACACCCATAACAAATATGTTTTCTAATAATTTTGAAATAATTGTAACTGTAGAGGAAGTATATAATAACAATAAATTACAAGAGAAATAAAATTCAAAGAAGAAACAATAAAAATAAATAAATAAATAGGAAAAATAAATAAATAATAGTAATATACAAGGCAAAATAGGTACTTGACAAAAAAAAATAAAATAATAATAATGTTTTAATTATTGAGGGATAAAAAAATACAATATCCTAATATTGTTTTTGTTTTGTTTTTTTGTAGTGAGCGCACATCCCAGTCAATCTTTGTTGTACTGGAGATCTTTTTTTTTTTTTTTTTTCATACAAAGGAATGATTCCTGGATTTGTCTTATTTTTTCCATCTATGTGAACCAATATCTTTTTTTAATTTTTACCATCTTTACGTTATGGCAATAGCAGTAAGAATCACACCTATAAAGCAGAATCACACTTAGCCTTAATTAATCTAGATTTAGTCCATTACCCCAGGATTAGTCTCTTAAGGTTTTCTAATTTCCAAAAGTGCAATCAGAAGAAGAGGCTGGAAAATCAAATGACGCCCCACTTTGGCAAAAAGCGCCACCCTCAGGGGTTGGGTTGATTACTCTCACTGAGCCCAGTCAAATAGCGCCTTCCCATTCGGACAATGGCGGAGGTTTCCACTAATTGACTCGGCGGACGTAGAGGATTCGACTAATGGAGTCAAAAACGCGCCTGAATCGAATTCCGATTGTCTCGTGTCTCGATCATTTGCTCAGGTCAAGGAGGATTTGCTTCTCAATCAAAGCCAGTCAACACCTTGGGCTGATTCTGCTATTTTTATTGTTCCATTTGACTCATCGGTTACTTTTAACTGCTGAGGGTAGTCTAGTGTATTCAGGCTTACTAAAGTTGAAAATTATTATTATTATCCAAAATATACTTGCAGGAAAAAAATTTACATCCAATCGGTTTATTAATTTCTAGGCCAAAAAATACACCCCTAAGGTATATTATAACTAGGGCTGTGAAGTATATGCATTTGTATATTTCTCCTAGCCAACTAAAGCATCTAATATTGTTAAAATGTATATGTTTTGAGGCATTTGGAATCAATTTGAGTTATTTTTATTTCGCATATTTTTCCATAAATACATATTTTTGCATATTTTGAACTTCAACTGCATATGTATCTACATATATGGCATTTTTATTTTCATATCTGTGCATATTTTGTCATAAATACATATTTTGAACTGTAATTGCATATTTAACTACATATCCGGCAAACAGCATCTGTTTTTTTTATTGTTTTTTTTAAGTTTCTGAGCAGACATAAAAACAAAATATAAATAAAAACCAAGAAATAGCTACTTGAACTCCTTTTTTTTTTTTTTTTTTTTTTTTTTTTTTTTTTTTTTTTTTTTTTTTTTTTTTTTTTTTTTTTTTTTTTTTTTTTTTTTTTTTTTTTTTTTTTTTTTTTTTTTTTTTTTTTTTTTTTTTTTTTTTGTTTTTCCATCGATTGAATAAGGTCTTGTTTATCCAGATGCTGATTCTTCCCTTTGAATCCTATTTGCTCCTCTTGGAATTGTTTAGTCAGATTAATTTCTAGTTCTAGCTCTGCTCAAATACTTGGAATATTACTTCACATTTACTTTTTCTCGAAAATTACTCTAGCAAAGACAAAAGATCTTGTTGGAAATAATGTAAGTTCTCAAAATTGAGACTTTTAAGAAGGATTGTGTTTCCTTTGATAAAGTTCTTTCGATACTGATTTATGTCCAGCTGAAATACCCTTCCATACATACTTTCTTTTTTAACATTCGCCTTGTTTTTTGTTTTTTTAATAGTCTTCTTCTAATTGTTTCCCTTTTCAACACAATTAGTTACTTAAAATTGAGTTTGAACTTATATATAAGTATGTAATGCATTTTTTTATTTTTCTAAATAGGTAATGTAAATAGTTGCATATTTTACCCCATATATTTGCATATGTATGTTCATATTTTTGAGTTTTTATTGCATATAATTCACAGTCCTAATTATAACCAAGGTATGTTTACCCTATAATGATTTGTTTTCAAATTTTTATTAAATAAAAGAGTATAATAAAAAAATTTACACGATTTATTATAGTGTTGCATTGAATGGAGCATATCCCTCAAAATTTTATTCAAAATCAAGATTATATCTAAACCACATTTCATGCAAAACATAATCGAATGCAAGAGGCGAATATAAACCTTATTAATTTTGATGTAAACAGTATAGTTGACTGTATGATTTAATGGTTAAAAAGATTAGTCCAGTCAAGAAACATATTTTAGAGAAGATGAAACATGTGTTAATTATTACACATTTGCTCTCAAACTAAATCCTTTCTATAAAACCCTCCCTCCGAGTGAGCTAACGGTGGTGAGGGGGAGGGGAAAAGGTCTCATTTTTGGGTTTTTCGATTATATCTCGAAAACAGTGGACTCTAGAAAAATATTTTACAAACAAAAATTAAAGCTAATTCAATTTTCTATAAAATTGTTTATATACATATTTGTCGAACTTCAAACCGTTTTCGGAATATGCGTTATAGAAAATCGATAATTTTCGCAAAAAAAAATGTTTTTACCTCACTTTTTGTCAAACATTTGCTTCTAGTGTCTTTCGCAATCGTTTCTCAGAAAAAATGTCAGAATCAAAGTTGTACAGGATTAAAATTGATGTAATTTCATATATACGTTTCTGGCAATTGAAGCAAACGTTTGACAAAAAGTGAGGTAAACATTATTTTATTTTTTTTTGTACATTATCGAATTTTATTAACGTATATTTCGCAAACAGTTGGAAGTTCGACAAATATGTATATAAACAATCTTATAGGAAATTTAATTAGCTTTAATATTGATCTTTAGCATATTTTCCTAGAGTCCACCGATTTCGAGATATAATCGAAAAACCCAAAAATGGAACCTTCTCCCTTCCCCTTCCCCCTACCGTAAGATCACCCCCCTAATGAATTTATTTAAAGACAGGTTGATAAATTACACATCCAGAAACATTAAGTTTTGACCTGCCTTGCAGGTCTTCCCCACGATTGGACAGAAAAAAAAATAATAATACTAAATAAATTAATAAAAACTGGATATTACTAAAATCAACAACGTAAATGAATTTTAAAAAGCTACATCGAATGAGTTAAAATTACACAATAGAAAAAAATAGAAAAAGTGTTGATTACAGAATTAAGAATGGAATACTACCATGGTTTAGTTAAATGGTACAATATTTAATTTAAATCTTTTTGGTTTGATGATACAATATTTAATTGAGTGAACTCTAATTGAATGATAAAATTTTAATAACTAATTGTTTCTTCTAGATATAAAAAGGTATAAATAGTTAATTCAATAAATATAATATAAATATTTGAAAAAAGGAAGGGTAAGAATGAAAATCAAGTTAATAATAAATAATAAATCGGTATAAGAATAAACGAAAGGAGAGGTTGAGTAATATGATGAGATATGAGAAACTATGATAAATCTACTTGCAGTTTGTTGCCTGGTTTTTAGTCTGAGATAAATCTTAAATTTTTCACCTTTTATTAACATAAAAAAGTCATAATTTAACTACATTTATGAAATTCCAAATATAATTACGTATTGATAAATAATTTTCAATATTATAATATTCCTTAGAATGATTAATACAATTTTAATGCTGCATAAGTCAGAGTATAGTAACAATCAGTGCTGATCAATTAGTAGACAGTGGAACAGCATTTGTCACTATTTATTAGGGTTTGAATGAGGTTTAATTGTCGAGTATTTTTTTTTTTTAATTTTTCCCACATGGCCGACAAAGGTAAAGGCCTGGCTGGATTAGAATATTTTTGGTATGGCCGTTTTCAATATGATTTAACTACTTTTAAGAGACAATCTTCCAACTAAGGATAATCTGGTAGAAAAACTATCAAAAAATCAAAAAAATCTGGAAGTAAGACTAGGTTGGTATTGGAATTCTACACCTCGTTTCATATTCTACGATTTTTTAAAATTTGAAACACTCATCTCCAGTCCAGTTAAATATTTAAGATATTCAGTAAAATGTTCATTGGAAGCCACTTCCTAGACGTTCATGGTGTCAGACTTTTAGGGCACTAGTTTAATAATTCGAAAATGACCTCTTCTTCCACTAAACTTTGGTCTCATTACTTATTAATAACGCGACAAATTTTTTAAGGTAGTTTTATTATTTATACTGTATTTCAATATTCTTTTCCATTAAAATATAACGAATTTATAGAGCTGGAAAAAACAACTTATTCTTATCAATACTTCTTTGAAATTTATCATTAATGAATATTAATATTTAATGTTTACTTGGTCTCAGGTTGAAAATTTCTACCAGTTTTAACCACCATTGTAAATTTCTGTGGCGGAATTTTTGTAATAAAATCCATAATATTATTAGCATTATATTATTTTAAAGGTAATTGACCACGTTTGTAAATCTAGAAGATGTGTTTCCAGAGTGATGAAAGTAAGTGTGGTGTCAGTACAAAACAAACAATAATGGTGTTTAGTTCAATGTCAACTACAAAATATCGTTATCTCACAATGACCCCTTGGCCAACTGTGTTTCTTTTATCATGTATGTACTTATATTTTTTTGTAATATAAAGTAAATAAACTTCTATTTTTTGATAATACCAATTCATTTATATCTTTTGTCTTGGATCGTTAAAAAGTAGATTTCCAAATCTGAATTCACTCATTAGAGGGTAGGAATAACCCTGTCGAAGGGTCGATTATACAGACTATTTAATTATGCCAAATCAATGTAACGAATCGATAAAAGATCTAATGCAAAAACCGCATATTTTCACATTCAATACTTTGCATTTGTAGGGACGTTATGTCTATCTACAATCTACTCCTTTTCCCAAAATACGTCTTAGCGTTAAAATGTACAAATTATCTAAATTAATAATTTGATTAATATACCAATCAATGATTATTCGAAATAAACAATGTTGAGAGAAAATAGGGGTATCAAACGTGATATTTTTCATTCAAACTATATGGCTCCTAAGCAATAGGTCTTTGTGACAAAGGTTATGTAACAAAAAAAAATAATCTTCGTTAAATTTCTAACCAGGAAACTGTAGGCCAAGTTTCGTACCGAGCAACATCAACAGAGCAAGAACGAGTCAAAAAATTACATTATTGAAGGTGAAAAGACGTTAATCCAAAAAAGTATAGCACCCCGGCCGAAATATGCTTACGAATGCTTAAAAATTTTTTTACAATAACACAGCTGTAATCAGGCCCACCCATTGAATTAGAACGATAATCAAATTACTAGGTTTCGACAATAGTGTTTGCATATTCGAGTAATGTAGAAATACAAGAATTATTTAATATGCTTAAAATAATAATAAATAAATAAATAATTTTAAAAAAAATCATCAATTATCATTCTTCCGATATTATGTACTAATATATTAGTGTAATAACGTTTCTTTTCATTTTTTTTTTTCATATAAATCCAAAGATTAGTTTTTAAATTTAAAATTACACCTTATATATTTATAAGTATATAATGTATATTATAAAAGTTATATAAGTAGCTGTCTAAAATGTACGCAGCCAGATAGTATACCTTTTGATTCTACTTTCATGTTATTCTTAGGGGACAAGGTGTCCTAATAAAATAAATATTTTTCAATTCATTTCATTTTATACAGATTCCTAGGTTCATTAAGACTGTACTGTTACTAGGCCAACAGTTGCGAAAGCAGGAAATTAGACCGATATCACACTCAACCGCCAGATTATCCTTCAATAAGGTTTATAGAGAGGCTGGGTGTGCCCGAGGAGGTTCTCATGGCTACCGCCATTTAAGATTAGTGGGTCATTGAATAACTAGCAAGACGTCATTTTATGAGTATGGTTCAGTATTTCCTTGTGTTCACTAAACAGTTCCATGAGGTATTATAACAAGATGCTGATTATTGTAAAGTTTATTTCAATGTTAATGTGGTGATACCGGATTGTAATTTTAATAAATTTTATTATTAGAGATGTAGTTTTATTCCTTTTTTTTTTTTTTTTTTTTTTTTTTTTTTTTTTTTTTTTTTTTTTTTTTTTTTTTTTTTTTTTTTTTTTTCATACACCGCAGTAACTAGGCCTAAACCCATTTGAAAATTCAATAATAAAGGCCTTGCAATGATCAGGTTCCCCTCTCATGTCTGGAATGGTTTTGACTTTAACCCTTCAGTGGTGGCGGTCAACTTTCTCTAAGTTCTCCGAATTATTTTCTATCGGAAATCTGTAGAATTTCGCCGTGCTAGGTATTCTCCTAGAAACCCCTCTCCTAACACACCTTACTCCCTTTCAGACTGATTAAATCGGTTTGTTGTCAGCTATTCCTCTATCATCTTACAAATTGCCCACGGTGGTCGTTTGTGAATTGTGCTTTATTATTTGGCGTATATTTCGCTTCAGGTTGTTTTATTTCGTTTATGTTAATTTTAGTACTATGAAATAAAGCTATAAAGAAGAGATTTCTTTAAACAATTATTCTTTGCACTTACAAAACCACATATTGAAAGTAGGGAAAACTCGTTACGGTTTTATACAGGTTTAAAGAAAGTTATTTGAAAAAAATTTAAAGAGGAAGAAAACTATGCCATTTTCGGCTACAAAACATTATACACAAAATAATGTAATCCCTGAACATTTTTCACGTGCGGAGAACACACACATGTACTTTGTTAAAATCGTTTTAACACCTATCCTTTTACCAAAGATTTAGAACATGCTAATTCCAAAAATGAAAGTGAACATAATATATGTTAACTTTAAAATTCTATTTGATAAGGAAATTGCTTCTTTTAAAAATGTATTTTGTATAAAATTCAGTTTCTTTTAAATACATAAATTTGAAGAATATGTGTTTTAGAACATGTGAGTATCTTTAACTAGTCCTAATAAATAATATCAAACAAATTTTAAGTATCTTTTTGCGAATTGCGCATAAAAATTACAGGTGTCATTTTTCTCCACCCAGCACCGCTAGCGGCAAAATATGAGCGCCACTACAAATATCACCACAGCCTTTAATATCAATGCAACTGTGAATAGAAAAGGTGAAAATTACTAAAGCTTAGATATAACATAAACAGATATCCCTTAGTCTTAATATTGCTCTGGTTTTTTGGTAAATAATTGATATTGTGACTTATGGTAGTATTTATAAAAAAAAAAAATCATAATAAATAAATAAAAAAGAAAATGCCAATTTGCAGTTATTTATTACGTTAAATAAGCAAAAATGATAACAACCCAAAGACGAGGTGAGGATATAAACGCGCCAGGTACAAAAGGAAGGGGGGGGGGGGAAATGTATTTGCTTGCGAACCCACGGAATGAATGGTCATTCTCACTCTGGTAACCGGGAAGAGAATCATTCCTTTCAGCTGTAGTTGGAGTGCGAACGTAAAGACACATCCAACAAAAAAAAATATATTGTTATGGTTTCATAATGCTTAATTTACATTCATTGAAACAGGATGTAAATGGAATATTTGAACGTTACTATTTCAATTTCCTTTTAATAATTAAACCAGAGATTGCCGTGGCCGAGGAAGTTAGCAGGTAGGTAGCATTCTCAAAACCTCATAGTTAGAATCCGACCTGGTTAATCTATACTATCATATGAAAGAACAAGCCATATTTCGTTTGTGATCTCTAACCATGAAAGCTACTGAACCAATCTGCACTAATAGTTCAAGGAAGGTTTAGTAATATTGCAATAAAAATGTGATAAATATGTGGTGCGCAGTGAAGTTCGATAATCGACCGATAGGTGGCGAGCACCATTCGAGAGAGGTTATGTAAGTACGATGTTATGTTAAGGCTAAACATCCCGATTTTTAGTAAGGTTTTTTTTCAAGAGATGGCAGCACCTTTGGGGCGAATTTATTTTCGCTCTCATTTGTGAACAGAATCAGCAATATTATATCTGTAAACGGATTTAGTAATAAAAACCCTATTGAATTCACGCTACGTTTTCCGAAATTTTTTTTGTCAATTATTTTACAATATTTAGAATTTAAAAAAATTATCTGGCGATCTAACGACACATAAAAAATAATAATAACAAGAAAACAAAATCATACAATATTTCGTAGGCTCTTCACAAATCGAGGAATACCTATGTGAGAGACATTTCGGTAAGGAAGAGACCGTTTCAGCCGGTGACGCAATTCCATCCGGTTGTAAACAAAATTCGTATTTTTCACTTTACGATCGTAATATGCATGCTATGATTAGTTAATATGTGTCATTTGTTTTAGAAAACGTTTCTACAACTGACCATAACCTCATATTTTTAAAAATATATATTTACACCTATTTTTACGTTCTATTTTCTTAATTATTGAATTTATAGAAAAAGATGCTTCGTAGCGTGAATTCTTGGTTTACCAAATACCCAAAGAATTTTACAGATTGAAAATCGGACATTCCGTTCCGGAGAAATTCCGGAAATAAATTCTACTGTTTCCAGCGCTTGACTGAAAGGGGTACATTTAGCCTTAAAGTAACCTCTCTAGCTAGAAATTTATGATAAATTTTACTTATTTTCATTTTAATTGTTATTTAACAAACTATAAAAATATGGAGCGACATGAGGATCCCAGTGCAGTTTAAAAACCGAACGATATGTGGCCATTCTGGAACAGAATTTGTAATAGTAAAACTGATAAACCCAAATTTTAACTACAACATCTTTATAGTTCTTGGAAGGTTTGCAACAATAAATTTTACTATAAAAACAATTAAAATTTAGAGTCCTGAGTGCCAGAAACGAGGTTTGCGAAACTATCATATACTTATTTAGAAATTAAAATCCAACCAGATGGGTCGATAAAATTATTTCTTCCAAAACAAAGTTTATCTAATTATGCTTTTACCTACTCTTCTGAAACCTAATGAACCTTCCTTCTCTGGCAAGAAAAAGATTGTAACTTATAGAATACCTCTTCTTGCAGCCCTTGTTGAATTTATAACGTTAAACATCCAAAACAAAACAAAGTTCTTAGCATAAATTTATATTATGAATGGAGGTTACTGCACTAGAAAAAGTAAACTGTAAGAAGCTGCAAAACTATAAAGTACAATTATTAAATATTTTAATGGGCAATACATTTAAAAGTTATTAATTACGGAAAATGTTATTTAAAAGTTATTTAATTAAATTTAAGTAAAATATAATGTGGATTCGAAGTACTGCTTACAGTTTAACTGTGAACAGCCAAGCCCTGGAACATTAAAGAATAAGGACTAATAATTTAGATCTACCATAATTCATGAGGTAACTCCTTCGGTACACATGTCCAGGCTGTAACTACTACTATATCTACAACTTGTGGAATGCCATTAAATGCAAAACAGATCTATGAATAGAGAAGTTCTGAA
The DNA here is from genome assembly GCA_003667255.2 of Euschistus heros. Classification (NCBI taxonomy): domain Eukaryota; kingdom Metazoa; phylum Arthropoda; class Insecta; order Hemiptera; family Pentatomidae; genus Euschistus; species Euschistus heros. The sequence goes on along the minus strand of RCWM02000030.1, from coordinate 2,249,462 downwards.
AGCATTAAGTAAGTAGTTAATCTAACTCAACTACGCCTTTATTTGAAATGGTGTTGTAGTTCAGAGGAGTAAACGATTTTATTAATTAATCTCCAGATTTTTATTAATCGTTACATGTTTAGAATTCTCTTGAAACGAAAAAAATAAATAAAATGCTCTAAACATGACGATTGTGTCAATCACGAATAGATACAAACCCAGAAATATTGCCATTGTTAACTTTAATATAATAAGTATCAATATAAAATAACACTACTTATTACACAATCATTGCTATTATTAATGGAATCATTGCATTTTAATTACTAATGCATAGTAGGAGAATTTAGAAAAACTGTTGGAAAAAATGAAGTATATTCCTTTATTTAGCTATCCATTAGACATTATTTTATTAACTGATATTATAGTAATATAAAGTCAACTGGTTCACTTGATTTAAAATCTATTAACTAGACATTATTTTAACAACATGAACATAGATTGTCTTAAATAAGGAAAAGGTTTTGTAAGTTTAATTTGTCTAATGCAATTTTTCTAATTTTATGTAGGTTGGCTATAAGATAGCTATTATTTTCTAGAGCATGGTGAGCAGAAAAATTTTGAGATGGTTACTTTATCAACAATCCATTGATGACAATAACGGGGTACTTAAATTGTATAAATCAAGTAAATGTATTGACAACGGTTACATTAACGTGGTAAAACTTGAAAAGAACTACTCATCAGTAGCACTTTATTAAAAATACACTAGAAAGTCTCTAGGCCATCTTCGTTTCAGACACCTCGGAGAATTATCAGGAATGGAGTGTGAAGCAAGTTGAGAAAATAACGGATTTGAGAGGTTATGGAGCTTACGATGAAAGGAAAGGTATCTGGAGTGGGCTAAATCAGCAACAAATGGAACATTAACATATTTATGGATTGGTTTATAAAGTATGGAGCATTGAGGATTTTTCGAAGGATTTTGTATTGTAAGGATTGAATACGAGATGAATTGGATGGTTTAGTGGAGCTCCAAAGCTCAACTCCGTATGTCCAAATAGGTCTAATCACAGTCATGTACTTGAGCCTTTTGTAATTCATTAGGAGCTTTGAACGTTTGTCTAGCAAATGTTGAAGAAGTCTGTAGTTTAAATTTTAAACTCGGCATTTTTGACTCAAACCAATATAGCTCTTAATTTTAAATAAGCGCTTACAATTCTTGTTTTACCTCCTACAAACAAGATCCTCCCTGAAACTAAGACAACGCCTTTATAAATACACTTACTAACAAAAACCCGTATAAACTTACGCATCACAGATTTCAGTTCCGCCAAAACAATTCACATATACAAACCATAACGTTTATGAACATAAAGGTTCTTGAGGTTCAGTCAATAAAGTTAATTATTGACTGAACCTAAAGAACCTTACTGACAATTTAATAGTAAAATTCAAGAAATTACTAATAACACGACATCAATGGTACATAAACACTGCAAACAGGCCTACGCAAACCCACTGTACTGGTCCACATCAGAACCAAATACAGAATTTTCACGACAAACTATATGAACATCGAAACAGACTCAGACCAAACATGGCTACAATAACAAATTTTTACAATAAGTAACGAAGGTTAAAAAGGTACTGGATGAGAGACATTTAAGTACGAAACAACCTAAAAAAATGAAAAGGGGAAGGTGCCGAAGAACACTGGTCTCCCTCATGTTTTAGGTTTCCTATTTATTCATTTATATACTTCAACACATTTGCTGAGTTCTTCATTGGAAAACAGGTATTAAGCAAACATAAGTTAAATTAAAAATTTGAAATATTTGTTACTAGCATACCCTGTCGCAACTTCGTCCGCTCTCATAAATAAAGAACTTAGATTATTGTAACTAATAATTGAATTTTATTTGATTATCAATAAAAAGCTTGTATTGAAGTATGAAAATTAGGATTATTTCTTCAATGATAATTTCATACATGGCAGTAATTTTAACCTGGTTAAAATTGTATTCATTAGGTCTTTGAAGAGTACATAAAAGCATTATTAGACATCCACTTTGGGAGAAATAATTTTATCGATCCATCAGGTTGAATTTTAATTTCTAACCATTAAAGTATATGATAGTTTGGTAAACCTTGTTTCTGTCGCTCAAGACATTTTAATTACTATTATAGTAAAATGTATTATTATAAACCTTTCTAGAACTATAATGAAGAAGTTGTAGTTAAAATTTGGTATCGTTGGGTTTATTAGTATTACAATTTCAAACTCTGTTGCAGAATGAGATCTATATGCTGCTCTATATATTTATACCTTTATTAATTACAATTGAATTGAAAAAAATTCATTTTTATCTTTAATTTCTAGCTCTCTATAACATTGTACCTCTGTAACCTCTCTCGAATGGTGTTCACCACCTATTGGTGGATTACCAAACTTCACTGCGCATCACATATTTATCCCCTTTTTATGACAATATAATTGAAAATATTTAAATTTTATACTTGCTAAACCTTCCTTGAATTATGAAGATGATGCAGTTAAAATTTGGTTCATTAGTTTTCGCGGTTAGTGATCACAAACGAAAAATGGTTTGTCCTTTTATATAATTGTATAGATAATACCAATGCTTCAAAAACAAATTAAATTAAACATATGATGTAGGTAGTTATCACTATTTGAACCTGTGCCAGCCATTTCAGATTCCGTTTCCATTTAACATTTTTAGAAATGTCTAACCACTACTAAACTTATCAGGCATAGTTTTACTTTTACTGATATCTGTGACAGGCACTGTTGCACTACCACTTTCTTCTTGTTCTTCATTAGATGTATCTAGCTATAGCCTATCGGCCTTAGTCCGCGGGTAAATCCTTTTAGTTTAAATTACTGCTAGAATTGAATGGCAAATACTGCAGTGCAGTCACAGAGGATCACCGGTGCTTAGAGTAACGACATCTGTTATTGGGGTAATTACCGGAAACAGAGAATCGTGGGGTAGCCTCGCCAAAGGGTGATCAATATTCCTAATTGGTTAGGGGACATATGTTATATACAAAATACAATCTGTAACATATAATGCAGTGGGCTGAGCTTCCTCCAGAAAGCTTCCTCAACCTTACATTGTTCTTGATTTTTAAATTGATCATTATATATTTAATACCTTCAATATATTTATTTAAATAATAAGCTAACCAAAGATTCCATAATTTAAGAAAAATAAATAAACTAATAAATGAATAAATATTAATTTAATTGGAGGAGATGTGTAACTGACCAAAACACTTTAGGTACGCATGATGGTATTAAACGGGTCAATACAATGAGACTTGATGAATTAACTGCCGCTTCTATTGGGATTATTTCATTTCAAAACTAGTTTCGAATTTCTGTGTTCGAATCATCAGTTTTAGAACATATAAAAATTTTCAAAACATCATCACTTTGTTATAAAGATTATATATACTAAAGTTTTCAAAAATTTAAGAGAAGAAATCAAATGTATCAAGACACACTTCTTTTTTCTTCTCTTTTTTTATAACTTTTTATTTGAATAATTACAAGCTGCCTCACTCAAGGGCAACGATTAATATGGATGACAAAGATTCATTCATACAAAATGTACAATGATGTAAAATAAAATAAGAAAATTAAAATTAAATTCAAATAAACGGAATCTAAATATACATGATATAAAATAAAATATAGAAGAAATAAAATAAATTGCAAGAATAAAATAGAATAGAACATATTATAATATAAAATAGGTAATAAATGTTGAGACAAATAAATAGAAAATAAAAATTAAGGAAGGAAAGAAAAGAATCATAAATACATTCATATTCTATATACAAAATTTACAAACAATCCGAGGAGCACCCCGATCCAAGAGTTCCCAGCGTTGTTCTATCAGCTGCATCACTAGCTGAATACAGTGAAGGCTAAAAGAAAGCGCTATGGTACAGTCGCACAAGAATTGAATAGAGAAGCTGGCCATTGCCGGAACTCTAAAAATAAATATTTATAAAGTCTCGGGGTCATTGCCGTTTTAGACTGCGAGGTGGGTTATAAGGATGCGCGGAACTGGATAATGAATGAGCAAAAGGATTGGGATGGATGGAAAGGTTTTGATGGAATTTGGAGAATTAAGGAATAACAGGTCAATGACAAAAGGTATATTGAGATCATTATGTAGGGTTTGTTGGATACAAAATATAGAGAATTTTACAAGAGTAAGAAGAACTTTTAAAAAATGATTGGAAGAATTGAATGCGCTTGATATTCAATTGTTTTGTTGTCCCCCACAGTTCAAGACCATAGTTCGAAATAGGGTTTCTTATATGAGGATTTTATTTTCAGTGGAGAGTTGGGATGTTGTGTTTAGAAGTCTGTACCTTTTAAGTCTAGTGTTTACATTTCTAGTTTTATCTCCGATGTCATGAGAATGATTTTGATTGTTTGAATTGCTAATTCTGTAAAGCCAAAAATCAAGTCTTTTTTAAGTTAAAGGAACATTAAATCAAAAACAAAAGAGGATGCCTCTATTTATATATTTATCTCTCTCTCTCTCTCTCTCTCTATATATATATATATATATATATATATATATATATATATATATATATATATATATATAATTTGTAGGAATACAAGGAATAATTAAATAAAAGTGAAAATATTTATTATAGTGAAAAAAAAAGAAAGGAAAAAAAAGCTCACTAACTTAATAACTTGCTATTATATTCATTTAAAGTAGTCTTTAAAATGTTTTGAAAGATCTGAAAAACAAAAGAAGTTAAAAATAGAAATTCTCCTTTCCTTATGAAAGTTGTAGACGAAAAAAAATGACACACAAGGAAATAAAAGATAAATTTCCTCCGTTTATCTTTTTTTCCATCCCTTGGTTGTAATTGTGAGACTTCTTAATATTCAAGAAAAAAATCTCAATAAGGGATATTGTACTTAAAATAGGCATTTAAAATCGCTCCACAAGAAAAAAAAAAAAATAATAAACTCAGATTATTAAAACTTCATTAGTGAAATTAATAGTTGCAGTTATCATCATTCAATATTAAACATAGTAAATATTTGATAATTTTACTATTTTATTTTTTTAACATGGAAAATGTTTTACAGGTGACCTAGCTGGTCAAATGTGATACGTTTACAGTAAATGCTATGGCGTTACGCTTTGTATGATATTATGAGAGTTTAAACAGTTAAGAGCTCAACTCCCGTTATATCAAATAACACTAGTTTACTAATGTGTGAACACATTTTGGCTGAGCTTCTCCTAATACGAAGTAAACAATTTGAATCTGGTTTTAGGCCGATCTTGCTCCAACCTTCACAGCTGTTTTACTACAAAAATGTTTTACTACAAAATTACTCCCCTTTGGAAATAAACTATACAATCATAAAGGTAAGCGGAAAATAAAAAAAGAGCATAAGGGCATAGACGGTCAGCGGGATTAGGATTAAGCTTAATTTAATTTAATTGTGCATTTTAGTACCTTCTATGATCTTAAATACAAAATTTGCTCTGATGCACATTTGTAATTATTTTTTGGGCTAAAACCCCAAAAGTGTTTTGTCTAAACCTGATCTAATATGAATTTGCGGATTTGAGATTTTACATTAGGCGCGGAATTTTATTTTAAAACAAAACCTGCTAAAAAAAACCTAAATCGAAAAAACTCACATAACTGAATTGGCAACCTCACCTACGATATGATTATCATTGACGGACAGTGGGGCCACCCCTAAGACATGTTCCATGTTATTCTTTCTTTAGCTGACAGGCTCAAGGGGGCTTAATTTTTTTCTTTAATGACCTTAGTATCTATATCAATCATTTTAATGCATCTCAATACGGCTGTATTACTGAACTAAGAAGACTAAATTATAATTTATATGTACACGTGGACAGTACACACCTGACTCAGGTGGACCAAACTGATTGTCAGGCAGTCCATAGGAGATGAGTCTCGGAGTGGATTTCATTGCTTACGCCCGGTTAAGTAATTGCCTCATCCTCCTGTGGGGAGAGCTAAATCAGTAATTGGTGACAACTCCCTCAGCTCCATTCCCAGTGCGGGTATCGAACCCTTGGTTACGTCACCAATCAGCTGGTGATCCAGAGCCTGTGTGTATTTTAATTAAACAAGGCGTGACTCTGGGACTGCCTGACACATGTCATTGTTCCTTCCCGCTCCCGCCAAAACCTTTCCGTTTCATTAAGCGGAAATAGAAGCAGAACCGGATTCGGGATAACGCATCGTTTGCTACCCTACCCCTGCCGAATTGATATGCGACCCGGAGGCAATTTAAAGTTGACAAAACTTCTTTTGTTTTGGAGCAGAGGGTCGTGTTCTGATCTTTTCTACTTCCGCTGAATACGTGAAACAAAAACAGAGCTTGGGGCGGATTATTTTTTCTGCGTTCCTTTATTATGTTGTGTGATGAAGATATACAGACATTTGTATACTATATTTGTTATTTATTCTCTCAAACTTTGGCTAGTATCACTTTGTATATTATTTTTTAATAAAATTTAAACTAGATTGTGGCCTAATATCAATCTGAAGTTTAGTGTACAGTCATATTGATAAATAATACATCATCCAATATAGCTTTTAGTTTTATTATTAAGATCGTACATAAGTATAAAACACTGTTTTAAAACTACTAAAAAATTTGTATTTATTTTATTTTTTTATTCATCCATTTATTGAAATTTACAAAAGTTCGTAAAAAAAAACATAAATCCAACAAATATAATAATAACACGACAATTGCTTGTGAAGCAACAGCATAGTGGTAGCACTTCAATAAGAGTTCTATATGAGAAGATATCGAGGCGATCTACTTCGGTTATCAGGAATAGAAAGTTGTGAAACTAGTGCATTTGAATTGTGATGGAGTTTACTATGAAAGGATCAATACATGGTTAAGTCTCAATCAGCAACACGTGGAACATCAAGGTTTTTATTTACAAGTTGATTTGTGATATAGTAAGGAGCATTAAGGATTTTTCAAAGACATTTGAATTGCAAGGATTGGACACGAGCTGAATTAGATGGTTTATTGGAGCACCATAGTTCAACTCCTTATGTCCAAGAAGGTCTAATTACTGTAATATAAATGTATCTTTTTCAATTAATCGGCATGTTAGAGCGTTTCTCTAGTAAATGTTAAAGAAGACGAAAACGGCGAGCAGTTTTTTGTACTTTTAGTTTTGTGTATGTAGATTCCAAGTTAAACATTTGTCCAGATGGAGTTCTAGGTAGAGATATGAAAGTATACTGTAGGGCAAGAGGTCGAATAGAATGACTGTCATTGTTCGTCTCCTCTCCAGTGTGCCTGAAGAAGGCCTACTAGGCAGGTCGAAACGTTTTCTGGCATTAAAATATTTCTACTAAGACGTGGTGTTCCTCTTTGACTGCATCCTTGATCATCTTCTTCTCTATCTATGTATGTTTTATTTCAATACCCTAATTCAATAGTCTGATTATCCGTATTTTTGGGTATCCGGATCAATAAAAAAAAATAATTGTCAATAAAAAATCTCATTAGTTCAAAAAATAAATAAAAGGAAAAATCACAACTTTGTTAGGTGCGAATGGCCACAATTTTTCAGATCCCATTATAAAGGTAAAGGATAAATGAAATATGTTTGTGGTTGGCCATAAAAGAGTTGGTTGATAAAAATTGATGGTTTCATTTAAAAGCTATTAGCGGGGGTTGGGGAAAAGACCTTGGCAGGAGAAGAAAATGTATATATTAATCTGTAGCTAACGACGCCAGGGAACCTATCACCTGCATTTATAAACCATTATCCGGGCCCTAATGCCCGCCCCAACTCCGGGATGTATCGCTCTCATTTAACATTTCAGCTTTTTCAATTTATCCCTTAATCTCCCAGCGAGTCTTTTCCTGGGCGATCATTCAGCCCCTGGGGGTGGGGGCTGTGAGTTTTCAACGCTTTAATCTCTCGATGAAAAAACTCGATGGAGGAACGCCAACTTATTGGATCCGCTGGATTCCGATACAACACTTTCTACCTCTGGTGTGGAAATCCGTTCGCAAACTGAAATACTTGTAAAAAAAAAGTTGTGTCATCTTTGTGTAAGTTAATTGACTAATGTATTTATTTTTTGAACACCTTGTCTAGTAAGGTGAGATAACAAAAATAAATTAATATCTTGAATAATAAATAAAAATTTCTATTTCTATTTACAAATTTTAAGATATATTTATCCTAAAAACGTCTAAAACCTACTCTTTCATCCTGTCCTTTCATGTTCTTATTTGATGTACCACGAAATACTGATGAACAGGTAAGCTTTCCTTGATTCTATCTTGACAAGAGGCTTATAATGAACCCTTATACTACATACTTGGCAAACATTCTCATGTCTCAGTTTACTAAAAAAGAATTACCATTATGATTATTATAAGACCGATTATAACACTAAGCCATAAGTCAAATCATCAATTATTCCGGTATCCACCCTCTTCAATTCAAAATCTTCAAATCCTTGTCACCAACAAACTAATCCACAATGACAATGTCCAATATATTGTTGATTTAACACCAGACCTTATCCATCCTTTTATAACTACATACTTGCATCCACTTGTGTTTAGTTCCCAATGATACTCCGAGGTCTGAAAAGGTAATGGCGTCAACATCCTCTAATATAGAACGTTAACTGGAATGCTGCCAATGGGTAGATTCCTTTTCAAGGTTTTTCATGTAAAGATGTTCTTACTCTTTACACATCAAAATCACTTCACCATTCCTGAGAAACATCTCAGCAAAGTGACAGCTACAGATATTATCGGCAAATCAAGAAGAGGTTATCTGAAAAACGAAATAATTAGAGAGACATTTGGTGTAAGGTTACTAAAGCAAATTATTAATGTTATGGGTATGTATGCCGTATGGCTAATGGTCGGAAGGCGAGGTGGTCCTAGAAGTGAGGACAAAAGGAAGGTTCTCTTATGTACAATGAGTACATAAAAAGATTTGAGAGAACTAGAGGGAATACAGTCTCAGAGGTGTGTCGGAGGGAGAGTGTGGGAGAATAGAGGACAGAAACAACAAACAAATCTCTTCCTAATTTTTATATATACCCTTAAAATTTACCCTAATTATTTGCTAAAAGTTTTTAATTCACCCGATCACCGCTACCCTGAGCTGCTTGCTATAAAGACAATCAGGAAAAATAATTTTTGGTTTTAAAAATATTAGGGAAATGACGGAGAAGTATAATGTGGAAGATAATTTTTCTGTTGTGAATTTTCAAAATTAGGGAATTGTTTTTAAAAAAATATAAGAAAGTCGTTAATACTAAATTTCAAGTTAGAAAAAGTTTTTGAACTACTAGAGGTATGGCACAGGTATATAGTCCTATCTTGAGGGCATTCAGAGTAAAATTTCTGGTAAAACTTTAATGTAGCTGAAGCACTGAATATTTTAAATAGTAAAAGTTGGTTATATTTATCAAAGTAATATCAAGCAGCATGAGAGTACCGTTTTAGTTTAGTTCAAGAATTTAATTACAGTTAAACATCGAAAATGTTATTTTGCAATTTTTGTTTTGTTTTCATAGTTTTGTGTTTTATTGATTTAACAAAAAATATTTTAATTTTGTTTTTAAAGATTTATATTGTATTTTTTTTTTGTTCAAGTTTTGTCTATTCATTATCGAATTCATAAAAATAAACTTATAAAGGTCTAACTCTGATGGCTGATGCCAGTAGTAGTATTTGTTGTATTATTATCACTATGCATGTATATATTATTTTGTTCAGTAAAGACATTATTGTTATTACTATTATTATATATATGATCGACAAACTTGCGCCCATTTTTAAATTTCGCTATTTGGGTATATTAATTCGGGTAACGAAATCATTTGTTCGATTTTTTGATTTTTTTTTTTTTTTCTTTAACATGAGGAGGCAACTTAAGTATACCCAAAACGTTCTGGTACTACCATCCTTGCCGGCTCAAGATTGCTAGAAGGTCTCCAGACACCACACCTTGTAGTTTGAGGGTTAAGAAGATAAAATAATAATTAAAGAAAAATATTCATACTTTAGGATTCTAATATTATATAATATAAGAATGAAAGATTTTGATATATCGGGCAAAAAGGAGCACAAAAGAGAGAATTCGGTTCGATCTAAAGATGTATTCCATTTGGAAACTGCTACTTGAGTAACAAATGACTTAATATTACATAGTAAGTGGGCGTTTCAAAGATCTGTTTGGAATAGAGGAAATAACCAGGTAACTAATACCCTCATTATGTCTTAAATACGTTTTATTTATTTATTTTTAGGTGCCTTATATTGCAACTTGGCCTGAAGCGCCAAATTTTAGATTCTAGTTTACCTAAATGAATAAATGTTCTAGTTTACTTTAATGAATTAATGAGTAACCTTAATAACCATCCAAAATGGCATTAATGTTCGTAATGTCCCTGATTGCCAAAGCGGTACATCGATTCATCTCACCCCAAGTGATCAGTGATCATAGATCCCCTGTGTAAGAATGTAATTGATCAGGAAAATTCTCTAGATTAATAGTTCTAGGTCAAGATTCATTTCGTATAAAATACAACACTTCAAAAACCAACTCATGCTTATTTACATTTTTTTTTTAACGAATTTGTTTTTTTACAGATATAGGAGATTTATTATTTTATGTTATTTTATTGATTTTTAATTTAGTAAAACAGGATATTTTCGTTCTATGAAAATATTTCTTTAATAAAACGGTATTTTACTTAATGCCTTTTGTACCCACATGACTATGTGATGTATTGAAAGGAATTATTCCAGATACGTGTAGAATAAATACATTAAATAGACTTTAAAAAAAAGTTGGTATATGGTGTTATGTTATCATACAGTGTGTGCTAAAGTTAGGTTATATTTTGTGTAAATTTAATTTTTTGTGAGTATTATTAGATTTTTTATGTAAATAAGGTTATAAACAACAAGATTACTGAGTATCGGTTCAACAGTAGACTGCTGCAGTCCAAGAAAACAGGCGTCTTACAGATAAGACATACCTTTTACCTCTCTTTCACTTAACCTCTAAATTGTTTATTCTAGCACGTTGTTTCGTTAAATGTAGGCATTAACTAAAATATGGGAGAGCCTTCTCATCCCCTAGACTTTGGCGGACAATAAAAAAATAACACTTTAAATTATGACCTTCAATATTTAGAGATAAATGAAATTAAAAAAGAATTAAGGTAAAAGACGTCTTCAGAATAAAATCTAGGTTCGCTCAGTCGAAAAAAGACTCAAATTTTTATACTTTCTGGTCCCATAAATAAAAAAAGAAAATGGGCTAGGAGTCGAATCAAATTTCCTCCTCCAAATAAACTCTTTAACCAAAACGTTGAAAATATAATACCCACCTACTTAATAATAAAAAGAGTAGAGTAGATGAAGAAGATTTCAAAAAAGTTTCCCCTTTCTTTATTCATAAAGTCATTACAAATTTAATAGGAAACGTTAAAAATATTAAAAAATTGAGAGATGGTTCTCTTTTAGTACAAACGTTGAATGGAGAACAATCTAACAATCTAAAATTATTAACCTATAACGACTTTGGAGGACAATATCCAGTTGAGATAACGCCCCATAACACTTTAAATTTTAGTAAAGGAGTTATCCGACATTATGACCTTCAATATTTAGAGATAAATGAAATTAAAAAAGAATTAAGTCCAACTGTAAAAGACGTCTTCAGAATAAAATCAAGAAAAGATGGAAATGAAATATTTACACACAACTATATATTAACCTTTCCAACTCCCAAACCTCCAGAAACCTTGCAAATAGGTTATGAAACTGTACGTGTACAGCCATATATACCCAACCCATTACGGTGTTTTAATTGTTTAGGTTTCTCTCATCCTACAGCACAATGCAAAAGAGAGTCTGTGTGTGTACAATGTGGTCAAGCCAGACATGGAGAAAATATAAGATGCACATTACAGGCTAAATGTATTAACTGTAATGGTTCACACAATGCTCTTGATCGCTCTTGTCCAGCGTTTAAAATACAAAAAGAAATTAAAGTGATACAAACTAGTAATAAAATTTCATTATTTGAAGCAAAAAAAATATACAGAGAAAAAAATCCTACCCACTTAAACAAGACATTTGCAGAGATAACCAGAAATCAAAATAAAACAATTTAGAAAAAAGATGTCGCTATAGAAGCAAATATTTTGTATTATTTTACAGATTTTTCTAAAAAAAAGGAGAATAATAATATCAATCCAGCTGTAAAACCTCATAAAGAAAATAGTCAAACTGAAACGCAGTCTAATGATACCCAGACCACATTCGCTGCTTCTGATTCATTCATACAACATGACTCTCCTACAGTGGAATTGTAATGGCTTGAAAACTCATTTTAATGATCTAAAATTATTAATAAATGAGGAAAGTCCATTCTGTATATGTCTACAAGAAACACACTTAAAGGCCACAGACAATATATCATTGAAAGATTTTGACATTTATCGAACCGACAGTCAAAATAATAATCACGCTTGCAAAGGAGTACTCATTGCTGTAAATAAATCTGTATTTTCGAAATGTATAGAAATAGACTCACCTCTTCAAATTATAGCCATCGAGGTGCACTTCGGCACTACTTTCTCAATTTGTAATATTTATGCACCCCAAGACCATACTATACAAGTCGAAGATTTTCTCCACATATACGACCAACTGCCTAAACCTGTTCTCTTTACCGGAGACTTCAACGGACACAACCCTATGTGGGGCTCTGCTGATAGAAACTCAAGAGGAAAAATTATTGAACGATTTTTAGAAATATCAAACCTCTTACTACTCAATACAGGCGAACCTACGTATCTAAGTTCCTCTTATGGAACATTCTCAGCATTAGATCTATCTATGTGCAGTCCTTCATTATACAATACCATTGACTGGACAGTACTTCCTGACCTACACGGAAGTGATCACTTCCCACTCCGCCTGAAATTTAATAATATGAACCATTACAGTAATAGAAGGCCAAGATGGGTCACCGAAAAAGCAGACTGGACACTCTTCGCATCACTTGTTAAACAACCGAGTTCACCACCATCTAAACTTGATGTCGAAATTGGCTGCCGTCAATTTATGGATGCCATACTAGAAGCTGCGAAATCTTTAATACCTAAAACTAAGGCTACTTCTAAGAGACCCCCGGTGCCCTGGTTTAATGATCAATGTAAAACTGCCATCCGAAACCGAAGAAAAGCTTTTAAAAAATTTAAAAGAAATATGAATCAAATAAACTTAATAGAGTACAAAAGACAAAGAGCCATTTGTAGGAGAATTATTAATAATAGTAAATTCGAATCTTGGAAAAAATTCGTCGAATCTATAAATTCCTCAACTCCCACTAACGTAGTTTGGAACAAAATTAGAAAAATTCATAGAAATTATTCAACCTCATCCTACACCATACTCTCTGACGGTAAACTAACAGATGATCCCAATATTGTTGCAGAAAAATTTGGTCAATACTATACTGAAATATTTAATTCACCCCACAATTCTAGATACGCAATAAAAGAAACAAGAAACTATAAGTCTGAATATCCCGTCAGTGAGATCAATCTTCCATTTTCTATGTTAGAACTACGATCTGTCATGAAAAACCTTAAAGGATCCTCCCCTGGCCCAGATGAAATCCACTACGCGATGATTCAACATCTGCCCCAAAATTGCCTAAACTGGCTTTTAAATTTTTATAACCATGTTTGGCAAACAGGTGAGCTTCCTGAAATATGGAAAAAATCAGATGTAATGCCCATTCTGAAAGGAGGAAAAGATAAACGCCACGTTTCTAGCTACCGTCCAATATTTTTGAACAGTTGTCTTTGTAAAATAATGGAACGCATGGTTAACAAGCGACTGACCTGGATATTTGAAAAACATAATATCTTACAGAACTTCCAGTGTGGTTTCCGCAAAGGAAGATCGACAGCAGACCTCCTAGTTCAATTCGAGGCAGAAATTCAATATGCGTTCATTAAAAAACAACATGCAGTGGCGATTTTCTTTGATATGGTAAAAGCATTTGATACAACGAGTAGACATCATATAATATAATAAATAAACTCATTTCATTCGGCTTTAGAGGTAACATTCTTAAGTTCATCAAACAATTCCTCACGCAGCGTTTATTCAGGGTTCGAATAGGAAACATAATGTCACAAGACTTTCAACACATGAGTGGTGTGCCACAAGGTTGTGTACTTAACACAACACTATTTGCTCTGGCCGTAAACGACTTAGGAAGAAACTTGCCCAGAGGTATAAAAGTGATGCTATATGTACGATCTTGCCATATTATATCGATCGGAAGACATGGAAATCATTCAAAGAAAACTTCAAGAAACATTGAATCGATTAAATATCTGGTCTCGCTCATCAGGGCTCGAATTTTCAACGGAAAAAACAAAATGTGTACATTTTACCCGAAAAAGAAGAGCACATCCATCCCCAGAACTCACCCTCGGAGAGACAGCTCTGCCTTACGCAGATACATTCCGATTTTTAGGTCTAATATTCGACAAACGATTAACGTGGTGTAATCATATCAACACATTAAAAGACAAGTGCCTAAATAAAATAAAAATCCTACAAGTCCTTTGTAAAACTATTTGGGGAGCAGATAGGTCAACTATGCTGACAATATATAAAGCCCTTATCTGCTCCAAGCTAGACTACGGAAGTTTCGAAAATGGATCTGCTCGCTCCGAAGCGCTGGCAAAACTAGATACAATACATAACACAGGAATCCGCATTGCTACAGGTGCCTTTCGAACAAGCTCTATTTTAAGTTTATACGCAGAATCTGGACTACCCCCGCTTAAACTCCGTAGAAAAAGACTCGCAGTTAGTTATCTATCAAGGATATATTTACAACCCACCCACCCTACATATAAATATTTATTCAACTCAAATTTTTCTCGACAGTTCCAATTAAACCCAAGAGCAACACTACCACTTGCCGAAAGACTGTCACAAGCTATTATTGAACTAAAATCTATCCAAGTTAGTATTCCCCAAATAAAAGTGCCTCCATAGACTTACCAACCCCCAAAACTACACCTAGATTTAACGAAACATCGCAAGAATAACACAAAAGATTCCGAATACCATGAAAAATTTCTACAACTGATCCAAACACTACCAAATCATTTAACAATATATACAGATGGATCCAAATCAGACACATCGACGGGATCTGCCTTCGTAACACCAAATTCAACTTACAAGAGAAGACTCCACCACCTATGTAGTATCTATACAGCTGAGTTAAATGCCATCGCGTCAGCACTTCACTTTTGTTTGTCTCAAACAGACCCGAGAAAGATAACTATTATATCAGACTCAATTAGCGCTCTCCAAGGGCTGGATAATATGTATTCGGATCATCCCGTTATCCTTAGAATTCATAACTATTTAAAAATACTGGAAGAACAAGAAAGATTCGTCCACTTTATCTGGGTGCCCGGCCATGTGGGTATCACTGGAAATGAGTTGGCAGATCGAGCTGCTAAAGAAGCACTATGTCTCCCCAGAAATAAAACAGTGGATTTAACAGCAATGGAACTTTCCCGCCCCCTAAAAGAAAAAATAGCGACAGATTGGCAATCGATGTGGGATCAGAGTCCACCCAGTAAGTTAAAAGCTTTAAAAAAATCTGTAAAACCGTGGCTTACCTCCATTCGCAGTATCCGTCATGAAGAAGTAGTCATCACCCGCCTAAAAATAGGGCACAGTAAACTTACTCATTTACACCTGATTAAAAAAGAACCAGCACCGAGGTGTCAGAAATGCGGAAGCAGAATGACCATTCTGCATATTTTCGAAGAGTGCCACTACTATAGAAGAATGTTAAACCAGCTGGGAATACCAATAGACATTTCAAAGATATTAGGAGACGACAAAAGAACTATTGATTTAGTGATCAAATTTATTATAAAATGTAATCTTTTGTACTGTATATAATTTGTTTTTTCATAATGTAAATTAATTGGAGAGTTGATAACCATATAGTTTTACGTTCTATAACACAATAAAATAAATAAATAAATAAAAAAAGTTGGAAACCGATATATTTCTGACCCCACTAATTTTGCACATCAGTTACATTACTGTTGAAAGATCAACGATGATATTAATAATTACACGGAGAATTAGCCAAGGCTTCTGCCATTTTGCTGATTAATATTTGTACTGACTACAAGTAATGGCATTTTAATGCCCTTTGATGATAGGGCAAGGGCTGGAGGCAAAGACCTCAACTAATCTGTTCAATGTATGAGCAGCCATGATTGCATTAAACTATTGGAAGTCACACCGCCAGTCACAAAATGAATATTTATAGTTTATCTGTGAGTAGTTCGGTCCCAACGTTCCCAACTCCTTCCGTCAAACTAGTTGCCCAGTATTGAAGATTCCCAGATATTATGAACGATCAATTATAGAATTTCCAAACATTATTTTCTTGTTTTGTCAGTCCTTACTGATGGAACTCACAAACGCTCAAATAAAAAGACATCCTTAGAAAATGGTGATACAACAACTAAATATGTGGTGGCATAAGAAATGCTCATTGGGACTTCCTTCACACAACCATTTTTTTTTATTATTTTACTCTCATCCATATTCTTTTCTACCTCCTACGAATACTGTAGGGCATGATGTTTGTAGACAAGTGTTGTACGAATATATTGTGTTCACCCATAAATCTGTTGTGATATCTTTTGATGTAGGTAGGAATGTGTTCTTTGATTGTCGTAATCATTTTGTACCTGAAAAGTGTATAGTTTAAGTGTAGGACAAATTATTTCTGTGAAGCAGATACTTTTGTAAGAGATTTTTCTCGAATAAATAAATCTATATTATGCAGTTCAATATTTGAATCTGGAAAAGCTCACCAAGTCTTAAAATTACCGTATGCATAAGAAACTGTTTCTATCTAGACAGACAACATCCCTGCATGCTGTTTTATCCGTTATTTATTATATCCATTTCTTCGAAAACAAAATAATTTCTACATTATTCATTAGAATATTATTTATTATTGTTATTAATTAATTTTACAACTCGGTGATTGTTAACTTTAGGTTCACAGCCTAAATTCTTCATTAACTGTTAGGATATAAAAACAATATTTTAAGATGAGATTGATATGGCTTTGGTCTCCTTCAGCTTAATCTTTTTCCACTCTCCAAACGTTTTTATTTCCCTAACATCTTAATCATATTTCTAGATTTTTTTATTACATCACTATCATCTGATTCTGATGTTACCTTAACCACTTCCTACAGCCCTCTCTCATTAAATATCATCTTCATCTTCATCACCATTAGTGTTATATACCTTCGTCTTAATCTTCATCTTCTGTTCCACCTCCTCCTCTTCCACCTTTACCACCTTTACCACCTTTCCCACCACCATCACCTCCTTTTCCACCCATTCCACCAGTACCTACACCTCCTTCTTCTCCGTCTTCTCCATCTTCTCCTGCTGTTCCACCACCTCCGCCTCCTCCACCGCCACCTCCTCCGCTTCCACCTTTACCACCTTTACCGCCGCTTTCACCGCCTTTTCCTCCTTTTCCATACACTCTACCGGTTCCTTCACCTCCGTCTTCTCCTGGTGCTCCACAACTTCCCCCTCCTCCGCCTCCACCTCCTCCGCTTCCACCTTTACCTCCTTTACCACCAGCACCTCCTTTTCCTCCCAAATCTTCATTTTCCTCATCGGCTACTTGTCCACCACTTCCGCCTTCTCCTCCTTTTTTTCTGCATGTTCCACCTCCACCTCCTCTCCCTCCTCCACCTCCTCCTCCTCCTCCTCCCCCTCCTCCTCCTCCTCCCCCACCATCTCTTGATTCACCTTTTTTCATTGTTAATTCATGGTATATTTTCTGCGTAATTATCTAGGAGAATGCATTGGTTATTATTTAGAATGAAATTTTAGCTAAGTTTAATATATACTTTTTCAATGACCATTTCTATGTCAGGTAAAAATACAATTAAAATTTTGATTTAATTAAATTGAATGAATTAAGTGAAACCGAATCAAACTATTGAATTAAATTAGTGATTGTTTGTAAACTACATAATAAACATATTACATGTGGAATTTGCATATCATAAATTTGAAGGTTATATAAAATTTGAATAGTCTTTAAAGTTTTTGAAACAATTCATAATGAAAAAAATATATATGAATATCGGTGTAAATGGTAATATTTTTTATTTCTTTATATCAAATGAAGATATTAATTAGTTACTCAATAATTTTTAGATTAATACCGCCTAGAATCTCACAGATGTATAGAACCGGCCAACAAGGTTAGATTTGGGTAACTATAAAGTTAATCTTTCTATTGCTTATTTTTTTTTTAAATTATTATTTTATCGATAAACTGCTTCCTTTTTTTCTTTAATTAATATAGTGTACAATTTTTAAGTTAAAAAAATATGAAACTAGAATTTTTATATTCCACCTTGCAGAAAAAGAATCGCAGTCCCTAGTCCCTAATTTG
Source organism: Euschistus heros (assembly GCA_003667255.2). NCBI lineage: Eukaryota > Metazoa > Arthropoda > Insecta > Hemiptera > Pentatomidae > Euschistus > Euschistus heros. The sequence continues at coordinate 2,230,845 of RCWM02000030.1, read as the reverse complement.
GGGAAAACAAGTTTAAGCTACATGGAGTTTAATTTCCTGTAATTTCCTTATCTTGGTCTAGTAATGACTCAATCGAGATGGCACTGGCATAGGTTAGATATAGGCAGCAGTAAAGAGAGTTTAATGAAGGCTACTAATGAGTGACCTGTTCCGGTGCCTGCTTTCCCTCAAAACCGGAAACAACTATAGTCACACAGCTCCAAATTGTCACCCATTATTTGGAAATTATTAGACCTCATTTAGCGAGACAAAGGAGTTTTTCTTGTCAGGAAATGGTCTGTTTTGATGAGGAATGAACAATTTCAGGATCCACTGTTATACAGTAATCTAACCTTTTTTGCTTTTCTTTTTTTTTTTTTTTAAGTTCTTCTATAAACATTCAGGACATTTATTTACTTAAAATATTTTATTATTGTTAAAGGTTTTAATTTAAAAACTGACCGTATTATCACTTTAAACGGAAATGAAACATAAATCGGTATCGAATCCAGACTTTTGTGATCCACTGGCAGTTTGTGTAACAAAAGTATTTTTCAAAATTTGATTTCTTTCCTTTTTTATATTAGTATTTTACTGTTTTTATGTGCTGCGTTAATAAATTCTGTGCAGTAGTTGATACAAATTTACCAAAGCAAGGAAAATATAAAACGTCTCTATCGTACTCACTCTCTGAAGTCTCAAGTGAGAACTCACGTACTTTCTTTCCACCAAGATTTTATTATTTCATTAAGGAGCTCACAAATAAACACTTAAAGAATGATGTGTCATGGTTGACAATGCGTACAGACTGGGTAATTGAATGATGGTTGGAAAAAGGGAAAAAAAAAGTGAAGTAATATTTTAAGTATTAGAGCGGAGTGAAGACGAGAAATTATTCCGTTTAAACAATTCCAAGAGAATTGCCAATGCGATCGAAAGTTCGAGCAAAAGGAAAAATCAGCGCCTGGACAAACAAGAGCTTATTTATTATGCAGGAAAAAGATAATAGGAGTTTCCGTAGCCATTTTTTGGTAGCCATTTACATTATGACACGGCTTTTGTCCTCCAATATACATTGACAACAAACCGATTCCGACTCTTAACACTGAAATCTTTGGAATTAACTTTCGATAGAAGAATAAGACGGAACTTTCATGTTAAACAGAAACGGCTTACATTGCATAATAGTTTAAGACTTGTTCTCTCTGTTGCAAATACGATTCTCCTTGAAATTGTGACTAAATAATTATGCTTACTGAAACTCCTTTGGCCTTCACAGATTTACGGATTAATATTATCCTCATTTTCATACAAACTACAAATACTTCAATGCGACTGCTAGTTTTAAGCTATTTCAGGGTATCGGACATTGGTCAAACTTCAATACCAATCAAAACCATAACCCTTTTTCTTTCTCAAAGTTCGATAATTGATTACAAAAAATTATAATAAAAAAAAAAAAAATTTGTTAAAGAATTTTTTACAACTACTTGTCATATATCTTCACAAAAAATTAGTTGGTTCCATTTTTGTCTGTCGAACCAGTCTCCTTCACACATTTCCCTATTCATCATTCCTTCCATGGCGCCCTCAAACCAATGCCTTCTAGAGCGACCTTTCTTCCATTTTCTTTCCAAGCTCCATTCAAAAATTCAGTTTGGTCTCTTCCATCCTCATAACATGCCCAAACCACTTTAGCCTCAAAGTCTCAATAATGTAGAAGATGCTATCCATTTTCTCCACTCTCTGTCTAATTTCTTTGTTTGGAACTTTCTGAAGCCGCGATATTGCGCAGGAACGTTTCTAACAATCGATTTCAAGATATTTAAATTGAGCCTCAAGTTTTAGAAACCCATGAATCTATGAAAAGGTATTCGCTTTGGGTATTAAAGGTCATATATACCGTTTTCGCCTTGTTGACGTCTAGCCCCCAGCTTGAGTACTTCTAGAGATGTTTTCTCATCATGTTTCAGCATCCTTTGCATCTGACGCTATGAGAAACATGGGTTCCGAATTCTATTCATGCTCTTGCATCGTAGTATAGACTTCTTATGGCTGTTATAAGGTAGGGACTTACGTTGCAATCCTCGCGCGTATCCCACAGCTTCTTTAATGGCACTGTGCCATATGCTTTTTGTAAGTCTACAAAAATAAGATGAACTTCTTTTGACCCATTGCTTTCCCCAAGAGTTGTCTAATTACGAAGATGTGGTCTAATAACTAACTGTGAAGATGATTCTAAAATAAATATTATAATCAATAAAAGCCATGTTTTCATTTCAATCAACATATTCTTAAGCGTGGAAATATAAACGAAAAAAATGGCCGACTAGTCGAAGCTTTTTGCCAAATAGTCGGCGATTACAAAAGTTGGTCCATCTCTACTAAAAAAGAATGAAACTGTTAGAGGAGAAAATGATAAAAACCAATTGGGTAGATTTTTTTTATCTCTCTGTGTATTTCTATTTCATTAGAAATATATTCTACATTTCTATTTAAGGGCAAAAGACAGAAATTAGGGAATATAATAAAAGTAGCAATGAAGTCTAAAAGAAAATTAAGGCTTACGACTGAAAGCATAAGGCGACCCTAAACATACGGCTGAAACTTGCGGACAAATTAGACAGTAACGAACTGCTAAGAGTCATTTAGTTTAACTTTGCGGTCTGAATGCGGAGAGGGTAATGCCTGGCTATAGTGCCCCTAAAGTAAATGTGTGTGGGGTTATTAACGCATAAATAAAGTGGTGCCGAGGTGGGCCCATAAACCAGCCAGCTTACAGTCACGGCTCGGATTACACCTTAATACTTGCAAAAACAGATAGACCGCAGGGAAGCAAAAAATTAAACAAAACCTGTAAAAAAAACAACAGGTGATGCGCTGGCTGGTGCTTAAATCCCCAGTTACTACTTTTTTTTCTTTTTTTTCATTCCAATGCCTAAATGGATAGCCTCTATCCCTCATAGTGTCCCCTCTGAGTGAGAAACAGGGTTTAATGTCCCAAGTCGAGGGTGAAATTGATCAGCGTAGGAGAAACTAAGCCCCGTTATAATAATCCTTAAATATTATATCGAGAACTTTATTTAGCTCACATTATTTGAACATTGCACAAATATCCACTCAAATATAGAGCTTCAGTAACTCATTGACAGTATAAAATTGAAAAATATCCATACTACTATAAAGATGGACAAGCTATTTTTCTTTTGTGATCAATAACCATGAAAACTACTGAACAAATCGTTCACCACGTCAACATCATATCTCAAGGAAGGTTTAACAATAACTAAAGTAACTAATTTTCAATTAGTAAAATAAGATAATTAAAATTTAGTTTTTGATGAAATTTTGAAAATTGACGGGTATGAAATCTAAGAAATTGTTATTAAAAAGAGATATATGATACTCGTTAAATTAAAAATTAGATGTCCAATTATGTTATTTTGGCTGTAATTATCACTGGAATTGCGACTAAAGAAATCGCGTTTATTTCTAGAATCCTTTTGATTTCTACTAATTTACCATTTCAATTCAAACGATTAAAATTTACAATTAACAAATCGCAAAGCCATACTTAAAAAACGTAATGGATCATCGGACCGGCTGTTTCTCTCAAGGTCAATAATACTTGTATGTAGGACATTCCAGAAGTGGAAATCCTATCAATCAAATCATTCTCATAATTTCGGAAAACAAAACCCGAAATGTTGTATATCTGGATGTCTCGTGAATTTATTTTATCCTTTTTGCATGCTTTCAATACAAGATTTTTATTTATAAATAAATTATCTAGCGACGGGAATGCTAGTTTTAAGTAACTAATTGCATTATATTCAACCATATTAAATATAAAACTGATTCAAATAAATATAAAAGAAAGTTAATCGAAAATTAGGAAAAACAACAATTCAAACGGTATTAAATAAAAAAAATGAAGTTAAATATTTTATAAAAATGTATCAATCATACAATCTATATAGGAGGAAAAACCTAAGGGCTTTTTGACAATATCGGATCCTAGAGTAAACTGTGATGTATTTATTTATATAATTAACAATAACTAATTGTGTCCCATTTTGTAGAATCCCTTCCACTTTGTCTCCTTAGGTGACAATCAGAATGCTGGATATCGTGTCTTACATTTTTAAAATTAATACACATAATTTACCCATCAAAGTGCTAAAGTTTTGAATTTTGTGTTTTTATCTAATGATGAATGTTCTACATTTGAAACTAGTCTAATGTCCAATAAAATAGGAATGTTCAGTAACCATTGTTTTGAAAAAAAATGAAAATGTAATTTACAAAGTCTATATGTTTTTGGGAACGGGTTCATAATTTTCAAAACATATGACATATCTTCTTTCAAACCTACAATGAGACCTCCTGAAGTAATAGTACATGGGACAAGTTAACAGTTGGCGATGAAATATCAGTTTCGACTTTCTTTGACATCTCCCTTCTAGCCTAACAACCTTCGTATGTGGATATTTGAGCACCATTAACTTTTTCAAGTTTCCATATGTCAAATGAACGCCAACAGCAATCGCTCAAAGTGAAAAAAACAAAATAAGAACAGCATTGACCTACTGCTTCCTTGTACAAATAAGTGTTTCTATCTATCTATCCTGCAAGACTACAAGAGTGTACATTATTGGCAGGGCGTGGTGGCTATGAATAATTTATGTGCTGTTGACACTTTGTGGAGGGGCTCCTTCTTATCGCTGGTCACGTCCACTGGCTAGAGAAAGATGGTCTAATCAATTCCTGCCACCGGGGCGTCTTCTTGTTAGCCTCAGGCAGATACGGCTAATCTCCCAGGGTCCAGATTTCTAACTGATAGGAACCTTTGGCAGCTGCAGGGTGCACCTGAGGACACGCTCGATTTTGTCCTGGGTCTTCCCATACCCCAGGCCAGGTCTGCTCCGATCACGATACTATCGTAAAACGATTAGACCAGCTTAGTGATCAGATAGCGCTCAGATGTAATACGACCAATATTAACATACTCCTCCCCTGGCTGGAACTATACCTGCAACTCTAATTACAAGAAAATAGAAGTTATCTAAAACTCATGTTCGCAAATAATTAACAACTATCCAATGTACGCCAGAATTTCAAACGTGTTATCTGACTTAAAACTGCCTTCAATTAAACAGTGCACTCTCTTGCAGGCACGAAAATTCATTCCCCTTACAACAATATCCGAGAATCTCATCATATATAAAATAGGATACTACTACAAGCCATCACTAAAAAGATACACCCACTATTAAACATTTATACTAACCATTTTTATTAAACATTTATAAATAGACATAACTTTTTTATATACCTTTTTAATATTTTATTTTAACTTAATATACTGTGTATTTTAATTTATATATTTTTTATTTCTTATTTTCTTTCCTACTTTGTTGTGTAGATTTTGTTTTTTTACTGTAAATAAATTCAAATAGGTAAAAAAATAAAAAACAAAAGAAATATGTAAAGCTTCTGTAACATGCATAAGGAAATACCTTTCACATGTAGATATTTTATTTTTATATGATAGCCTTTTGGCAACCATTGTAACAAAAAGTTTAATAAACGTTAATGGAAAAAAAAATTGCTTTATCAAGGGTGATAAAAAATGAGAAGAGAATACATACAATAAATGGAATGCATTCGGCAGTCTTTTTCGTTTTAATTCCCGCTAGCTACTTTTAATTACTGTAACTATTTATTAAGTTATAATATAATTAAAAGTACATATGATTTTATAATATTTATATTTGTAGATTTCTAGAAATTAATAATGTCTGTTAAACTATTACTTCTAAAAATTGCTTCTTTTGAGTCCTTATAAAGTTGCACAGAAGTGACGGTTCATTGATACAGAACCCACTTTTAATTCTTATTCCTGCTATGCTTAATAACTCTTTGGTCAATTGTTCAATGGTCTCAGGTACATTCAATTAAGCAAGAAACGTTTTTAAATAAATTAATTTTTTTCTCTGATTTTCTGGGAAAATCAATAGTTCATAAATATGTCTATCTTTAATCTACTTTTTTCCCCGATTTACATTTTAGAATTAAAAAGATCAACTTATTTAATAATTAAATTAAATTAACAATTTATGATTATTCAAAATAAACAACAGCGTTCTAGTTTTTCAATCACGCCATTAACAGTATGAAGGAAGGTGTTAACCTTCTGGTTGGAGGTTACTCCAAAGAGGATCGTTACTTATAATTAGCAGTTATCACTAATTGTAAGTATATAATGATCTGCCACACCCACATTACTGGAGGAACTTGTAAAACTGTTGAAATAGATCAATTTTGCTTCTCTAGTAGTCAAAATAAACTAATCCACATCAATGGGTCTTTGGAAGAATAGGGAAAGAAGAAACTGTTTCATGTATGGTGTCCTGGGAGATGTGCAAATACGTTACTACGTTGTATAGGATAATCAATCCTACCAGGTCGTCTAATAAAATCTGATCTATAGGAAACCTACTCAAATGCAGATAAATTGGAAGGATGAAAGTATCGACATATGATGGTGAATTATTTTAAGAATCTCATTGATTCGATTACAGGCACACACTCAACGAATAGAGTCATTTTCGCCAGCATTGAAGAGGGGAATACTAAGAGGAGAAGCTAGTACTAGAAGAAGAATATCATAGAATTATGTGGCATCAACAGCAAAAATCAAATCAGTAGGACGGCGTTTAATATTTGATACTTTTCATTATTTAAAATAGAAAAAAAAATTAAAAACTAACATTATTTCCTTATAACAAAAATGTTTCTTTTGCTTTTCTGTTATTTGGAAGTAAACCTTGCCTTAACAATGTTTACATTCCAATTATCCAGGCCAAAGAAAATAACAGAGAAATGAAGCCCTTTGAATCTTTTCCTTATATTTTGTTTTCTTTCTCAGAAATTCTTTTATAACCATATTTCATTCTCGATTTTAGCCCTATCTATATCTATTATCAATGCACTAAACTTTAAGTACCTTAAAGTTTCGAAAAAATAGTTTCACCACTTTATTTTATTTTTTTAAATTTAATTCTAAAATAAATTAAAGCGGTCTGGATGTGTACGTGCGAGTAACTAATTACTCCTGCTTCAGCTCAATTACTTAGAAATATTTCCTATGATTCTACACTCATTTTACAAGGTATAGAAAGGAATAAAGGTACATTCAGAGCAAATATCTAAATCTTGGAAACTCTTTAATAATCCTTATCATACTATCTAAACTTATTACTCTAAAATCCAGAATATATTAAATAAAATTTCAGATCATTAATGATATCTATATAGCATAGAATAAAGGAGATGTAGATAATTAGGGTAGGCAGTCAAAGATATTCGGCAGATCAAAATAAAATGTTTATTTTATTCTAATTCTTAAAGCCAACGTTTCGACTTGCAATGCAAGTCTTCATCAGGGCTAGAAAAAAAAGAAAACAAGCAAAGAGGTATGACTACATTGTAAAATTATATGAATAAACACACACCAGAACATATAGGAATGAGTGAGAAAGAAAATAAACATAAACAAACAAATAAACATAAATAACTGTATAAGAGTAAGGATAGTAACTTAAAGGCAATATATAAAAAGGCCATAAGGCCAGTAAAGACTATTGAAAAATGAGAATTAAAATGGGTGATAGTTACTTAAATGCTAATGAGTAATCTCGACAAAATAATTGGTGAACATAAATAGTGTAGATGCTAAGTTGTTGAGATTAAGAAAGGAATAAAGGTTCATTTAGAGCAAATATCTAAATATTTGAAACTCTTTAATAACCCTTATCATATTATCTAAACTTATTACTCTAAAATCCAGAATATATTAAATAAAATTTCAGATCATTAATGATATCTATTGTATATAGCATGTATTACAAGAAAATTCCGCATGAAGATTGTTGCAATAGTATTATTAATATTCTCTTTTCATCTCGTTCTATATTAGACTGTCCATCCATAGATTCTACTTCTACTACTAGGTCCATAGTCTATTCTTAATAATCTTGTCATCCTTTGATTAAATGTAATCATTAAAAGTTTGTTTTAATAGGTACTAAGGATGTGTCCATTCCAAATTTCGATTCTCGGTTCCCCGTCTCTTGAGAATATCACCAAGAATCGATGACCAAAAGTCGCTTCTTAGGAACCGATCGATACAGTTTTTTAATACATAACTATGTAATTATTACATGGATTCTTCTCCCTTAGGATTAAAAATTAATTTTAAAATATATTTTTCAATCAATTAACATTTTGTAGAGTGCATGAAATATGCGATTATTTTTTACTTCATAGCTTCGTTAGGAGTAGTTAGATGGTAAACATACTAAAAGTCCCCGCACCTGGGGATTTTTTTTTTCGAGAAAAAAAAATTTGTTTCCTCACATTTTGCTAAACATTTGCTTCAAGTTCCAGAAATATATATATATATATATATATATATATATATAATATATAATATATATATATAATATTATATATATATATGTGTGTGTGTGTGTGATATTAAAGTAAATTTAATTTTCTACAACATTGATTCTGACATTTTTTCTGAGAAACGATCATGGAAGGTACTAAACGCAAATGTTTGACAAAAAATGAGGAAACAATTTTTCGAAAATTATTTATTTCCAATGACGTATATCTCGGAAACCGTTGGAGGTTCAACAAATATATATTTGATAAATTTTATATAGCTTTAAATTTGATTTCGAACATATTTTTCTAGAGTCCACCGTTTTGAGATATAACCGAGAAAATCTAAAATAGGATCATCTCCCCTCATCCTAACCGTTAGCTCACGCGGAGTTTTAGTATGTTTACCTTCAAACTACTCCTAACGAAGCTATGAAGACGACAATAATCGCATATTTCAGGCACCCTACACCCCTCATTCCTGCACTCATTGGCTAGACTATTTATGTCTCATAACAGATAATTTTTTATATATTTGAACACTGCTCGGTATAGAACTCTATTTTTTACTTGGTAAAAATCAAGAATTGCGACTACAAGCCAAACGTCATAATATTGAAGATATATATTCATATATTAGAAAATGAAGAAATAGGATTACTGTTTCCAAATGAAGCACTAAAAAAAAATAATAAGGCCAGGAAACAGCAACATTCTATTATAGTTTTTTTGTTAATCTTGGTGGATTTTTATAATCCTAGAATATAGTTTAGTTTTAATTTCATTAAATGCTCACACTGGTTTCGAACCGTAATGTACTATTAACATCCAGAAAAATATTGGAACATTCCTCCAATTACAATCTTTAGTAGTGAAAGGTTTTAGTAGCACATTGCAACACTTGCGCTTCCTCAAGCAATAAAATAAATTCAAAACCTTTGGAGTGTGTATTTTCCTAAATAGTTAAGAATATGAATTAATTTTTGTACATAGTTTGAACTGTAATGCTTTATTTATTTTTTTAAATTTTGTATGCTTTTTTCTTCAAACTAGAGTCCATTGTTTTTAACTACTTTCACTCCTCTTCCTTCCTGTAATTAGATGTGATTTGTACCACACATTTGGTTTTATGGTAAAAACTCTTGACAACCATTCCTTACGTCCTCGTAGTTATCAAAATTTCGACGATTTAAAAAATGAGGTTTTAATCTAACCAAACCATATTCTGAGGTTGCAATATCTAAGCTATGCAGAGGATGAGGTAAAACGTTACTCCAATAGTTTTTCCTTGGTCAAACAAAAACGATCTGCAAGAGCATTGGTTCCTGTTGAATGCGGGGTACTTTGCACTCACAAATCTGTTTAACTATGTCTTGCCGATCACAATAAAGGTTGGAGTCCACTTCCCAACCACGAGGAACAAGCTCGAAATGCAAAACGCCTTCGAAGTTCCACCCAACACAATACATCACTGGTTTCCCAAACTGATCCAAATTAAATTTCAGCATTATTTCAATGCTCTCTTTTTATAGCATGAATATCTTTGACGGCTACCTTTGTGCTTCGACCATTTTCCTTGTTTCATTTTTTCTTCGGCCATTGCATGCTGGTTATAAAAATCTTGTGGCCCTATAAAGCTCAAAGTTAACATTGGTAAAATATGAAAATTAAAACATTCTCATATGATAAATTATGAGAGTTATAATTAAGTGCATAAGAAGTCACTTGAGGTACGCATAATGGTATAGAAGAATTAATACAATCAGGATTGACAAATTTATTGCCACTTCTATTAGAATTATTTTATTTAAAAATTAGTTTCGAATAATAAACATTCGTCTTCAGTTCTAAAACATCAGCACTTTTACATGTACTATACATACTAAAGGGGAGGCGCGGTAGCTCAGTTCACTTGAACATGCAGAGTTCGAGTCCGACTGAGGGCAGAAAATTTATTTTCTGTTATTTCGGTGGATCGAATTCGTGGTCGGGAGACCCTCCTGGGGCACACCCAGCCTCCTAAAAAGTGGGTACCCTAATTGGGGAAAAACCTGGCGGTTGAGCGTTTTGGCCAAACCACCTCCTTTCACAACCGATGGCTTAAAACATACAGTACCTAGTACTGAAAGACCCTTCATGGGTTGTAAGTGGTACAGGTTTTATACATACTAAAGTTTTCAAAAATGTAAGACAAAAATTAAATATATTGGTACTTAACTGAGTAGATCTAATGGATATCTGAAATATATCCATAGTAGAAGGGGAACCTTCCAGAGAAAGTAGAAAATAGCCTAAAATTAAATATTTATGAATCATTAAAAATAATAAAATCGTTCAAAACCAATCCAGATTTTAGTTTAAATGACTAGATAAACATTTCCAATAGCACTATTTTAAATTTGTTTCCAATAGAAAAGGAAAAATTCAATTAGTCATAGGGAAAACTCCAAAATATTTAACCTACCTGGCCCTTCTTCTCCCACAAGGGATATATTTCAGATATATTAGATCTTCTCAGGTGAGTACCAATATATCTTATTTCTTGTCTTACATTTTTGAAAACTTTTTGGATGTTTTAGAATTGAAGATGAATGTTTAGCATTCGAAACTAGATTACAAATACAATAATCCTAATAGAAGTGGCAATTAATTCATCAATTCTAATTGCATAAGAAGGGTTCAGGTACTAGGACATTTGTAAAAAACTAGTATTGCTACCAAGGTCTGAATATAGAATGAAACTCCATACCTCCTTCTAAACTAAATCGCAAGCCGGTAACTTTTTTGGGAGCTTGTGCACGTGTTCTCAAGTAAGTGCCCTTCATCTGCGGATCGAATATCCGCGTCTGCCAGATGTTTCGAACAATAGGGAAAAAAATAACAGTTTTAAAGACAGTCTATGGAATATGGTTAACTCCTAAGTAAGTGAAAAATATTTTTTTTTTAAAGACCTGCAAATTATGTTATTAATTAAATAATATATAACATTATCATACAGTTATTCATATCATTAAAAGATTACCCTTTTCATTGGAAAATTAACTAATATTTGAAGTTAGCATTATAGCAGTTTTTATTAAATATGTTGTCTTGCTATTAAATATAAATCCCTATAATCCCGTACTTTTGTGAAATCCGTACTATTGTGAACATTGAATTTCAGGACAACCATGGTAATTTCTAATTGTTACTCTAATTAAATAAATATGCCTGAATATCTGAAGTTAAATGCATTCTTAGACGGTTATTTAACCGACTTCTCAATTTGACTGTATTTGTTTTTTATTATTATTATTTTTTTTTTTTTGTATGTTTGTAACGCGATTATTCCGTTGATTATGAATCTATTTTGATTATTCTTTTTTTATCATTAGGTCATACTTTTATACATAAAAACTTTTATTGCAATAAAATCTGCTTTTTTTATGAAAAAAAAAGACACTCACTACTAACAATCGAAAAATAAAGTTAATTTTAAGAAAAAAAAAATAAATAAATAAACCAAAATCGACTTCAAGATTAATTCTACTTGTACAAACTTGCACTTAAATATATATATTATTATAATTACTTCAACACAAAGAGCATTCAAGGACAATCAACGAAACTATTGATACTCATATACCATATTCACAACTTATGATCATTTATTTTTGGAGCCGGTGCTAACCGAAACGAACAGGAATAGAAAGAAAGCTGATAATTATAAGGAAGTACTGAAAGTCTTTTGCAAAGGCAGGATTAAAGTGCCCTTCTTGGCAGGCACCGACTCAAGAAATTACTGACCAGAAATTCTGAATAAGTATATAATTATCGATAATTTCTTTGGTTGTCCTTTAATTAAAGTGATTAAAACATTTTTTTTTGTACATGTAGGTTAATCTTGTTTTTATAAAAATTAACTTTATCATAAAAAAGGATGCATTACGTATATACGCTAGCATACGGTTTTGTTATTTATTTTGGAGCAGATCTCGACACGAAAATTGCCCGTAGTTCCATGAGAATCGCCCTTATAAACTAATAATTCTTTTGTACACTTTGTCTAATCTCTCTTAGATCCAATATTGGAAGTAAATCTATATTTACTATTCGATGCCGTACCACAAATGTCTTTTAGGGAAAAGCAAAACCAGAATTTCAATCAGGAAAGTATAGCATTTTGTGAGTGAACCGAACGAAACAGTTAAATACATACTAGTCAAATAAGGAGACTACAAAAGAAACAATCAAAGTGTAAGACAGGTAGGTGAGGAACATAACAAGGAAGGAGCCGACACGACAAACAACAATGAAGACAAGAAAAAGTAGACAAGGTTGACAATGGAGCCGTCGGTTGAATACAATCCAAGACGGAAAAGTAATTACTGAGGTAGTCCTCCGTTTTAGGCTGCCTCATTGTGAGGTTGAAACAATGTGTCCCCCCGGGTGGTGGTGGTGGTGCGCACACACTGCGCCTATTAGTGCGCGCCCTTTGTGCCTCGATCCGATCCTGTCAGGATAAACTCGTTTCACAGCTCCGATCGCCGGGGGCTGACGGCCTTTTTATATTCCATTCAGTCGTTGGATCAAAGAGGCACCGATCTCACTCTGGATAATGGCCGCCTCCATTTAGGCCTTGCTCCCTCGTCTTAGTGTCTTTGTTTTGTTAATTCCATTGTCCTCTAGCTTTTGCCAAGAATGGCCCTGCCAGGCCTTCCCTGCGTTTTTTAAACAATCACATACACACGTTACTGCGCCGAGAATATAAAACAATCGATGTATTAAATAAAACAATTAAGAAGTTTCTTGTTGGACATGAACCGGCCAGAAAATACTTGTAATTGAAGCCATTGGTGGAAGACAGGTCTAAACGTTATTTTGCATTAACCCTTAACAGGCCATGGTATCCGTATGGATACCTCATCTTTATTTATTTTTTTTTAAATAATAGCGGCAATCTGAACGGGCTGGCAGTGAAGCCAACCGCTTCATCTATATCTATCCTTGGCCTGTTAAGGGTTAAATTAATTCTCCGTGGAGCTCCTCTTTGACTGCATCCTGCATCCCTGATGCTTAAGACCACATGACCTACAATCTGTAAATTTAAATAAAAGCTCAATATCTTGTTTAATGCACATATTCTTTAACATTTAAATAAGCTTTTAAATTTTTTAGTTGTGGCTCAGGTTGGTCAGAAACTTTTGAACGACACTTTACTCACTACTTATTAGTAAAATTGTGTTTACGATTATTTTATTTTCCTTTTCGGCTGAAAAATAAGGTTACAAGGATGGATTCTGTTCTTCTTAATTTTACTTTTTTACTCGACATTGATATATTATCTAATAATCTTGTTTTATAGAAACTTTGGTTTCATTTCCGTTTAAACGACTTTTGCTAAAAGCCCGAATGTGAATATTAGCTAATGAACCTCGATCAGCCTTGATCTTGCCTTCTGGAGTGTGAGCCTACCTCCTTAAAGCGTCACGGAGTGTAACAAATTGTTGTGTGATGAGCATCCAGTCTCCTGGCAACCACAGCAGTCTGTTCTATTTTTCTAACAGTTTGAGTATGGCAGTAGCTCTATCTAATCAACTCCTCACTAAAGCTGTATCAGTGAAAGCTTTATTGATATTTATAACTGTATACAATATGCACATGAAGTAAATGAGGGGAAAAATTATTACAATAATATGGCAATAAATTATGACTAATTTTTTTTTTTTTTTTTTTTTTTATTTGTCTATAGTTTTTCATTCTTAGCATGTCTGATAAATTATTTTATTCTATTCATAGATTATTTTATAAATGAAGACTTTTCTATTATAATAAGTATAAATTTATATCAGTATTTAAGTCCATAAAAAAAGTTTTTAAAATTATACATACCTAATCTTTCTTAGTAAACTCCATACACATTCAAATCCCCTAGTCTCTTAACTTGCTTCCCATTCTATTCCCAAAAAACCCTTCGCACAATTGTAAATTTTATTACCGTTAACAGGAGTAACTTTGAACATGAGGGGCTACTTTAGACAGCTTTTAAAACGAAAAATCTTCTGGCTGCTCAATGATCCAGCCAGCGACCCCTGTTCATTATTTAGTTATTTTTGGAAATATATTTAAAGTTTTCAATGAATGATGAATATCATCTTACTGCATTACTAGTAACCACACATACATTACAATTTAACAAATTTTCTATTTGTCCTGTTTTTTGATATGTTAGTTTTATAAAAGTTTAACTTTTAAGAACTGAACGTAAATTTTGATGCAATTCCGATAAGAGCACATGTTGGTAAACCTGTGCCGCTGGGATCATTTTTATTGTATAATCGTTAATAAGTGTTTTGTTCTCTATTGAAAACAAACTCCTCATATACAAAACCATCATTAAACCTACTTGGACCTATGGACTTGAACTGTGGGGGTCAGCAAAACAATCGAATATCAAACGCATTCAATCCTTTCAATCCAAAGTCCTTCGTACTATCATAAATGCTCCATATTAAGTCTCCAACAAAATCCTTCATAATGATCTGAATATACCTTTCGTCCTTGATCTGATACCTCTTAAATTCTCCAAATTCCATCAAAATCTTTCCAACCACCCTAACCCTCTGGCACATTCATTTACCAGCTCAACATATCCCTATAGCCCACCCCGCAGATTAAAACGGGAATGGCCCCGAGACTTATTATAAATATTAACGATTGGAGTTCTAGCAATTGCTAGCTTCTCCAATCAAGATCTGTGCGACTGTGCCATAGTGCTCTCTCTCAGCCTCCAATGGATTCCACTAGTGACGCATGTAATATAACAGCACTGGGAACTCTCTGTGCCCGGCTTGCCCTCCTTAAGAGGGGCGAGCTGGGATGGGGTTGTTCCCCGGATTGTTTGTAAATTTTATATATAGGGTATGCATGTAGTTATTATTCTGTCTTTTCTTTCTTAATTTTTCTTTTTTTATTTATCAGTTTCAAAAATAATTACCTATTTTGTATTATCATGTTTTATACTCTATTTTTATCTCTTGTATATTTTATTTTATTTCTTGTATTTTTAAAGGCTGTTTATTTTATTTTTATATTGTATGAATGTGTTTCTGTCATCAGTATTACTCATTGCCCATGAGTGAAGCAGCTTGTAATTATTCAAAAAAAAGTTTTAAAAAATAAATAAATAAGTGCTTTTATAAATGCGTCCAAACCTTACGTATGAGGCTGGAGAATTGTTTCATATATTCATGATTACCAATCTATTTAACAACATTTTATACTCGTATTTTTGTTTCAAGGCTCTAACTCATTTCTCTAATTTTATATCTTTTATTGATTAAAAAACTTATAGGGGTTACTTTGAACTAAGTTGTTGACACCTGGAAGGAGACGGTATAGACAATATTTTGAAACGATATAGATTTTTCCTGTGATTTTCAGTGTCATGTGACAATGTTTCTAGTATAAACTTAATCAAATTTATGTTACCTAACTAATTCATAATTTTATGTTACATACGCACTTTCGTTCCCTCGTTTCTAGTGATTTTTATTTTTTTATTTTTCATTCTATTTAAGTTCTCCTAGTGTATTTTGTTTTGTAAGCAATCTTCCTAGAGAACTAAATCCAGTTTATGGTAATAGACAGCTTGTAAGTTGTTAACCTTTCTAGGACGGGGTGGATTGTAAAACGTTAAGGACTGAGTGGGGTGCGCTCGCACCCCAAATTTAAATTTCAATTTTACTTACTAAACCACAATTAATACTTTTTTCTTTAATATATTTAATATTTAGGTATATTATAGGTTAGAATAAAATAAAAACGAATATAAAAATAATTTTTGTTTATTTATAAATAAATTAGTTAAATAAATTTGTACATTTTCATCATAAAAATGATTGATTTACAAAAAAAAAAAAATTAATAGTAATAAAATAAATTTTCTTTTATTATTATAAAAAAAATATGAAAGCAAAACAATATTAAAAAAAGAAATAAAATTAAAAAGAAATTATTAATTTTCAGCATTTATACAATTTATACATACAGCATTATTTTTTTGTATGTTTTGGAAATATTAATTGTCCACAGTTATTACATTAAATTTTTACTTTCGAATCGATTTTTCGAGGACACGAGTAGCATCTTCCCCTACGTTTGGGCCTAGTTGCTAAAGCAGTCGACGTTGAAGACTTCTTGATTTTCTTCAATGTCGATACACTTTTCCATTATTCTTAATGTGTCTCTTTTCAGCCTTCTGCATACATCTGGATTATTCAATCTTTCTCTAATAAGCAGTTCTGTTAATTTTTTTCCCAACTCCAAAAGAAAAACCCGCCTTCTGTCAGGTGAAGAAATTTTCCAGTCAGGATGGAGTTTCGTCCACACAATATATGCATTTAGCTCTGCAATATCTAATGAATTCATGAAAATCTTCATTGGCCATCTTTTAGTTTGCCGTTTTGTGGAATATTCTGCTACCATTTTGTCGATAGTGTCCACAGTACCTTTAGTAGCATACTATGTACTAATAATTTCGGTTTTTTTTTGTCTAATCATTTATAATATTGTTTGTGTGGTGTTCGCTTGACAATAGTATTACACATTTATTTGGTTTGGGTACATATGATACTAATGTAATTTCACTTTATACTAGTTATTTATACTAAACTATATTAGGTCACACTAAGGACTACGTGGCCTGTTTTTGGTCATACTTGTTCAAATAACATGAAGTTCATTTAGTTTTTTCTATTTATTTTTTGATCCTTTGAATCAAGACACTTGCAGAATAAACTCCTAGAAGGACTAATGGATACCTATAAATTTATAAAAATGGCAACCGAAAAACGAGCCGTGGAACACTCCGTGCGGGAACACCCCACCCAGTCCTAGGAAGGTTAATTAAACAAAGACACGACAATATTTTTATTTAAGCTATCATCATTTTTAGAAATATTATTATTAGAAATGCGGTTCTGTTGTTTTCATTGTTGCTGTCCCCTATTTGTAAAAGCTTGAACAAATCTCGAGAAAAAAAAATGGAACTTTATTTTGTTGTATTTGACTGTGAAGTCAGTATTCCACAAAATTCCATAGAGGTCATTACATAGGAACACTCGATAACTCAAAAAGAAAAAAATTACACATTGAAATGACTGTTAAATCTACGAATCAGGACATAAATTATACACCGTTAGTGATTACTTTTACACTATTTTTTTCTGTCGCAAGTCTTTAATTATAACATTTTATTAAAAGATTTGCTACAAAAAAGAGAGAGATCAATTTTGCAAATTTTTATTTTTATTTCCAAGTGGAAAAAGATCTCCTTAAATTTTTCCTATTATAGTAGCATTCTCGAATAAACATGATAAAATATGAATTTTGATAATTTGAAATGAAATACAACACATATTTTTGTTTACATTTATAAAATTACTTGCTCTTCATCTCTGAAACGCCTGGCTCTTATGATTGCAGTCGATCGTAAGAATACATTTCCATTACTTCTTTATATTTATATTATTAATGTAGTGATATGAAGGAGAAAGTATGCTTTCTGCAAGTTTATTAACTTTAAAAATAATTTGATCAAATTTAAAACTAATAATTATAGTAAACAGCTAATAATTCAAACCTTTCTGGTGCAAAACGGTTTTTTTACAACCATATAACATAACCAAACTCCTCAAATATGGATATATCTCCTTTCAGCAGTAAAATGTATTCAATTAGAATAATACAAATGTATTATATATATATATATATTATATATGCCAAACAATGACATATCTCTTATAAACAAAATAGTAAAAAATAAAGATGAAGAAAAATAAGTAAGTGAAGGGGCTTTGGTGACACTCAGTGGTTTATAGGCGGCAATAACGAAGACGTTATAGAAGACAGGAGCTGGGCGGATCCGAAATTACTCGCCAGCCACCGCGAGGAGGGAGCTGCTCGGGGCTGAGTGACTCACATGATTCATTCCTTCTTTCAAAACCATGCCCGAACTGTGTACACAA
The DNA here is from genome assembly GCA_003667255.2 of Euschistus heros. Taxonomy (NCBI): domain Eukaryota; kingdom Metazoa; phylum Arthropoda; class Insecta; order Hemiptera; family Pentatomidae; genus Euschistus; species Euschistus heros. The sequence goes on along the minus strand of RCWM02000030.1, from coordinate 2,212,408 downwards.
ATCAGGCTCACCTCTTTGGGCCACCTGAATAATAGGCTCATTATACGACAACGAGGCCACTCTTCGCTCAAGTGGTTATTTATTTCGGGAGGGTAGCTCTCTCCTTTAGCCAGAAAAAAAGCCCTGTTTTGAATTGTAGAGTACCCCCCTCCTCCCCACGGCTTTGTTAAATCCTTCCATTGTCAGTTTGTTAATTCATTTGTCAGTTGGAGTCCTTAGGCCTCGAGGGTCCAATATGTCTGATTGTGCTGATAGAGATAGGCATGTTTAACAATAGGTCTGATCTAGGATAATTGATTGAGAGCCTGTGGTTTGAGTTCGAAACCGCCTGCGTTTTACACTTTTAGTAGTTGGCAATCAATCATTTTTGGAAATGAATAATGGTTTCAATAAAAGGATACCCATATTTTTTTCCATCAACATAATAATATAAGCGTAAGTATAATTTACAGTTGACTCCTACTTATACAGGGCCGACACCGCGTCGGATAAGGGAAACGCCAGACAACGGAAATCATCATTTCATTTTTTAGAAAACATTTTGGTAATTTTTTCTTACATTTAACATATGTAGTTAATTATCAATTGTACAGTGGATATAATTAGGTATATTTATATGTGTGTAATAAAATATTTTATCACTTTTTATTAAGTTAAATATAATAATAGGGCGTATAGAAAAAAATGACCGTCTTATCAAATTCCAAAGTTCAAAAGTCTGTAAATATCTAAATGCTATTTATTATTTACTAATACTTAATAATCCCTATAGAGCATTCTCTAAGCTTGTTTACTAACACTGGACTTCTTCAAAAAAAGCCTCAGTTCAGTTATTTATTTCAAAGAAGAGACATGACAGTGTCCAACGAAATTCTCGTAATTTTAAGACATTACTGGAAAAAAAAAGTTCACAGCCACTGAAGCAACTCGTAAAATTATTAAATATAAAGGGGAAGGTGTCCTTGAAGAGCTCACAGCACAGCGTTGGTTTGAAAAATTTAGAAGTGGAGATACGGCGTTGGAAAGGAAGAAGGTCTCCGGGCGGCCATTAATGGATATTGATGAGGTTCTGAATGAAGCTGTTGAGTCAAATCCGTCCACAAGTACGCCTGAACTTTCCAGGGAGTGTGGTGTGTCGAAAGATACTGTTAGTCGTCATCTTCTCTCCATGGGGAAGGTGAAAAAGACCTGTAGACTAGGTCCCTCACGAACTTATTCCTCAACAATCAGCATAAAAGTTTACAGAATTTCATGGGTGTGAACTCCTGTCTCATCCACCATATAGTCCAGACCTCGCACCTTCGGATTACTACTTGTTTCGATCCATGGCCCATTTTCTAAAAGGGAAAAAATTTGATAATTTTGCGGAAGTTGAAGAGTTCGTTGACAGCCATCCCAAGGAATGGTATCATCGAGCAATAGGCTAGTAGATGGGTAATGATGGTAGATAACAATGGACTATACTTTGAGTATTAATTGTATTTTATATCAATGAAATAATAATAGAAATATTTGTTTAAGAAACGGTCATTTTTTTTTTTTATACATCCCATTAATAAGTTAAATGAAATTATTCGTAAAAATACAAATCATTCATAACAAACTTAAAAAAATAAGACCTACTCCAGGACCAAGGAAGCAAGAACCAGAACCAAGAAAAAACAAGTCCTCTTTACAAGATTGCGAATTAGGCGTTCAAAATGAACCCACAGTTACTTATTGGAAGATAAACCACCTCCAGATTGCAACAAATTTCAGGTAAAGCTGACAATAGAACATATGCTTGTGGAATGCAAAAAATACGAAAAGCAGAGAAAATATAATATTTTGATGAATCAAGAAATTTCAACATAGCCTGAAAATAACACATATTTTCACAACCACATAATTCACATTTTGAAATAAACAAATCTTTACAAGGACTTACATTCGTAATTGTCAACTTGAGTATTGTGCCTCTAACCAAATGTAGTGGTACACGGCACCAGGAAATAAATAAATAAACAAATCATTAGTAAACTAATGATTAAATATAATTTAAATGAAATAAATTTCAGTTGTTTGCTATGGACACATAGATTATTAGTTTCATGTTTTTTTTCTTTAAAATTTAAACTTACAATATAAGAATTTTCCCCGATTGCCGGTTAGGAGGGATTTTACTTATTTTACATATTGTTAATAATAATATAGCTATACTTAAGTTAGTGATATAAAAAAATGTCAAAAGTATTAGATGTAAGACACTTCAGTAATTTAAGGATATTTTCACATTTTCATAGCTGAAAGCTCGAGCTTTGTCTTTTTAATCATTTTTCACACACATTTGCTTGATATATATAATTTATGTAGTAGTAAATATCAATAAATATAATAAACATTAAGTCTTTGCAATATCATTTTATAGGAAACTTAAACGTCTATTACTTAGGAAAATCCAATTTTTTATTCATTAGTTCCATCGATCTTGCTGCCGATATTGCGTCCACCAGATGTTACTCCATCTTGTTAATTTTCCCAGCCCTGGTCTGATGTCCTAGGTGTCAGTTGCGATTGATTGATAGCTTGTTCGGAGATACGTCACTGACGCAGCCTTCGACATCTGACCTATTGTCTTGGTTCCGTTCGGGAGACGAATGAGGATAATCACGGAATTCATACTTCCGCCAGAAGATTTATAACTGAGCGTATATCACTGCAGAGATTACTTCCCATTCTGATGATAGCAAGCATGTCTTTCTTTAATTACTAATTTTTATTTTTTTGTTAACGGTGATTTCACAATATACAGTTGCAGCGTTGCACCCAATTCAGCGTGTGGTAGATCGTCGCACCTACATATATGCAGAAGAAAGTTGCAGACTATTTTAAATTATGTAATTTATTACATATGTATTTTATTTTATTAGTGTCTCTGTTTCTTTTAACTTTTCTTCGAATAAATTATTGAAAACATCAAGTTGTTTAAAATTAATTACCCTTAAACACACATATACAGGGTGTCCCAGACATAGTGTAAAAAAAAAATTGGGTAATATTGCATACTAAACGGGGTAGAATGGCGCAGAAACTAGTTTCATATCTCAATCTGTTGAGGAAATAGAACTTTTTTTGTTTTTATTTTTAAAATCATTATTTTTTCTGAAAAATGGCAGTTTTCTCTACTTTGGTTTAGCGTAGAAACAAAAACGATGATATTTTCTTAATCAGCATTAAATTTTCTAAAATATGACATAGGTCTTATTTTAAATCCAGAGAAAGAGAGGGCCTTTTAACGTGCAAAACACAAAACATTTATTAAAACTTAAATTTTTAATATTTTTTGAAAAATTCTCACTCCCCACTTCTGGAATACCCTAGAAGCCGTCAAATTTCCCAAAAACTGCGGAATTTAGTTAACTTTTTAGTGGTGTAACTCATGATACAACTGCTCTTCACCTTTTGAGTCCAACAGAAGTTTTTCTGATGAAAAATACGCTAGAGAATAAATACTTGATTGCTTCACATACCTACCAGATTGAAAAAGTGTATTAGTTATGTTATCTCTTGTCCATATGCATGAGGGGTAAAGAGCTGTAAAGGTGGCAAGCCCTCCATCTCCCTCCCTCCCCCCCCAAAAAAATCTTATTTATATGGAGTTAAGTGGGGGGGGGGGTACCCAAATTCTTGCTGATTACTAGCTTTAAACCCGACGATTTGGGTATCGGTTCTGATACTCTGTCTGAGCTGCTAGCGCATTGCCATTGCAGAACCCGTAGACGAAAATCATATCTGCGTACTCACTTATAGTGAAGTCCATGGCTGAAGAGTGAATGGAAATTGATGCAGTCATGAAATGAGAGGACAGCTTCTTATGACCTTTGCAAACAGTGGGATTATAATTGTTTACAAAGCTTAACTAATCAGAACGTGATATCATTGTCTGGGCTAATGAGTAGCAGGCACATTATGAAATGTCATTTTTCTATTGGTGTTTTATGTTTAAAAAAATGTGTTTTATATTAAAAAAAAAGAAAGAAAAAAGTACGTTTATGTAACATTAGGTAATTATCAAGAATTTGGGTCCCCCCCTTAACTCCCTATAAATAATTTTTTTTTGAGAGGGTGGGGGAGGGGGGGGGGCTTGCCACCTTTACAACTCTTTACCCCTCATGCATATGGACAAGAGATAAAATAACTAATACATTTATTCAATCTATTAGGTACGTGAAGCAATCAAGTATTTATTCTCTAGCGTGTTTTTCATCAGAAAAACTTCTGTTAGACTCAAAAGGTGAAGTGCAATTGTATCATGAGTTACACCACTAAAAAGCTAACTAAATTTCGCAGTTTTGGGGAAATTTGACGACTTCTAGGGTGCTCTAGTTTTTGTTTTTACTCTATGTCTGGGACCCGCTGTATAGCATTAACAAAAACTCGATGACTCGAAAAAATATTTTTTGTGAACTCGATATCTCAAAAATTTGTAATCTCGAAAATTAATAGCTCAAAGTAAATTTGTTCGCCCTTCAACTTCGACTTATCGAATTTTGACTATATATTTTAAAATATGGCTCCAGAAATATATAATATCTTATTTCATACATATATGTATGTGTCTTTAATTATATATTTAATGCCTGATACCTAAACCCTGAATCTACATTTCAGATATTTATTTTTTAAAAATTAAAACGTAGTACCGCTCCACAAGAGGCGCTCCACCAAATCGTCTTGACCAGCGCTCGACCTACCTGTTCGATCCTTACGCTTCAATTCCAGTTTATAGTTATCGGTAGCTCTTTCCTATAACATCACATGTAAATATTCACTTCTACAGGTTCAATTTTAACTGTGTTGTTTAGTGTGTTAAAATGACATTTAGTCTGCTTAAATATAAATATGAAAAGGTGAAATAGAAGTTAGCAACATGCGTTTCCACATTGGTTTAGTGTTTTATATATTGATGTTTTCTTATTTCTTCCCTAGTGTGTAAAAAAAATTATAAAAGTTTACAACATCAATTTCTACATGGATTTGGTGTGTGGTATATATTTATATTTGTTACAACTTAAGTGAGAAATTTTCAGCTTACATGCTTTATGAATAAATTATTTGTTGTCCATATTACTTATTGCCCTAAAGGGAAACCGATTATATTATTAATTCAATAAAACATCGATCTAAAAATGAATGTGTGAAAGTATATCAGAAGTTATATACTTTCTCATTTCCACATCCCTTGAGAAAATTTAGCAGAAGTTAACAACATAACTTTCAATAAATTTTATGAATTTATAGATTATGAAAATTAGCTAAGGGATTGGTGATGATTTGGTTTATATATATTAATGCTTTTATTGACGCCATGAAATCATATTTAGTTTTCAATGGTTCGATCTTATTAGTTTTAGTTCTATTTATTTAATTTATCTTTTAAAATAATATTTGTTACTAAATTCAAAAACAGAAATTTCCTGTTTTTTCCTGATTTGGCACAAACCAGAATGATAACCGACAATACCCTGAATGGAATATTGCTAAGGAGTCTTGTAATACAATTTTTATTTGAGTGAGATGTTTGGATTGTATCATTGGTTAAGAATGATTCAACAGTTTAAACCCCTTTCTTCTTTAGAACTAACTTGTGAAATTCGGTCAACACCTTTTCAGTATTTTTAAGCCTCATTCTGATATCCTTAAACCAAATCACTTAAAACGAATTGAAAAAGAATTAAATATTTCACTTCAAAGTCCGCTTCTCCTAAACCATTTCACCCTTCAGAAATATCAAATATCATCCATGGATTACTCTTAATATAAAAGTTGATCCCATGTTCTAAAATGCCTTCCTCGGAATTATTTCTAACATTCATATATAATGTTGTACTCCGAAACATAAATTTTTCAGTTCCTTGGAAATTATCCGAAGTCAAAATGACACCTAAGCTCAATAATCCACCGGAACATCCTTCCTCATATCGTCTTATTTCTATCTTGCCAACGATGGGTAAAATCCTAGGAAAACCTATTTTACAACGCTTGAATCCCATCCTAGACGTCTTCTCTTCTGCATGGGAGCGCGGAATCAAAACAAGCTTTTGCCCGATTCTGGCGCCCTGGACTGCTTTCAAACTCAGTAAATTCTTACCTTCTGTGTATTTCCATATTAGTCGTTCCTATCTCAGATATAATACATCCAAACCATATCATAGTTATTATATTATTCAGTTTTTATCCAATTTGTCGGTGTACCTTAAGTAAGTGTAAGGTCCCATCTTCTACGCGGTGTACACAGCTGACATCCCGACTCTCACCATGAATGCTGAAGACACATGTGGGCTACCAATGAATCATGATACCTTTATTTCATCTTTAACACTCCAATATCATGTCATAAACCTTTAAGAATGGTGTTAAAATTGGAGAATAAAAATAGATTCTGACAATTCACATCAAATAGCATTTACTCTACGTCTTAAACCTACTACTTCTTGTCCTTCAGTAACTTCTAACGATATTTCATTAATACCTCTTGAACAGATTCGCTACCTAGGGCTTCATCTGGACAAACGTCTTGAGTACTGGCACGACGGACGGCCGGTACGGAATTTTAAGTACCACTACTCGACTGGTAGTACTTCTCTACTGTACTCTAGTGGCGCTACTGCTCTTAACTATCCCAGTGCGCAGCCAACAAAACAGTGCGGTCCGTCGGAGAAGTTCCGGCCTAGAGCGTGCTAGGCTTTACTTGAAACCTATATAAGCGAAGACTATAAAGACTAAAACGACAATAAACTGCCCATCGTTTTCGTCTTTTTCAACGACAAATTATAAGAGATATAGGTAACAGTAATTAGAACTATTTGGACATATGGAGTTGAGCTATGGGGCTCAACTAAACCATCTTAGCACCTCGTACAACCAATCCTTACAATCCGAAATCCTTCACAAAATCCTCAATGCTTCTTACTTTGTCACAAATAAACTTATCCATCAAGATCTTAATTAACTTTATGTTTTCTAATTTATACCTAAACAGATACCTATCATTTCATAGTAAACTCCATAACCATTCAAATCTAAACAGTATCTCAGGTTCCTTTGCATTCTATTCCAAATTACGCTCTGATTAGAAGATTACCTTCCAAATATAGGATCTTCTAATATAGGACTTTCATTCAAGTTATAGCAACGCGTAGTTGCTTTACAAGCTATTGATATGTCATTGTATGCATTATCTTCACATTAACTAGATTTATTTTTATTTTATTATAAACAGATGTAAATTTCAATAAATGAATAAAAAAAAAAGATTATGGATAAAAAAAAAAATAAAAAGTAAATTTCAATTAGTAGCTTAAAAAAAAATGTTCTCTTACCATAGCATGTCATAAGTTACAAGTCAGTGAAGGAGCTTCACTTTTAGAGATTAAAAAACCTCTGTGGTACCCAAATCAATGTACCTTAGGAATTTTAAATTTTCCTAAAACACCTGTATTTCCAACTTCGCATTGCATAACTAAGTATTTACTGGGATTCAGTGTTTACTAATTTTAAGATAGATACCAGGTCCTTCTCATGCCGGGAGAACATGTTTGATGTAGCAGTTGGCATAGTTCTAATTGGCTCTCTGGTCAGACTTCCCCCGGTCTTTGGAACCTTTGAGGCCGCTAGTGGCTAAGTAATTAACCACACGTGTCACTGTTTATTAAATAGCGAAATGTTTATTGACGTAAAATAGCGTTCACCTGAGAAAACATTTGAACAGGTGTCTATTTACACTTGAAATATCGCCGCTGTAGATTTCTAACTAAATGTTCTATTTGCTCATCATTAAGGCTGAACGACCAAATTAGTCATGGTTACCGTTTAGATTACACGAGGGAACTACCTAACATATCGCACATCAAAACTGACAACTCACAATCTGATAAGTCTTTATTTTTGATTTATCACCAGGTTTAAGTTTAATAGTCTTCTATGAAATGTCAAAAATGTATCGCATTAACTTCAAATCATACCACTTGAGGTGGGAATTAAAAGATAATTCAGGAACACTTTCGATAATTTATAAAAGACTGTGACAATTTTACGTTGTTTTTTTTATATAGGTTTTTGAGTCCAGAAGTACAGGTGGGATATGTATTTTTATAAATATTAAATAATTAAAATAAGTCTGAAAGTAGTTTATATAAAGTACAGATTGAAACTTTAGTTCAATATTGTTATAAACAAGACTAAAGCTAGAAGAAACTGCTTGTCGTTACAGACTACTTCAACATTTACTAGACAAACCATCAAAGCTCCCAATTCATTACAAAAGACTTATTTACATGACTGTGATTAGACCTATTTGGGCGTAAGGAGTTTAGCTTTGATGTTCTACTAAACCATCTAATTCATCTCGTATCCAATCCTTACAATCCAAAATCCTTCGAAAAATTCTAAATTCCCCTTACTTTGTCACCAATAAACTTATCCATAAAGACCTTAATGTTCCATATGTTGCTGAGTAAGCCCAAACCAGATGCCTTTCCTTTCATCGTAGGCTCCATAACCAGTCAAATCCATTAGTTTCTCATCTTGCCCACTCCATTCCCGATAATCCTCCGAGGCGTCTGAAAAGAAGATGGCCTAGAGATCTTCTAGTCTAGAATTTTTATTGAAGTGCTACTGATGAGTAGTTATTTTCAAGTTTTGGCATGTTATTATAATCGTTATCAGCTCATTTATTTAATGTATATATTTATACAGTTGTAAATTTCAATAAATTGATATATGGATAGATAGAATATTGTTATTAAATATACAAAGTTTGTTGCTTATTTGGGCTTAACGTCCTTATGTACTCCAACTAGGGCAGGAAGGACGGGTTATCTTACAGGTTGCCAATCTATCCTAACTAGATTGGGAAGGCCAAGATCCATTTTGTGAGTCCACCACAAAATAAACTTTAACCCGCCCTGGTGGGATTTGAACTCACGACCTTCAGTACCGAGACCCTCGCCTCAACTCACTCGGTCATCGATTCCCCAAATACCAAGTTATATTTGATGTAGAAATAATGTGACTCAAAATATGGAGCTGTCTCTCATGTTAGTTTGTAGCATCCATCAAGATACGAACTCGTTGAACTTTGTGATTTGCAATATATTTCCTTAAAACTTGGTAAGTGCACCTACGACTTTCCTAAAACAAACCTTCAATTGTCGACCATTTTAGTAGATTATGATTAGGAGTGAAATATTCGCATTTGCATATTTTCCCTAGCCAGTTGAATCATTTTGTATCATAAAAATTTATAAATTTTGAGGCATTTGAAATAAATTTGAGTTATTTTTATTTTGCATATTTTGTTATAAATAAATATGTTTACAAATTTTGAACTGTAATTGCGTATTTATAAGCGTATCTGGCATATCAGCATTGAATTCAAATTGTTCTTGTTTCGGATCAAATAAAATATAAAAAAAAGTTCTTCTTATTTCCCTTCTTCCTACCATCGTTCCATTACCCAGTATCCCATGCAGTGTTCACCAAGATACATCATTCGTTCACTGTTTATTTGTATACTCTTAAAATGCTGAAAATTACTCTTGCAAAGAGAAAAGATTTTGTTGGAAAGAATGTGCGTGAGTTATCATTGAGACTTTTAAGGGTAATGACGACATTTTATATTGTGTTTGTCTGGATAAAGTTGTATCAACTACTCCACGGGCTTGCTGTTTTAGTTACACATCACATAAAAACAGCATAGCACAAATTTACAAATTTTCGTACATAGGTTCGGACCAACAATAATCCCGATTTCATTCAACAACTTATACCAGCAGAATCCATGAAGGGTCTTGGGTAGAGTATTTAGATAATGATTTACTGTTTCTGGGCCAACGGTTGCGATAGGAGAATATTGGGCCGAAACCATGATCAACCGCCAGGTTTTTCTCCAATTAAGGATACACAATTTAAGGAGGCTGGGCGTGTCTCAGGAGGGTTCCCCAACCACGAAGTCGATCCACAATTTATTTAATAAAAAAAAGAATTGTAAATCATATCTATCAACTTTCTCTTCTTCTGGTTAGCATATTTTAAACTACAAAAGCATTATAAATCATCTTTAACACAATACTTAAATCTGTCTTTTCGAAGTAAGTAGGACACATTCAAATCAACGAAATACTATAGCTCAATACATTTTTATTATTACCATTACTCTGTGGTTTGTTTTAAATCACACGTTTCTCACCCACATGGTCGTACTCTGTTAAAATTTATTGACAAAACAAATACAACATATTCCACTCTTGCAACCAAGATCACTTCAATCCACTCGTTAACTGTTTTATCGTCTCTGTTGCCTGTTAAACCAATAAGCAAATTGGAATTTGCTGGCTCCATAAGTAACATGATAAAGTTTACATGACAACGTATAACCATACATGACATGGCCGCTCCTTCTGTTAAAAACATATTTGCAGCAGATACAACACATTCCACTCTTGCACACTAAAACAATCAAACAATTCACTTGTTCTTTCTTTCGTGCGATCTGTTAAGTAAAAACATTTCCAGGTCACCTAGTAGAATATCCAAGTTCCACAATATCCAGTTTACTAGTAGAAAATTGAAAATCGAACACCAAACTTGTCGTTGAAGTGAAATACTAAGATGATATTGAAAATAAGAAATATTCATATTCTGACATACTATCGAACTTATAATACGAATTTGTAATAAAATAAGTAAATATTTATAACATTACAGTCTCGATAATTCTACACAAACGGGACCAGAGGAGTGCCTACTACCGAAAATAGCGAATTACTGGATGTAAAGAAAAAACATGAAAACAAAATATTGCATTTTTATCACATATTTAAAAATTATTTAGATATAAAAAACATATTTATGCAGATATGCTATTGCACTGGCATTGGCACATGACATGAAAGTCAGTCGATCTTATGATAATTTTCTGCCGGGAGCCGAATCTTCATTCCTATCAAAGTTTTGCTTGTTAGTTAAATACAGTGAGTATAGTTTTCTCTTCGGTGTTGTAGACTAGTTTTGGACCCAACGCATGAATTTCTGACACAAATTTATCTTGGAACGTTTGCTGAAAGATCTGTCTGATGAGAGTTTTTTCTCAAGTAGCCAGAAACCTTCTATCATAAGGACTATTGAATTTAGTTAGCAATCCATCACAAGCTTTAGAATTTTCCAGTTATTTTATTACAATACACTTTAACTTTTTAATTAAATTTTATCAGGAAATTGGCTAACCACCACCGTTCTTCAATGAACCAATCAAACAAGCGCTCGCCGGCAGTAGCAGGTTCATCAGCGAAGGGAGTTCTCGCGAGAGGGCCGGATTACTGGGGGTTCAGACTATCGAAGGACCGTATTATTGAGATTGTAATTAGTCATGGATTTATATTCGTGTAAACATTCGCTGTGTAAGGGCTCTCGTTACACTGATAGTTACCTACCCCTGAATCTTCATCATAAAAATTTCAGCAGTTTTAAGAGAGACTACAGGCTTCATAAATAGTTCATGAGGAGATTATTATTTACATTATTAAACTATCGGTATAACCAAACAATCGAATTCTGACCGGATGATGTATAAACAGTGATTTATAGCCTATATAGTAGGTCAAAATATAATCGATTGTAACATCTCCGATCCAACTTTAATGGGGCGAAACGTTGTTATATATCAATGGAGTACTTAAGGGTTAATTTTATGTGACGAAGTTCTCCAACCAACTATATCAATATGTTCCGGCTTTGCAGAAAATGTATCTATCTCTGCTAGCACCGTAAGTTACAGCTCCAAGAGTGTTTCATTTTTTAACTAACCTCCTAGTCCAGTTAATGAGTGCTGAATGAGGGGTGTAGAGTGCATGGAATATGCGATAATTTTTGACTTTATAGCTTCGTTAGGAATAGTTAGAAGGTAAACATACTAAAAGTCACCGCCGCTGGGGGGTGAGCTAACGGTGGGGGGGGGAGGGGAGAAGTTCCATTTTTTTGGTTTTTCCATAATATCTCGAAAACGGTTGACTCTAGAAAAATATGTTACAAATAAACATAAAAGCTAATTAAATGTACTATACAATTTAATATATATACATATGTCGTAATTCTAACCGTTTACAAGATATACGTTATTGAAAATAGGTGATTTTCGGGAAAAAACAGATGTCACCTCACTTTTTGTCAAACTTTTGCTTCTATTACGTTCCACAATCGTTTCTCAGAAAAAACGTCAGGATCAAAATTGTAGAGCATTAAATTTACTTTAATTTCATATATAATTTTCTGGTGTTTGCTTCAAATTTTTAACAAAAAGTGAGGTAAACATTTTTTTAATTTCTAAAGTTGTCGATTTTTAATAACATATATCTCGAAAACTGTTAAAATTTCTACGAATACGTATATAATTAATTTTATAGAAAATTTAATGAGCTTTAATTTTGATCTGCCACATATCTTTCTGGAGTCCACCGTTTTCGAGATATAGTCGAAAAACAAAATTGGGAACTTCTCCCTTCTCCCCACCTTTAGCTCACCCCCAGGGGCGGGGACTTTTAATATGTTTACCTTCTAACTATTCCTAACAAAGCTGTGAAGTCAAAAATTATCGCATATTCCATGCACTCTACAATGTGTTTATTGACTGGACTATCCTCATATATGAAATAAATTGTTTCTTTCTGTTTTTTTTTTAATTTATTGTCTCGAATAATCGATAATAACAAATCAATTAACCTTATCAAGTTCTTTAAGAGTCCCAAGAAATTAATCAAAAGTCCTTTGGAGGGGGATTCTAAGAACATTTAACCGAATTCAGAAAATCCTTTATTCCTAACAAGAATCAATTTAAATAGTAAATTAATAATATCGATTCCCTTGATGTTATTTTTTATCGCATTTATTTTCCTTGCTGTTTTCTTTTCTGTTTTAAATATGTTGCTTCATATATAACTATTACTCTAATGTTGTACATAAAATAGGAAATCATGTATTATGTAAACTGCAAGGAGCGTGATGTATTATTATCAGATACACACCTATTCCATGGAAGCGAAAACAAAAATGCAAATAAATAATTTTAGCCTCTCTCATACCATATGTAATCATTTCTGTACTTATTTGTTATACTTAAGGGGCTTTGTCCCAAAATAAAATTATTTTTCTCTTCTATTCCTCACAATGCCTACGTTATCTCAGTAGAACAAAAACCATTATTTAACCGTTGAAGTTAAATCAGCTCAGTTATCTCTGGCCGTTGAGATTGAAGCATGGAAATGCGAGATGGAGCTAAGGAGCTTAGGACAGTCTATCACATAGGAAACAATTTATCTGGCAGAGTCAGCGGCTAATTCCACGTTATTTATTAGCCCCGGCGGGAGTCTTCTTTCCATGGCACTAATTAAATAGAGCAAACTGAGACACGGCCCCATCAGTGGGGAGGGAGATGGGGAGGGGCTCATGATTTACTCGCGAGAGATAATGGTTATGATTCGACCGCAAACCTTTGCTCCAGGTGTCGTGTGAGCTTTTGTAGGAGGGATCAATCACTTTGAAGGAGATACACATGACACTCCTTTATAACAATGTTGCTTAAAACATTAATTTGACTGAGAAAATTAATCAGAAGGAATGATAAATTTACATCTAACACTTGTATTCCCTTGAATACAAGTATTATGGACTATCAATAATTTGACTCTTGACATACATTACTACTCAGTGATCCGAAGCGTCATTGAAATAAATAAAAAAAACGGAAGTACTAAGAAGATAGAGTTCCCCGTTGATCTAATTCTATAAATCTTTTCATCCAAGGTTACATTACGGTCCTATTCCCTTGGAACTATATTGCACATGTAAACATAGCTGTCAATGTTAAGCTTGGTGTAGTCATCTTAGAAAATTTACCCTCTTTCATTTTACAGATTTTATTATTAAGGCAAGTAAAGGGAAGTACGCACTGGGATTCTTTGTTCAGACGTTTTGTTGCAGACGATCGGATTCAGGTCACAGAGTCTTTGTCCCGCAACATTGTCGCTCTGGATATCGTTTACTTAGTCAAGTACATGTCTAGTTTAGTGGTGAATAGTAAAGAGGTTCACTCTGTTTGAGATGAACGTACGATCTGATTCAATAATGCGCGACATTGTGTTAAGAATCCCACTTCAGATGGATTCAAAAAATACTATTCAGTGTTAAAGAGAATCGTCCCGGATACTAGAAATGAATCCCAGACGTAGCTCGCATGACAAAGAATCCCATTGCGTACTAGCCTTAAGGAAGGAAGCGGTAGAAAAAATGTTAACATAAAACAAAAATAATTATGTGAAATGATTGTGCATTATACATACATACTTTAATTAATGAAGAACTATAAAATACAAACTTTTTTTTAAAATCATATAATAGCTATTTCTTATATTCTTCTCGGATGTTCAGTAACCCGAACTTTTCACTCACCCAAAGTAACCTGTTTTTTTTTTTTTTTTTTTTTTTCAGTTTGGATTTGTAAGAGTCAACTACAAGTCGCCATAGCAGACAGGCGTTAAAATAATTTTATTTTAGTGTAGCCTTTAAAGTACAACTGATTGTCGGAAGTGCGTTATAATATCGTATCTGTTCAAATACTACAATATTCCATTTCATTACATAATTAAAGAAAACGGTATGATAAATAAAAATCCTACAATATGCTTTGAAACTACAATTCGGACTACTTTCATAGTTTTCTTGTTTCCTAGAGCCAGTTATTCATAGTCCGATCTGTAAGACTACATTTCTTCGGTATGTCAAACCAGATGTGGAACTCGATGTGAGTTTTAAAACCATTCTACAAGTGGGTCTCCCTCGTATACAACAACGTAGTATCGTGAATTGAGAAATCTACAATGAGTTCAGAACCCATTAATCTTGTAAAATTTTAACGTCAGCAAATAATATTGACGGCTGTTTGGAATCGTTGCAGGAGCATAATGGGTATTCACGTCCAGCTACAGTCCAGCAGATTATTCGATTCTATTTCACTGAATTTCCAAAAATGAATAAACGAAAAAAAATAAATAACCTTCTAAAATAGAACTGATAATTAAGTGTTATCTATGGTATGATTCTTCACAAGTCATTAGAATCATAATATCTGTTATTTATTTTATTTGTTTTTTGTTTTTTTAAGAAAGTTGTAAATTTTAATAAGTTTATAAAAAAGCTTCATCTGTCAGCATAAGGGTTATAGGTTTTAGAAAGTTGTTAAAACACACTTACTGTAAAAAATCAGACGTACTCTATAATTTTTTTTTCTTTCAGATCATTTGAATTATTTAATTCAAGCATGTGTTGTACAATTGTCAAACTTATTTCAATGTTATTAAATATATGAATATTCATATATTATTACTGGCTTACCGCTCAGACAAATCATCGAAAGAAAATTGTATTTTTAACTCCTCAAGTCAAGTAGTCAAACAATTCTTATCAGTACAATTATTATAAAATTATCTAAATCGAAATTAAAATTTTCTTTCAATACCAGATTTTATGTGAATCTTCATTCTAAAACAAACGAACTATTGAATTGAACATGATTCAAGTGGGACTGGAAATATGAGAACGTTTCTATTCACTTGTATAAATTATTCATACACATATCCAACAGTATCAAACAGATTAATATGTTGGAACAGTGTTATATTATTCATAATATATTTGTTTATTTTAATATAATAATATTGAAAAAAAATCTATGAGCATTTTTATATATTCCTATATACGTTACTTATTTATTTGTTATTAGATTACTCCTATATACCCATGGGTCATTTCTTTTTCTTTTTTACCAATTTGTCTCGTTGAGGTAGATAATCAGTTGTTTGTGTAGGCAATGACTTCAGATTCCGTCTTTATCAACCTCCCTTTGGTCTACTATGATCCCCAAAAGTTCCTATTGTAGACGAAGTCTATCACTTTCTTCATAGGCTGTGGGAGAAATGCTTCTAATATGGTGCCAGTAAGCACTACCTTTGAACTCTAATGTCTCTAAAATTGATTGAAATATAAATCTATTAAATTTTGATAACCCTTCGCATTTTGAAACCTTAACAACTGACACATATGATACGTCTTCAACAACAAATTCAGTGTTCTAGAGATTCTTGATACCTTAGAGCATAGATTTTAAAATGTCTATATAGTTGCTGTTGCTAGAGGCGTACCCTTAGGTGTTCGGACCCTTAACTTCACCCTCCTCGCAACATCTTGCAAGTTGGGGACTCCCCTACCATGTTGGGGATTTTACAAGGGACATAAAGCTGTATTAATGATGGCTATATTTCTCCTCCTGCCCTTAAAACACTGTACCTACAATCTGTAACAGCATGGTGAACAAAATGTTAGATGCAGCTGCTGGTAAACTTGGTTTTATATATATATATATATATATATATATATATATATATATATATATATATATATATATATATATATATATATATATATATATATAAATTATATATTTTAATTTATAGGTATTATACATATAAACTATTGCTATAGTAATCATATACACTTTTATTAACTTCACCTATATGTAACGGAATGTTTCATTGTAATTTTCACTAATTTCCAGCAATCTGATTAAATTAAAAAATTTGCATACGTTTCAAGGACCAATGACAAGACAATTGTAATTGCACAACTTTGCTCTAATTTTCTCACTTAGTCTAGTCAAATTACCTCCAAAATGGAACCCGCCTTGCAAAAGGTGAAGTAGCAGATTTTATGTTTTCATATGGTCCAGATGTGCCCTGAGAATAAAATATCAAAAACGAATTAGTAAATTAGATAAGGGCAAAATAACCCGAACTTTATTTGCAGATTTTGGAAAAAAGCATAAAAAAATGCCTTCAATCGAAATATTTGTATATATTTTAGATCATAACATTTTGTGCAAGATAGGATTTTTAAAGTAGAAATTTGCCAATTCCTACTCTGAGATATGTCAAAAAAACAAAAATTGTTAGTTGAATTTGGATAAACTGTGTTAAAATTGCAAACAAATCAAGGATAGTACATGGAAATTAGCTTCAAACATTGAACTCTGAAAAGCAAAAAGTCTGACAGCTGCAAATCGTTCATTAAATTTAGATTTTTAGTTAGGTTTGCTATAAAAGCGTGCTTTTCTAGTTTTTTTAAGCTATATTTTTTGTTGTTAGGATCAAAACCTTTTTGCTTTTCATCTCCTAAAAACAAATACAAAATTTTTCTTAATTCATTATACACAATTTTTTAAACTTTATTGATTCACACCCGTCTTCAAACTAAAGACAATCAGCTAATGTGCTAATAAATAAATAAATAAATAAGACATTTAAAACATGAGGGAGACCAGTACCCATTGGTAACTCCTCCTGTCATTATTTTAGGTAGTTTGTTACTTAAGGAGGTCCCTCATCCAACTTCTTTTTAGCTTTCGGTACATAATGTTAGGATTATTTGTTGTAGCCATGTTATGTAAATCTGCTGGGAGCACATAAAGTTTGTCGATAGATATTCTGTATTTTGTTTTGATGTGGTCCAGTAAGTATAGATTTGTATGCTGTGTTCTATCACTTATGAATAAAAATCGTGTAATTATTTGAAAAGTTTGTGATTAAAATGCTATTTTATACAATTTAATCGAAATGCAATAAAAAGATATTAGAAAATATTGAAAAGAAAATTAATTATATAATATGGTCTTTTGACACGAAATTAAAAAAGGAAGTAATATATTTAATTACAATATTGCCACTCTCATCTTAAGCCCTTTGAATATGGCTATTGTAGTATTACTAATTTTGTTAATGGAAATTCTGAGATTAAGTGACATACTTCCTTGTCCTTAGTTCAGTTTCAGCTAATTTCCTTACTGCCTTTGTTATAAATTCTCCTAGGAAATGGTAAACAGGAAATTGTATAACTTAATGAAATAAAGTTGTACTTAAAAAAAGTATAAAATATTGTTTGTGCTCTTATAATTTCAGAATATTAAAATAATACAAATACCCGAACTATTGAACTCCATTTTTTAACCGTGAGAAATCTACCAAAATAATATTTTACTCTTCATGAAACCACAAAATTCCGCTTATAACGAATTCTAAATCCTCAACGCTTGTTATTACGGAAAAAAAAAAATTATCCAATAAAATCTTGATAACTTATCGGACTGCCCCCTTTGAAAATTTTTTTATTATTCATGCAGCCATATTTTGGAACTCCATACCAATTTCAATTCGCAAAGCTCCTTCTGTGACATCCTTTAAAAACAATTTATTCATCCATTTGAGGAAACCACGTTTTTATTCATAAAAGCTGTAATATCTCCATTTTTGTTTAAATATCCATTTTGCTTATATATATATATATATTTTTTTTTTTTATATATATAATATATATATATTTTGTATTGACCACATTTTCTGATTTAGCATTAAATGTCCTATAATTGCTGAGTACCTTTAACCTTGAATTTTACAAACATGGTATCTAAAGAACAGCTTGATCTTCACCTTATTTGGGGAAGTCACAATGTCTTATATTACTCACCGTTTTTCGAGAAACTATTCACAAAAAAACAAATCTCACAAAAACTTGCAAATTTAAACAGCTTTTGAATGATATGTTAAACGTAATGATTGCGTTCCAATTTCATGGAGAAATTCACTTTTGAAACCGAAAAAAAATAGTGTTCTCATTTGGCATACTAATCAGTTACTTGTTTAAATAAAACATCAAGACAATCCCTTAATGAAAATGTGCATTTTAAACATAATAAACTCTTCATTGGAATAAAAAGCAAAGAAAAAAATGATTGTTTAATAAAAAATAAAGGAAAACTGTCTATAAAGCGACACCAGATCAGAGGATCTTATGTTATTATATTCATCTATTTATTATTATTTTGAATTTATTTTATTAGATTTTCAATGTAATGTAAAAAACCCAATGATAATGAACATAGACCTCAATTTTTGAACATAGCCGTTAACTTCTGAATGCAGATTGTGTTGAAGAATACTACTTTTTAAGATGAATTTTATTGGCAGATGAGTCTGTTTTTACAGGGAAAGGCATATCTGTATACTATCTATAAGTTTATAAGTACCTAATTTATAATTTATTTTATAATTATTTAATTTATAATCAACAGACGTTGCTGCGTAATCTGTTCGCAACCAGACAATAATTTATTTGTACTGTACTGTTATGTTATTCTAAGGGGACAGGGTGTATCAGAATACAGATTATTTTTTTCTTTCTTCTTTAAAAAAATATGTGTATACTTTATTATAAATTTCAAGTTGTATATACACTGTAGCTTTATAACATCTCTTAGATAATAGAGCTTAACTCCTTTCAGTAGATTTCCAACTTCACTTCGCCCCACATATTTATCGCTTTTTTAAAATTAGTAAATATTATATTTGTTTTGTGATTACAAAAAACAATGGATTGTCCTTTTATATAATTGTATGGATTGGATTAAATCCCTAATAAGACACGAAAGAGTCCAGATTTTGAAATATAGAGATTGTAGGAATGGCATATGTAAAACGGGAGGGAGTTTTAGAAATAAGAAGCTTTGAAAAAAAATAACGTTTGAATCATCAACTAATCTAACTGAATCTACTTAGAAATAAATGGCAATATAGTGAATCTAGAATTGCATTGCAGGGAATGATCCCTTATTGCTTAAGATAGGCTTAATGGAGCCCTGAAAATCTCCAGGATCCTCTTCGGAATCCACTAGGTCAAGATAATTAAGGGCGAATAATTAAAAGAAAGAAGGGCCGAATGGAGGTGAGGACTGCGGTACTAGGCACTAGGCATTACTGCCGTCATTAGGGTGGGCCTTAATAGTGAGTTCGAGCTCGGTATTAGTCCTGTAATGTCCCACCAGAAATCCAAACTGCCTCAGTTGATAACTGCATTCCCAACTCCTTTTATTCCCCTTGGGGTAAGTTGTTTTTCACGGAAAAGGGAAACGACCGCAAGAGCTGTTTGCCTCCGGGTAAATAGTGAACTTTATATGGTTCTGTATAACAGTACATTCGAGTACCCCCGAAACTGTACTCCAAGTGGGTTTAAGTATTTCGAAAATAAAACCTTTTAGTATGGAGTATTTTTTATTTAACCTACGTAACAACGAATTGTTTCCTTTTTTTTTTTTTTTTTTTTTTTTTTTAGAAAAACTGCTTTTATTTATTTTTTTTTAATTTTATAAATAGTATATTGAGAAAGTATTACGATCTGCCCCAAGGAGGAAAATCAGTAATATGGATGACATTATGGATCCATTCAAACGATATATATAACTAATGAGAATAAGTAAAGTGAAAAAGAAAATAAATAAATGAAGAATCTCAAATTATACATTCAAAAAAATGGAGAAAAAAAATATAACTAAAAAAATCACATAAAAGAGAAAATTGAAATAATAATATTAGTGAAAATAAAAGTAGGATTAAATTAAAACTTAAAAATACAATCATACTTTATTTAATACTACCACAAATCCTGTTCCCCTCCATTTTTACCTAACGAAATTCTCTGACTGCTATCCTAATCGAGCTGGAGTTCCTCAAGGCAGTGTTTTGGGTCCTGTCCTCTACACTGCTGACATTCCTACCAATCCCAACACGCATCTAGCAACCTTAGCTGATGGTACAGCGATACTATCATCATATCATTATCCTAAAGCAGCCTCCTCCAACCTGCAAAATCACCTCTCACAGATCGAACTATGGTGCAATAGGAAGAAAATTAAAGTTAATAAACCCAAATGAACACACATAACTTTTACTCTTCGCCGTAGTTCCTGCCAAAAAGTCCTATTAAATTGCCTGCACCTTGGTTGTCTCAAGGAATCAAAGATCTCCAGCGAAAGCGTGAGGCTGCAAGAAGAAGATTTAGAAGGACGAGACTTGCGGACGATTATCTAACGTTCAAAGTGCTCCGCAACTTGGTACAAACAAAAATCCGGCGTGCAAAATCTTCCTACTTCCATGAAGCCTTTCGGTCCGCTCCTGATTCTAAAACAAAATGGCAAACTTTCCCTCCATAATCCCTCCGGATCTTCAACCTCGACCAACTTCCCAGTTCACCGAACGACCTAAACACCTATTTTGTATCGCCATCTCTAACCACTCCCCCCTTCCACTCAGCCAGTATCTTACCGGAAACACCATTCAATGCAAATAATTTTTATTTTTCCTACATTACCCCTCCTGATATCATTTCCACTGTCATGAAATCCCATACCAACTCCCTTGGTCCAGATGGCATCCCAAATAAACTTATAAAATTATGCCTCCCAGAACTTACGCCGATCCTTCTATTCATTTATAATTTCTCCCTTCAAAACTCCGTATTTCCTACCTCCTGGAAAAAAGCCATTGTTCATCCTATCAATAAAAATTCCAACCCTACCTGTCCTGCAGACTTTCGTCCGATCTCTATCCTTTCAAACCTCTCATAACGATTAGAGCGTTTGGTGCAATCCCAATTATCCAGCTTCTTGGAAGATTTCCTTCTACTCGATCCCCTTCAATCTGGTTTTCATCCTGGTTATTCTACCCAATCCTCACTAATCAAAATCACCAGTGATATCCATGCCGCAATAGACGAAAAAAAACTAACCGTTCTTATACTCCTCGATTTTTCCAAGGCTTTTGATTCCATTGACCATTCTATCCTATTTTCAAAACTAAAATCTTTAAACTTTTCTAACAGCTCTAACCAGTGGTTCCATTCTTTCCTCTCCAACTGTACCCAAGCAGTATCAATCCCTAACCAATCCTTGTCAGACTTCCTACCTCTTTCCTCTGGTGTAGCCCAGGGCTCCATTATATCACCTCTCCTCTTTAATTCCTACATTAACGATCTGCATCAGTCAATTCTACACTGCTCCTACCACCTTTATGCAGATGACTGTCAAATATATTTATCCTTTTCCCCTGCCGAAATCCTTGATGCTTTCTTCAAGATTCAGGATGATCTTGACAGAATCTGTACCTGGGCCAATTTGAATAATTTAAAGTTAAACGCAAATAAAACCCAGGCGATAGTAATCGGCTCAAATCACCTTCTCAGATCAAACTCCTATTATCCCTCTCTAAATCTAAGTAATCAACCTATTACCTTTTGCTCGTCTGTCAAAAATTTAGGAATCCTCAAATTGCCCAAATATCCAGAAATTCAATTGGAACCCTGAAACTATTCAATCGTGCCCGTCATTTTCTCCCCCAAGCCACTCGCAAACTCCTAGTTTCCTCGCTCATCTTTCCTCTCTTCGACTATGGCTGCGTGATGTTTGGGGGTCTCTCTGTGGGTCTCCAAGAGAGGTTAAAACGAATTATGAATTGCTTCGTTCGATTTGTTTTTGGAACCCCGAGGCGTTCCCATGTCTCACACCTGTACATGGACTTGAAGTGGCTCTACCCATCCACCCGCAAATCATACTTCCTAGGTTCATTCCTTTATCAAGTCATTTATCACCATCGCCCATCCTACATTTATAATCTGTTGAAATTTAAGTCTTCCTTCTACTCCCGATTCACAACAAGATCACGTTCCTCTGGCCTATACTTGCCTTTCCATATAACAACATTATACCAGCATTCCTTATTAGCCCGATCCACTACCCTCTGGAACACCCTCCCTCCTGAAATAAGACATGCCCCTTCCTTAAGCTTATTTAAAACACTCCTTTTCCAATACATATTCTCTTATCCCAGTCAGATGCCAGTCAATATGAACAGTAATTATTATTAAATATGATCAAATCGAATAAATTTGATACCGGCGAATTGACTCAAAAATTTTCTTTCATATAATAATAATCTTTTATTTGTTCCACATTGGTAAATAATCATTTTATTTATTTTTTTATAAAAATTCTTTTTTCTTATTTTTATTTTTATTTTTTTTATTTTTTACTTTAAATGTTTTTCCTAAACAAAGAAATTTTATCTATCGACAATTCATATGTGTATAGTTGTGTGTATAGGTGTATAAGTGAATGAGTGCAGTGTATATAAGTATATATCGTAATCTCTGTAAATATTTTCTTCATCCAATGTAAATATAGGCATAGTTCATTCTCTGTATATATCTTTTCTCATTTTCTCAGGGTTATTTATTTTATTTTATTTTTTTTTTTAGTATTATTTCATTCATCCTTCTTATGTTATCTTATTTACTAAAGTTATTTAGACAGTTATTTACTTAACTGTATTTGCATGTCTATTGTTCCTCATATATAAATACCTTTGTATGAAAATATATATGCCAGACCATCGTACTATTTTATGACACAATTTTGTTATTCTTAGGGGACAATACGTCCCAGAATAAAGATTATTTTTTTCATTTCATTTCAACTTTTAATTTACACGACAACTGTAGAGCCCATCTGAACCTACGGACTAGAACTTTGGGGAACAGCGAAATAGTCTAACATCAAACTTACCCAATCCTTCCAATCCTGAGAACCATAACCAACGCACCTGTCTCCAACAAAATCTTACATAATGTCTTAATATACTTTTTGTCCTAGAAAAGGGCCTTTTCATCCAAACCCAATTGCGCAATCCCTATCAAGTTCCACAAACCCCTTTAATCCTCCTCGCAGGTTAAAGGCAGTGGCCTCGTGATCTATTGTAAAATTTGACATGGAGTCCTGGTAATGGCCAGCTTCTCAACTATTGCCCTGATTGTACTATAGTACTCTCACTCATCCTCTGCTGGATTTCTTTACTCAAGTGACGCAGCATAGAGACAAACACTAAGACGTCTTTGGACCAGGCTCGATCTTCCGTAAGTGGAGGGACAAGCTTGGTTGGGGGATCCCTAGGATGTATGTAAATTTAAAATAAAGTTTTAGTTTATAAAAAAATCTTTTATTGAGAAATTATTAACAATCTTGCTCATGAGGGCAATAAGGAATTTGGATGACAATAATTATACCTATTTGGACATACGAACTTGAGCTTTGAAGCTCCATTAAACGTTCCATTTCTCGTACCAAATCCTTACAATCCAAAGGAGGAACTACTGAAGATTTCCTGAAAGTATTACTAATTAGTAGTTTCTTTAGAAATTACTGGCATATACTTGTAATCATATTTCCACACATTTACTTGATGTATATACGAAGTACATTTGTAAATATCAATGAACATATAAAATAAAATAAATTTAAAATACTTATTTAATATCAGTTGAACCACCAGTTACATCAATTAATTCAGTGGAGACCGATAAAAAAAAGCAAGCCATATATTACAATATAAAACTCTTCTTTAGTCTCCCCTAATTGTTTTATAATTACCATTTCTAGATTATAAAACAATTCCTAAAATCATATTAAGTTTTAAAATGCCAATATAATAAGAGCCTAGGGGATTTTAAAGAATCGTTTCATTTTCCTAAAAGCCTCCATTAGTTATAATTAGGAGGAAAGGTTTAAAAAGAGGCAGGTCTCGAGAGATAAGGTAATTAAATAACGCTAATGGATAAATTACGCTAAATTGTTAGGACTTCAATTACCATCCACGTCGTATCTTAAAATGTTCTTTGTTATACAGCAGTTACTCATTGTCTCATATTCCGGTAGAAGCCTTTGGTGCACTTAAGCTATTTCTGAGTTAGTGCGAAATTACCTTATTTAATTTAAAAGTTGAGGATTTTAAGACTCCATGCAAGTTACAGAATATTTGAATTAACTTTACTTTTGATTAATAAAGATATTAAAGATATAAATTTACACTTTATGAGGGACCATTTAAACTTTAGTGCCTCACTGTGGTCAAGGGGTTAAAGCATCAAACTTTGAAACTGGGGACACAGAGAGGTGGCGTACAGTAAATCACAATATAGAGTACCAAACATAATTTTGTTGCAACATAGAACTTAAGCACACAATTTGTATTGCCTAATCAATCTTCTACATAAATATCTATTTATTGAAATTTATAACTTTACAAATTTACAAATTAAGTGAAAATACATTCTAGTAAAGGAGATGATAATCCTCGTAATAACATGTCAATTGCCAGAAAAGAAGATATCAATCGATAGCACTTCAATAAGTTCTATGTTAGAAGGTCCCAAAGCCATCTTGTTTTCAGATGCCTCGAAGGGTTACCTGGAATAAAGTGGGAAGTGAGTTGTGATACTGGTAGATTTGAAATGTTTTGGAGTTCACTAGGGAAAGTTAGATATCTGGTTGGAGCTAATGCAGAAACGTATGGTATATTAAGATTTTGTGGATATGTTTGTTGGTGACAAAGAAAGGGGTACTGAAGATTTTGTTAGGATTGGATACGATATGAATAGGATAGTTTAGTGGAGCCCCAATGATCAAATCAGTATGTCCAAATAGATCTGACTACTGTTATGATTCTTTTGTATTTGATCGGAAAGTTTGAACGTTTGTCTAGTAAATGCTGAAGGAGTCGAAAACGAAGGGCAGTTTTGTGTCGTTGTTGTCTTTATAATATTCAATTTTAGAAAGTCTTATTGGGTCCAAGATAAATAGTTCCTTTAAGACAATTATATTATAAAAGTGATAATTCTAACCAATTAGAATTATATTCTAACAACTTTTAATCCTTTGTTTACTTTTCACTTAGGATTTATTTCATTTTTTTTATTAATGTTCAACCAGTCACTACACCAAAAGTCGGTCGTTATGTGCGAATGATATTGTTTTCTGATTTTATATTTATTACAGTTTATTTGTAATTATTGATTAATAATTTCATTATTGCGATTTCAAAAATATCTTCTATGGAAAAAAGTATTTCACAACAAAAAAAAATATATTTTTGCAAAATCATATAAAGTGAATGAAACTTGTAACTGAAAAATTCTTTTGTAGATAAAAAAAGTGATTATTCAACAATATACTCACAAAATATTGTTGGTCTCTTTTTGCCTTTAACGGCTTAGTGACGTTTTCTTTGTAGGAAACCAAGTGGCCTTTGAAAAGTTTCTCTACTTCACTTCTGGTGTTTAGAATGGGTGGTGGCTACCAGTAACTAAAATCAACTAAAACTAAAACATAAAGATAATATAATTGGAAATAAATAGAAAAATTAAAATATTTAAACTAAATTCAGACAAATTTACAATATTAATTCTCAGGCCAATGATTTCCAAACCAGTTTTCTCCTTACCCCATATGTTAGAGACATATCAGGAATCCAGAAGATTCACATTACACCTTTGTGATGCTATCTCACAGCAACATTGGTTCATAAACAAATGGAGTCGAAATGAGTACACTAGAGCCACGAACAATAAAACCATGACTATAGCCATAGCTCTATAGTCAAAATTAACGATATGCTTCCAGGTCTATTTTTTGAATCTGCGAAAAGGATCATTGCAACTCTATATTTGGATAAGGATTGATATTAAGTATTTGAATGATTAATGAGGTTCGGCTATCACTCTATCTCCAATCGATTCTAAAACCAGTGTATTATTGTATGAAGCATGACTACATTTTATTGATTAAGTTCATTATTATTAAATAAAAGAGTAGAGTATATTAAATTTAATAAGTATATCATATCCTGACGTTGACTGCCGACTACGAGATAACTCGTAGATAGCGTTCTTTTCTATTTTCTAGGACGCCAACTACGAGTTATCTCGTCCGTTCTTTACTTGCCATTTTTGTGCAGCTGCGATTAAACTAGAAATATATCAGTGCTAATATCGATAGATGGCTTCTGGGAAAATCTATGATTCAGCATTAGAGAAGCGTGTCTGTGCTTGTCTGCGTGCGAATTAATGTTAAAATAAATCCTAAATAATAATAATAAATAAATAAATGTAATAAAATGAGATCCTTTTGATGAGTTTCTACACTATTCGACAGCAATACAAAGATTAATAAACCAACGATACTTCACATGGAACGGTAAAAATGCCTTCCCCTGTAAAAACAGACTCATCTACCCATAAATTCACCGCAAAAAGTGGTATTCTTTAATATCATCTGAATTTTAAACCTTACATTGAAAATAAATAAATAAATGTAATAACATAAGATCCTCTGATCTGGTGTCGCTTTATAGACAGTTTTCCTGTATTTTCTATTAAACAATCATTTTTTTCTTTGCTTTTTAATCCAATGAAGAGTTTATTATGTTTAAAATACACATTTCCATTAAGAGATTGTCATAATGTTTTATTTACAATATATGTATCTGATATGCATTTTTCAATAATTATGTAATGTTTATAAGAAAAACTGTCATGTTTATCTTTCTTCCTCGCCGAAGGTACAGACCAGAAATAGGTTGAGGGTAGGTGCCCCTCGGGTACCCCTAAGCATAATGTTGCTCAGGTTCACCGAGCTCTGGGTTTTAACAATCTCATGCATAATGCAGCCAACTCAGGGGAACAACTCCCCACCCCCGTCCTATATGTTATGAAATCTGAGACCGAATCTATTTTAAGCAGCTCTATACAGCTTTGTTTGGGTAATAACTTCGGTTTTAAAATAGGATTCGGTTTGTCTATGACTATAGGCTCGTCTTAGTCACCATGTTTTAACAATTTTCGGTCTAACTTTCAACAATAGCCGGGACATATCGACACGGAAACAATTAACATGCCTGAACATACAGGTATAGATATAAATACCACTTAGTCCTTTAACATAAATAAACTGTAATTTGAAAACAGCATACGATAATAGCTTCAACCAAGAATTATGTTTGAGATCTCATTTAAATATTAACATTTTGACATGGATATGTCTTTTGGCTAGGATTCATTTGCATCAGCCGCCACTTCGTCGGCCTATCTTCAGTTTCGGCCTTCCTCTTCTTCTGGCCCTATGGAGGAGCTCAGTTAGTATTTTGTTAGGCATTTCATCCTCCATTCGTGCCAAGTGTCCGGCCCACCGCAACCTGCCCAGTTTAATGACCTGGACGATATTAAATACTTAATGGAGAATAATTCTTGTTCCCTGTCCTTCCTGCCCTAGTTTGAGTACATAAGGACATTAAGCAGCCTAAATAAACAATAATTTTTTTTTTATAAAGCGTTTGTTGCTAGGGCAAACCTTTTAGGATCTATATTGATTTCAACGAAAAAAGTTACATTTGAAACACCTATTTTTCTCAATATTGTTTATTACGAATAATCATTGATTGTTAATATAATTTAAGTAATTTGACTTTTAATTCTAAAATGTAAATTAGGAAAAGGAGTGCATTATAGAAAAACATATCCACGGTCTATTGTACCGATCAGGGAGAAAGTTTTTTAATTTATATGTTGAAAGGAGTTCAATACTTTTTTGGTTTAACATTTTTTTCGCATTTATTTTGACACACTCTAGCTTTATTGATGTTGCTCAGATCGAAAATTTTACATTTTTCTGATCGTAAATTTAATGGAAAATGTTTTTTGTTATAAAACATTTGTCGCTAAAACCTACCGGTAAGGAGCTATTGGTTCGAATAAAAAAAAGTCATGTTGTAAAGTCTTTCCACACTCAAAAATGTAACACATTGACACCCTCTTGCTCTGCTGGTGTTGCTCAGATCGAACATTTCCCATTACTTTTCTTATCAGAAATTTAATGGAGAAAATATTTTGTTAAATAATATTTGTCACTAGGACCTAACGTTTAGGAGCTATATTGGTTTGAATGAAAAAGAATCACGATCGAAACCTTTAGTTTCTTTCAACTTAGTTTAGTTCTAATTAAGATTAATTTTTAATTTGATTAAGTTATTAATTGATATATTTTGATCCTTGAATGTTAGTTGAAAAAATCAGTTGATTATAGAGAGACATATCCATGATCCTTTTTTTATTCCGGTCAGGGAGAATTTGTTTCACACCCAAAAATGTAAAAACATTTCACTGCTTTTTCGCTTACAGTAACTACTTATTTAAAAGGAACCTGTATTTAAATATTTGTACATGCACCATGCATCTGTAATATCAAAGATATTTACAATATTTTTGTGTATTATAAAAAAAAAAGTATATATTAGAAATGAATTATATTTGGTAGGATAAATACATAATTTTTAAATTATTATTTTAATTAAATAATTAATACATAATAATTAATTCACATGAAGACAACTAGCGAATGTGATGAAAAATAATTTATAATAAAAATACAGGTAAAATGTGAGGGGGAGGAACCTTCTAATGTAAAATTTTTACGTTAGTACCACTCAAGTTGTTTTTATGTCATAGTTATAATATTCCTAAAATATTAATTATTATTATTATTATTATTTATCATACCCGAAATAAATAAATAAATGTACCATTTTTCCTTGCTATGATCCTTAATCTAAACTGAGATATATATTTTTTAAATTTTTAGTTAGTTCAATTACCTTTTCAGAAATTTAGTTATGTAAGTTTGTTCACGTTATTTCGTGTTTTTATTAAAAATGAAAAAAATTGGATACCAGTTATGTGATTTGTTCATTACACATTTATTCCAATTTGCAAGATGTGAATGTTTATCGTAAGTATAAAATAACGTTTTAACATTCAGATCAAGGCCAGGATCTAAACTACTTGTGATAAATCCAAAAAAAAAAAGCCCTAACTCTTCCACAGTAAATCCCTCTTATATTCAACCCGATCACTCCAAATCAGATAAGTTGAGCCTCACTGGAACGGCGACATTAATCAACCGCGTCTTGTAATTTGGCGGACATGCAGAGCAGATTGATGGGGCCGTTTGAAAAAGAAAAAAAAAAAAGAGAGCGCTCACAATTGGACTGCAACTGGTCACTTATCGGTTTCTTTTCCGCGCAGAGAACAGCGTGACCTGTCGGCCAATTAAGAGTAAAAAAAATTAGCCGCGGGAACTGTTAACGATCGCGGGTCCACTAATTTTTTAATCACAGGCCCAACGGTCCCTAAATCACCGGCTGATTGCGAGCTGTCCTCGTCGGGAGTTAGATCCATCATCTCCTCTCTTCCTCGGCTACTGTTATTTACCAATGCTACTGATGTCCTAGCTCTGCGCCGTAGATCTTAATCACCGAAAGATTGCAGCTACATGGTATCTTCCTCTCTCTCTCTCGAGTTTTATATACAACCGATTTTTTTGTATTTTAAAAATCGTTGAGACAAGTCTAAGAAGTCAAGGATAACTGATAGCTAAATTCGTTCCCTTATTATTACTCAATAGTAAAAAAATTAAAACTGCTAGAGAATATCATTGACTTTGGATTGAATTGCAAATAAAACGCCTACGGATATAGACTTTGACTGAGTAAGGTGACCCAAACTAAAACAACAAAAAATATAAAAATTATTTAAAATATTACATATTATCCTAGGTAAATATATTAAAATAATCAACATGTTAGATGATTCAATTTTTTTTTATTATTATTATTTACAACTATTTACAACTTTATACGATATACGAGTAAATTTGAGGGAAATGATTACTATAACATAAAAATACTTCGTGAAGAACTACTCATTAGTAGCACTAACGTAAAAGTTTTACATCAGAAGGTCTCTTGGTCATCAATTATCATATTATTTAAAAACAATGAATAATTATGTATTTAAATAAGATGATTAAATTAGTATTTAAAAGTTTAATAGTTTTAAATATAAATATACTTGGTGTAATTTAATGCATTCTGTTTTATTTTTATTTTTTTTTTTTTTTTTTTTTTTTTTTTTTTTTTTTTTTTTTTTTTTTTTTTTTTTTTTTTTTTATTGTTTAATTCAGATCTGTCTTTAAATGAAGACAACCAACGAATGCGATGAAAAATAGTGTATAATAAAGAAGGCAGGTAAAACGTGAGGTAGACAGTATAAGCCATCTTGACATTACTTTAGGTTGTTCTTACTTAAGAAGGTCCTTCATCCAGCAATGATACATTTTATACCCACAAACTTATCATTGTATGTCTCCGATTATTATAATATATATTGGGATTGAGAGCTATGCAAAACGAATCGGGAGATATCATTCGCAAGCTTTGCAAGTTTCTCATTCTATATAGGAAAGCACCCCATTGCGAAACTAAGAAAATCCCCGTTGAACTAATGTTTGGTAGAAATCTGCAGACTAGATTTGTTGAAGAAGGAATCTGTAGCTGCAAAGGATGAATTCAAGGCACACAGAGAATTCAAGGTTGGAGATAATCTTCAGGTGCGGAATTTCCACGATAACGGTAAATGGAAGTTCGCAACTGTTACTGCTAGGAAAGGGCGCATGATATACACAATGGAGGTTAACCGAAAATTAGAAAGACGTCACGCAGACCAGATCCGTCTATCAAAACTAAATTGTGAACCACAGTCAGGTCAGCCCCGGGGAGGAGGAAGACTAGAATGGCCAAAAAGCACCGATAGGAAAAACTTGAAAACCCGGGAAGGAGAATTAGATTTAAACTCGAACCAGAAAACACCTCAGTTACAGTCACCATCAACAGTTCCTAATCCTGCGGACCCGATCACCTGCCACCGGCCGGCCCAGAAGAGCCAGTTGCAGATCAAGCCCCGTCAGTTGTACTAAGGAGATCTACAAGGGTTCCTATTCAGAGGGGAGGATCGTTATATCAGTTTTTTATCAAATTATTTATTTTTATAAACTGTTTTGAATTGGTTACCTAGGAACCAAAAACCTCATTGTTGCCTTACCTTCTGTTTTGTAGTATTATTAATTATTCAGTTTCTGTCTTAAGTGATTGTGAACAAATAAATGATTGTTGTTTATATATCAAGTTGTTTATATGCTCTAAGATAGAAGTAGAACACACTTGACTGACAAAAAGACCAAAAGAGAGATATGTTTTATTATAAAAATATAATAACACTATAATAAAACCACGTGCGCTCAGCAATACATAACTACTTAAACGAAATACAAACTAAAAAATATATAAACTTACAATAATCCCTAACCATTCTAAAATTGTTAATGTACCAAGTCCCATTTCTAATCAAATCTTAAACGGGATGAATTTGTTAAACTTAACATACACAGCAAATACAATTTTTCAAACGCCTGAGATGATGCCTCATTTGATACCATTTCAGACTTGTCACCCTTCTCACGACAATATATTAAACATGGCGATGGACTTATATATATAAAAAAAAACAAAAAAAACACAAATTAAAAACCTCATCTTCCAACGCATTACAACCAGGAATTTAATTAAAACAACAACAATCCTCTCTTTTATAAGTCAACCTTCTTCAATGCATGACTGACCCTAATTTTCATCGTCCCTTCACTGATTAATTGTTGTGTAATGACTTGGTACTTTAGTTCTTCTGCCTTTCATTTTACACTCCACCCCTCACTGTTTTCTACAGTCACTGTTTACGCTGCGTGTTGGGTTTTATATCTTTACTCCTACTTCGGTGTTATATTTTTCAAAGGTTATCTCAATTGTTTTATTGAGTGTACTAAAAAAAAAAAAAAAAATAATAAATAAATAAATAAAAAAAAAATATATATATATTGTTATCTGACAATTGCTAATTGTAAATAAACAAATAAAATACACCAATATGTTTAATCTTACTTAGTATATTACAGACCTGGATAGTCACTGAGTATCCTTGATGACTGCCTAGGCTAACGTGCTTCTAGTTTACGGCTCAATGAGTGGTTGCATCTTGCCTGACAAGGTCTTTTTTCTCCAGTTTTTTGAACATCTCATCGCACCTGGGACCTTGACATCGAAAATGTTTTTTTACGTAACGGTATCTTGTAATACGTGACCTAACATATCCTTTGTGTTTCGGTCTATGCCACAGTATTTGGAAATCCCGATGGTTAGCGGAGTTCAACAATACACAAAAGTCTGACCATCTACAGATTTTTTTCTTGAATAGTTTGCTAAGCTCGCAACGTTTTCTGACTGATTTCCATAAAATTATCCCATTCATCATGTAATCATAATTGTTGGATTTTATGATCATCAAAATGAATATTCGATTATATATAGAGACTTACACATCTACAGGGTGAGCCCCCTTTAGTGTAAAAAAAAAATAAAATAATAAAATAAATAAATAAAAAAATAAATAAAAAAATACATGACCTGATTTACTCCAGAAAACGACTCAAAATTTATTAATCATTACAATCTGCCACAAATGTGGGCAATAAGTAATATACAGACTGAGTACCTCTTAGTGTAGAAAAAATTGGGTGAAACTAGATCAAAAATGAAAAAAAAAAATCCGCAAACCTCACCTTTATATTCCATTACATTGCAAATGTACGATATTCCAAAAACTTTTGTTTGGAAACCACGTTCTTTGCCACTATGTGGATTCAAATTTTAGCATTAAATTTCCAATAAGAGCTGAGTGCATGTAATCTTGAATTTTACAAACTTGAGACCTAAAGAACAGCTTGATGTACACTTTATTTAGGGAAGTTTCAATGTCTTATAATACTTCAACGCTCACCATTTTTCGAAAAAATTCAAAATTCAAAATTTAATCAGGTTTATAATGTATGATCAAATTAATGATTCCGTTTCGATTTCAATCGGGAAATTTACTTTTAAAACTGAAAAAACATGGTGTCTTCATTTGGCATACAAATCAGTTACTTGTGTAAATGAGAGATTAAAATAATATATAATTTTATAGAAAAGTGTATTTTAAACATAATCAACTCTTCATTAGAATAAAAAGCAAAGAAAAAAGTTATTGTATAATAGAAAATAAAGGAAAACTGTCAATAAAGCGACACCACATCAAAGGATTTTATGTTATTACATTTATTTATTATTATTTAGGATTTATTTTATTAGATTTCAATTTATGGTTTAAAACCCAATGATAATGAACGTAGACCTTAATTTTGTCGTTGGCTTCTGAATGCAGATGATATTGAAGAATACCACTTTTTGTGGTTAATTTTATGAACAGATGGGTCTGTTTTTACAGAGGAAGGCATTTCTACCTATCCATGTGGGGTATCATTGGTTTATTCATTTTTGTACTGTTGTCGAATAGTATTGGAAAATCATAGTTTGCCCAGCAGATTGAATGGTGAGAATTACTAGGATTTCTTACAAAATATCCTACCACAACTTCATCACCATATTCCACCTGCAGTTCGGCAAAATGTGATTTTTCAAACACCATGGTGCTCCTCAACATTATTCGTAGTACAAAAATGAATAAACCAACGATACCCCAGGTTAGAAATACTTTCCCCTGTAAAAAAAGACTCGTCTGTCCATAAAATTAACCTCAAATGAATTTTATGACAATATCTTTGATTCATTAGGATATTCCTCATCCCAAATTTTCGATGCATTCTACCATAGCAAAACAAATTCAGAATTGTAGAAGCATTTTCGTCAATAAATTGTTTACCATAAGTCTTACATTTCCTGTTAGGTAGGGAAGAAATTTAAATAATACAAACTTCATTAGAATAATACAATACGCCTGATTGTGATCTTTGCTTGTTCCATGCATTTAAAGCTCCTTTTTGCCTGTATACAGAAATTTCGTTACCAACTCTAAAGACGTAATTAGTAATCAAGCAGGATAATTCCATCATGCAATTGAACTAAACCAAGGAATTGTGTAGAGATATATTGTAAGAAAACTGGTGAGATACCCATGCGGTCGAATATAAAAATGAAAAAAAAAGGTATTGAATGTATCTATTAAACATTAAATTGTAATAAATAAAAATTAGTAAATAAATAACGCATGTTGCTTATCGAATTACAGCTCTTCGATTTTCAAAGGCATAACCTTCCTCAAAATAGTTAATCGCAAAAGAAAAAATATATTTTAATTTATTTATTAATTTAATTTATTAAGTTTATTAATTTTAACATGGGTAGGCAAACCACTCAGTTTCTCAGAAAACAATTTTCAAATACATATGGTTGTCTGTAATACCTAATAGGTACTTAAAAAAGTCCAAGTGCATGAACACAGCCTTCATTCCAATTCTCATTATTAATCATTTAACAATGTTTTCGTGCCAACTATTACGCTAATATTTACTTTGAATAATCCTTTGATTCCTAGTGGCTTGAGTTAATTTTATAGGGGTCATTCAAATTATTAAAACTGTGACCAGGAGAAAAAATCTTGATTCACGTTCTTTGGAGACATTACAGGAACAAAGATTACTAGAGTGCAATATTGCCGAAGAAATTTGGGTCATGCATGGAAAGTCAGTCCATCCAACGAAATAATGCCGTATTTTGTTTCGTTTGGATCGGTTGGGGACAATAATGATTATTGGTGTTTGATTGAACTTTAAAGGTGTTTTGAATTCTCAGCTCTTCCCTGGCGGTTGTAAAAAGGACTCAAACCACTTCTGTGAGCAGTTTGACAGAATATTTGCAGTTTGGAGTGCGAAGTAACCCGCTTTGGTGAACAGGTACCAAGTCATTAAGCAACACGATCATATCTCTCTGTTATGTTCTCGTTTTGAACTTTTTGTGTGATATTTTTTCCTCATCGTGCGTATAGCCCAGATATTGCACCATCAGAATGTGGTTTGTTTGGATCAATGGCTCGTTAGTTAAAAAGATCGGACTTCCATAATTATGAGGGCGTCAAAATTTGACGTGAAGAGTTCTTTGCCTCAAAATCAAAGGAGTAATACCGGCATCAAATCCAATTACTGCCTGAAAGATGATTGAAAGTAGATGAAAACAAAGGCTTTTCATGAAAGGAAATTCAATAATGTTCAAAATATTTAAACTGAAATAAAAATATTCTCATGAAGAAGGACATCGTAACAACATAGTATTTGCTGTGGAAAATTATTTGGTACTACTGATTAATAATAAGAAAAAAAAATAGTGTAAATAAATTATATGCAAAATTTTCTTTTATCCTTGTTTGTTTGTTTGTTTGGGTTTTTTTCTTTTATCCTATTTATGGTTC
This sequence comes from Euschistus heros, assembly GCA_003667255.2. Classification (NCBI taxonomy): domain Eukaryota; kingdom Metazoa; phylum Arthropoda; class Insecta; order Hemiptera; family Pentatomidae; genus Euschistus; species Euschistus heros. The sequence continues at coordinate 2,176,432 of RCWM02000030.1, read as the reverse complement.
AATATTTTTTTTTTTTTTTTTTTTTTTTTTTTTTTTTTTTTTTTTTTTTTTACTTTTGAATTATTACTATTGAATTGCATATTTTCATAATGTGTATGGAATATTATACATAGCATTAATTTAGCAATGTATAGAATATTATTTAGCATAGTATTTTAAATAAAACATATTACATACAAATTATTTAAAAATTTGAGATGGGCTGACTAATCATGGTCCGACTATTCGGCTGACAAAAAGGGCAGATTTGTCGGCCAAGCCGATCATTGCTTTTGTTGGGATTCGGGTGACATCGGCAATGTTCGTTTAATGCATTATAGACGTCTGCTCATGACAGGTATGTGTTTATATTAATGAATGAATATATACTGAATGTTGAAAAATAAATAAATAAATAAAAACATGAATAAAAATAAATAAATAAATAAAAACATGAATAAAAATAAATAAATAAATAAAAAATAAAGCAAAAGTCAGCTATTCAAAGTTCTTAGCTTGGATAGTTAATTGTAGATTAATTTTAAAATTTGGAATTCAATCAAGCTGACAAAGATATCGTGTTTTAGGGCTTTATGGAATTTTTTTATCCAGCACTGTAGAAGTTATTTTATTTATTTTTTGTTAATATCATGATCATTCTTAAGTTCGATGATTATTTACAAACAATTGAGTTCCTATTCTTTGATGAAATAACAAACTGTAGAGATGAATAAAAATAAAAATTATAACCAATAAAGGCTATTTTTAAGCTTAGAAATATAAATTAGTAAAATATCAGGTGATTTTTGCCAACTAGTTTATCTCTATTAAAAATTGTTCTTTTGACCTATTTAGTATTTTATTATTATCACTTTTTTCACTATTTAGTTGAATATAGTACTGCGTATTATCATAATTTATATGAAACATTAAATGGTATTTAGGAGTATTTCCATAAATATCAATATTTTATATATACTATTGTATAAAAGAGCCATTTTTCGTTTGTGATAACTAAGCACGATAACCACTGAACCAATCTGTACCAAATTTTAACCATATCATCTTTATAGTTCCAGGAATGTTTAGCAATAATAAAATCTACTTAATAAAAATTAATTTTTTATAAAAAAAAAAGCGAGAGTATTTTGTTAACATTGAAGTTTAAAAATTTACCGATAGGTGGCGAGAAACATCCCACATGAGAGGTTACAAAAGTAAGGTGTCATATTGAATTAAAAAATATTTAAAAATGTGGTGCATTAAGCGGATTCCAGTGAAGTTTAAACATCGACCGATATGTGGTTAGCACCAAACCGCAATAAAGTTTACATTGAACTTGAAAATTAATGAACCCATCAATACCAAATTTTAACTATATCATTTTAATAGTTCCAGGATGTTCAGCGTAGTAAAATTTACAATAATAAAAATTTAAATGTACCATTTTGAGTGGTAGAAACGAGGTTTGCCACGTTGTTGGTAAATCAAAATCCATCCATATGAAACCAACAAAATTATTTCTACCGAATAAATATCTTTACTAAATCGAAATTTCAACCCTTTGCTGCTTGATACTGTGGATAAATAAAATGATTCATGTGCTTGTATTTATAAGCACTGATAATGCAGATTATCCGCAAGAGGTTCTTAATAGTCGATCTATCTGGAATACCATTTCATATATTCTTCTTTTTCTTCTTCGTCTATAGCGCTACAGAATAGGCTTCCTGAACAATAGTTCTCTAGGCATCCCAATCCATAGCTTTCTTCTTCCAGTTCATCGCTCTCAGCGGTTCAAGATCTTACGTTTACCTTACTTTGGAGCATCCTTTTTGGTGTTCTGTCGTCAGGCATTCTCATAACATGTCTCAGCCACAGTTTCAGTTTTGTCGAACAGCTCGTGTATCTCTTTGTTCTTATCCTCCATTCTTGAGTTCCTACATCAAAAAAAGGACCAAATATTTTTTCTGAGAACTTTCCTTTCAAAGACTCTCAAAGCATTTGTAATAGTGGTCGTAAGCGTTCACGTTTCAGCGGCGTATGTGAAAATAGGTCTAATTAATGTCATGTACAACCTTAATTTCGTTTTTCTAGATAACAATGACGATCTGAAAAATCTCAAATTTGCAAAGCATGCACGATTAACGGCCATGATTCTTTTTTGCACTTGTATTATCATTTTATTTCCATTGTTTAACTCTGCCCCCAGATAAGTGAAGTTACTGACATTTTCAAAAACATATCCTTCTACAAGATTGTTGGCAGCTCTTGAATTATCTGGCACAATGCAAATATACTTTGTTTTTGACACATTTATTTCAGGGCCCATTTTTATTAATCTCACTATTGAGATTATCGCACATTTCAGTAAGGGTTTGAACATTTCTAGCTACATTTCATATATTGAAATAAAAAATAAAAAATAGAATGTCCATTTATGCTTTTACGTAATCATCAAACACCAAATCAGTGCAATTTTAACCGAGTTAAAAAATTACTGTTATGCCTGATAATATCATGGAAGATATAATTGCATACTTCAATACAATATTTATATCGATAAAGAACTAAAACTTCAGTCATTAGTTCAAATTATCTAAGTTCTTTACTGATGAAAGCGGGCGAATCCGCAAAGGGCGATGCTAATATTTAATAAATCCATAATTTACTCATGACGGATCCCGACGATATAGCTGGAAAATACTGACTCACGTAATGGTTTTTATTTTACCCTGAAAAAGATCCAGAATGTGTCGGTTGATGTCGGTAACAAGACTGTAATGGGTTTTGGGAGGAGGCAGAAATAGAACAAAAAGTCAAACTATGGGTTAGATGTTGATAGGATAACGAGGACCAGGTGGGAGCTACCACCTGCCGCCATCCAACATCCACAGTCTTCTTCGGAACCGTCTTCTCAAACGAGATTTCACTTCACTGAGAAATTAGCCTAATGGAGAACATTTGTCTTGATTAAGTTAGGCTCGGGGATCGTTTAAAGTAATTGGCCAAGAATCACTAGTCTGTATATCATCAAAGAAACGTCTATCAAAATTCTATAATTATCCCATAAAAATGCTATGGAATAGATATTTTCTTTCTAACTTACTAGTTAAAAAGAGGCTCTGAGTGAAATTAGTTTTAAAAACATTTACTTTAAGATATTTAGCTGAAGACATTATACATCAGACATTTATTTTATTTTTTTTTATTTTGATAGAATAGTATTACAAGCTTTACTCAAGGGTATGCGTAATACGGATGATAAGAATACAGTAATATAACATATATAAAGAAAGTATAGAAATAAAATTAATAAATGAAGCATAAAAAAAAAATTAACAACCTCAACTAAACAATAAATAAAATAAAATGTAATAAATGATAATAGTTAATAAATTAGGATATTTATAACCGTATACAATTTTTGTAAATGTGCTATGAAACGATTACAATGGCATGTCAATAACTTGTGATGACCTAACAATCAGTAGCACTTCAATAAATTTTCTACATTGGAAGGTCCCATGGCCATCTTTTTTTTTCAGACCTCTCTAAGGTTATCTAGAATCGAGTAAGAGGCAAGTTGGGAGATCCATGGATTCGAGTGAGCAAGTAGCTTGACATGGAAGGATAGGTATCTTGTATGGGCCTAATCTGCGATATATTGGACATATAGATCGTTATGGATAAACTAATTTGCGACATAATAAGGAGCTTTGAGGATTTTACGAAGGATGTTAGATTGTGAGGATGGGGTACGAGAAGAATAGAAAGGTTTAGTGGAGCTCCAAACTTCAACTCCGTATGTTTAAATGTGCCTTATTATAATCATACAAATAATTCCTTTGTAATTAGTTGGGAGGTTTGTCCAGTGATGTTGGATAAATAAAAACCGACGAGCAGTTTCTTGTCTTTTAAGTATCCTATGTGGATTCCATAGAAAACTTAAAAGACATTTGTCCAGATAGAGTCCTAGGTAGTAGATCGAAAAAATGAACTTAATCATAATCACACTTTATATGTCAATATTTACAAGCGTCCCAGGGAAACACAACCTAGCTTGTTGCATCACTGTAGAGAGACTAGGCTCATGGAGATCCCACTTAACTCTCGTTACTAGCAGAATCCAGTAATGATAAAATAAATTAAATAATAAATTAAGTACTAAGAAATGAAAATTTCCCAACAGTGTTCAAAATCATATTAGACCTATAATATGAGAATCCTATACTGTAAAAGTTGAATATAAACCTTATTAATTAATTTTTTTGAATTATTATACGTTTCATATACCCTGGTTAAATTATATGGGGACGTAAACCACTAAAAACGGATAAAACTTTAAAAAAGCCGAGAAAAAGAAATGGATAGAATGTTTTGCTTGCCAGTGAATGTTATATTTACTATATTACTAATACAAAAATCAAATGCATGTCAAAAGACAAACAATAAAACTCTTCTTACAGCTTTATATAAGGACTAAAATGAACGAACTACGTTATAGGACAAAGAAAAAAAATAGAATTGTGAATAAATAACGTAAACAATTATGTACGAAAAGAGGATTTCGAAAAAAAAAATTCTCATTGTGTTACTTATAATTGTTAAAAATAAAAAAAAATTAAATCAATAATCATAGGAGTAATATGCAAGATGGAGATGTTACTTTTTTGTCTTTGGCAACTTCGATTAATAAATAAAATTAAAAACAAAATGTAATACATAATATTAGAAAATTGTAATTATTTATAATTTTAACAGTTCTCCTCTCTGGGAATTTAATTAAAAGCCATTTAATAAAATTTGTTGTTTTCTCTTCCTTTCTTGTCTAGTTACTTGTCAACGTGATTGCGAATTCGTTGCTAAATGTTGACATCTGGAATTTTCATTCTTCCCAACAAATTAAATTCCTAAACTGAAACATCGGTCCTGTTGAAGAAAATTTGTAAATAAAGTAACAGTGTTAACAAAATTAGATTTAATTCCCCGAATTATAACGTTAGGTGACATTTATTTTACAACTTGTGAAGCGATTCAGTATACCTCGTGATTGTGAGCTGTAAATGCAACTGTTATTTTATAATATAACTTTTTCTTTTAATTCTTAGCAGATATAGTTCTTGTATTAGAAGGCAGAGTGGAACAAAACATCGACTGTAAGAACAACATGGTACTATTGATGTTTGTTGCAATTATTTAAGAAATCAGAAAATAATATATTTTACTATTTATGGAGGTGAAATGGAGTTGTTTCAATAGAATTGATTTTATTTTTAGTAAAAAAGTGATGTCTAAATAATAAAGAATATTAAACTTTTGACCAGAAATTTTAAAATTAAAGAATTAGAACTTTTTATTTTTAATGCCCACATTTGTTTTGTAAAAGAATACTGAATGTGTGGGTGGTCTTCTTTTTGTGTTTATACAAAAACAAAAGAACTCACTCAAACAAACTATATTTTTATTAATTTAATTAACATTTAAGTTAATATATAGAGGCTATAACAGGTTATCAAGGCAATCAGTGTTGCCCAGCTTCTTACTGATTATATCAAAATATTATTTTTTTTAAATTTGTCTAATTTAAAAATGATTTTAATACATTTCAGTGGAGTCTAACCTCTGGAGTCAACAACGAAGAGCTTTTAATTAAAAAATGTTGCATCATCGAAATCAGTTTGATTTTTCTTGTTACAGCATTCCTCTAAGGATTCCTCTGTCGACTTTTGATCAATATTTTATCTTATTTTTTTTTATATAGTGGTTCAGGCCCTTCAAAAAGAGGTAGTTGGTAGGCTAGAGAACTGGAAAGAATGGTGGTTGAGTCAGAGACACAAATAAACTCTAACAATTTCATAAAGACCAAACCTTTCCTAATGGTGGTATTGTTTGTTCTTTTGTTCTTTTGGCCGTTCTATGCTTCAGCACTTTCAATGTTTTTAGCCTTGAGGTGGTTATCGTTATATCGATTAGCTAACAGTTATTTTCTCTTCAAGTATTCTTCAGTTTTGGAATTTTCATCCACCAAAGCTCGCAGAATATTGTAATTCAGGAAAGAAGTCTTTCCATAAACCTGTCTTTAAGGCTGAAGTCTCCCTGTCGACATTTTTTAGAATATTGTTGAACGGTGAACAAACTCATGCTATAATCGCCCCACACTTTATTAATATTGCAGGTTCTTTAGGCTCTGTTTCAACCAAGTTTAAACTCGTGAAACGAAGTTAAACAAATATTACGTTTATACTTTTGAGTAAAGACTGAATTATTTCCAATTAGAGAAATGCTTAATAGATTAAAAAAAAATATATTATAAAAAAAATTTGTTTAGGAGAGTAATAATAAATATTGACATCCAAGGAAAAGAAATATTTTATTAAATAATTTTATTATACAGAAGGGTAGTTTAAAGAATACCTGAAAGCCTGCATAATTTTCCATACAATCCAACGTTTGATAGGGGACGATTCTTCCATATTTTTTAGAACAAATATAAAAAATATGAAAGGACGCTTTAAAAACTCAATTAATCCCTGGTTCAGAAAAACTGTAGATCTTGGATATGTTTTCAATCTACTGCGTTTCCCAGCATACATTATAGAATTAAAAGAATCAAATTGCTTAAATTAAAAAATAAATTATATTAACAATCAATGATTATTCGAAATAAACAAAGTTGAGAGAAAATTTGTTTTTTGGTGTTTTTTTTTTTTTTTGTTTTTTTTAATTCAAATCAATATAGCTCCTAAACTGTAGGAAACCATTGGAAAATTTTCGATTCGAGCAACACCAACAGAGCGTGCCAAAGAAGCCCCAACACTGATAAAATATAAGCGAAATGTGATTTTTTTTTTTTTTTTATTCAATCCCGTATAGCTCCTAAAAGGTTAGTCTTAGCGACAAATTCTATAGAACATAAAATATTTTCCATTAAATTCCTGATCGGAAAACTTTCGTAAAATTTTCAATCAGACCAACATCAGCCTAGCACCGCTGGTCAAAAAAATCCCACATTTAAAAAAGAGAGGAACACATGATTTTTTACATTAAAACCAATATAGCTCCTAAAAGGGAAGTCCTAGGGAAAAACGTTATAGACAACAAATATTTTCCGTTTAATTTCTAATGGAAAACTGTCAATTTTCAATTTGAGCAACAACAAAAGCGCTAGAATGTGTTAAAATGAAAAAAATGTTACACCAAAAAAGTATTGACTCCCAGCCATATCCTTGTCAAAAAAATTATGTATATAAATTATTGCATGGGTTATTTTTTTATTATTGTTAAGTGTATGATTATATATATAATAATTGTGAATAATTATAACTATTTAGAGGACTGTTTTATAATTTTTCATCCCGAATTTAAAAATCTCACACTTCAGATTCAAAACCTCTGCCCTTAACTGTTCGCTAAAATTAGAAATGGAATTTAAGTTGAGCAAAACGACTGAGATTTGTTGAGTTAAAGCGTGAAGTTATCACTAAGCATAGGGCGAGGCAAAAAGAGGCCATTGCCTGCTGAAGACTAATCACTGTTTTCAGTTGTTTGATTCTGGGAGTTGCCGAAGGTGGAAGAGCGGCGTGCCTAACTGCTCGATTATCTACCGTTCCCATCTTCTCTAGCTAATGATCGCCTCTCGGCTTGTTAATCCTTTGTAGGAAATTGCCTGATTTTGTTTTGCTTTTTTTTTTATAGAGAACAGAACCAATCCATTTTCTATTTCCTACAAATTAACAAAATCTACTAATGGTCCATGTTACTCTACTGATAGCAATCATTTAAATTTATCTTTCTCATTTAATCGTTAAACATAGCAATACAATGATTTTGAGAGGTAGAAACAATTATTTAATAAATTAGTTAATCATCTGTTTTCCTTTTGATTATAGCTATTTGAAAATGGAATTACATTTATAAGGTATATGATTCTGAGAGATACTCAGCGGCTAACGTACTCGCAGAAATTGTGGAATCTCTAATTTAACAAGTTTAATGTAGAGCAAAAATGATTAATTGAATTGGTACCGTTCCGCTAGCACGTCTCCTACCCCTCCTACCTTCCTACCTATCTCCTACCCCAGAATGCCTTTTATCGCTTCTTTTTGTTTTCATGGTGTGTGTAGTCAATGCGATGCACGAAAAAATAATTTTTAGAGAAAAAAACAAAACCGACTTCAAGATTAAACCTACTTACACGAACTAAAATAAAAAATAAAAAATAATATTTTAATTGCTTCAAAAAAAAAAACCGTTAAATGAAAATCAATGAAATTATCGATACTTATATACCTATTCACAATTTATGATCAGTTATTTTTGGAGTCGGTGCCAGCCAAGAATGGCAGTTTGATCCTGCCTCTGCAATACACTTTCGAATAGCCCGAGACAGCGGTGTGGCGGTGATGAAACAGTGGGAAGATCTTTACAATTACCATTTCTTTTCAAATTCTGTTAGTTTTGGTTGGCACCGACTCCAAAAATAACTGATCATAAATTGTGAATAGGTATATAAGTATCGATGATTTCATTGATTTTCATTTAACGGTTTTTGTTTTGAAGCAATTAAAATATTATTTTTTATTTTTTTTAGTTTAGTTCGTGTAAGTAGGTTTAATCTTGAAGTCGGTTTTGTTTTTTTTCTCTAAAAATTATTTTTATTTTTCACTTTTTAGTGGTGAGTGTATTTTTGTTTATATAGTCAATTCTCGATCTTCAAGCCACCCTGAAAAATAGTTCGAGTTACTGAACAAAGACTTATCGAGGTTATCATTCCACTTACCTTCATGTAATTGGGAAAATTGAACACAAAATGGGAGTTGAAATCATTACGTTTATTTTTCATTAATGGGTATGTCTATGTTGTTTGTACATACATATAAAATCATTGATAAAGAAAATTAAATACCTGGTACCAATTTATCATATAACTTTCAACTGAATTGAGCTTTTTTCTGAGGGTGCCTGAAAGTAGAGCCCACCAACGCCCCCCCCCCCCCCCCCCCCCCCCCACCCCCCCCCCCCACCCCCCCCCCCCCCCCCCCCCCCCCCCCCCCCCCCCCCCACCCCCCCCCCCCCCCCCCACCCCCCCCCCCCCCCCCCCCCCCCCCCCCCCCCCCCCCCCCCCCCCCCCCCCCCCCCCCCCCCCCCCCCCCCCCCCCCCCCCCCCCCCCCCCCCGCCCCCCCCCCCCCCCCCCCCCCCCCCCCCCCCCCCCCCCCCCCCCCCCCCCCCCCCCCCCCCCCCCCCCCCCCCCCCCCCCCCCACACCGCCTTCCACCAGTGGCGATATTTCTTTATTCTTTAGGACGGAGATTTAGTTACTATGGAGATTTTAAATAATCATAATCATAAATATGTTTAAAATGTAAGGTTATATAACAGTGATTTTTATTAACTGGTTTTTTGATTTTTGTTAAAAAGTGCTGCGTTGATTTCAAAATCTTTTTTATGGGACTAACTCTGAAGTATGTCCTACCGGTCTAAAAAAGAATCATCAAAATTGATTAAGAAATGACGGAGGTTCTCAACTCATCTGTATTTGTTTTTTCGTATGTTACGGGATTACTCTGTCAATACTGAATAAATTTTGATGATTCTTTTCTAGATCGGCAGGGCATACTTCAGAGGTGGTCCCATAAAAAATATTTAGAAATCAATGCAGTACTTTTTAAGAAAAATAAAAAAAACCGTTAATAAGTGATTTTTTAAACTGTTTTTTTTTATTTTTCTTAAAAAGTGCTGCGTTGATTCCAAAATAATTTTAATGGGACCACCTCTAAAGTATGCACTACCTATCTAAAAAAGCATCATCAAAATTGATTCAGAATTGACGGAGTAATCGCGTAACATACACACAAAAAAAAAAAAATACAGACGAGTTGAGAACCTCCTCTTTTTTGAAGTCGGTTAAAAACAACAGAAAATGACTGAGGTTTGAAGCGAAGTTTGAACTGTCGAAGTCCACACGCAACGACTTGTCTGTGGTTTGTGCAAATATTTATGCTCTTTTCCTCAAACCTCAAACCACCACTCCAATGTCTGTACAGTCCTCAGTTTTCCGGTCCACATGCAACTACTAAACTGTGCAAACCTGGTTTGCGGAAACATTAGAGCAGACAAGTCGGTGCGTGTGGACCGGCCTTTAGGGAAATAAGTAATATGGACGACAAATAATCCATTCACAAATATGTATACTGAAAATTTCTCACTTAAATTGATACCACAAATATAAATATATAAAACACCAAATCCAAGGGTTCGCAGCCCGGCAGATGACCTTAGGATGTAGAAATTAATCTTCTTAAGGGACGTAAAATTTTGTAGGTACACTTTTACACATTAGACTCCCACCGTAGCATCGTCCGATTAGCCATCGCAGCATAAAGTGAAAAACGAAATAAACAAATAAACAAACATGAGACATTAATCTTCTTAACTTTTGTATCAGAGAAGAGGAAATAAGAAAACATGAATTTATAAAACACTAAATCCTTTATGAAACTCATGTTGTCAACTTCTGTTTCACCTATTTACATTTAAGAATACTAAATATCAATAAAACACATTCCAAGTTGAAACTGTAAAAGTGATTGTTTACATGTGAGGTTATAGTATTGAACTATCGATAAATTAGACTAATGAACTGTTAGATTTATATTCGGGATTCCCAGGCGGTCACACGTTACTTGCCGATATTCTGAGCTTGAGTGTCTCTTTCCTAAATTCCGACGGCAATACTTTCTGGGTACTTTCCTATTCCAATGTCTAAAAACCAAAAAATCTTCCTATATTCTTGATCTATTAACTCTGCGTTCTTCTATCCACCTCCTAAACACTAGATCCCAACCTTGTAACCTATATATCCCCTCACATAAAACCGCTTCCTTTGACAAATCCTTCATCATTCGTGCTACCTCTTTCTGGAATTCCCTACTCACTTCTATTCGTAAAGCAGCTTCCATAACTTCCATTAAAAATAATTTATTCCTGTACCTTTTAGACAACCAATCTTCCGCAAATAAGTCAATAATCGAATACTTAGAATTACTTTCTTTCTTTTTTTTGTTTTTTTTTTCTTTCTTTTATATGTTCATATATATATATACGATTGTATTTTATGTTATAATTATTATTTCATATATATTTTTTTTTTTTTTTTTTAATTTAATTTAATTTTTTTTCCTCTAAATATGTATGCTGTAATTACTGAATCATCTAATTTGTAAATAATAGGCCAGATAATTGTACTTTTAACTGTACATTATTTTTATACTTGGCCGACAGTAAGTCCCAGAATAAATTTTTTCATTGCATTTTCATTTTTCATATATGTAAACTCGAAGTGAAGCGTAAGGATCGAAGTGGTCGGTGTAACGCTGGTCAGGTAGGTTTCGTAGAGACGCGCTTGCGGAATGGTACCAATGAATTTTCTCCTGTAAGCTTCATTACTATTTTCGAAAAAACAATCCAAACTTATAGTGCATTATCAAATATGCATTAATATCCAAACGCGAAACCATTATTTTATTTTTCTTAAAATGTGAACGTTTTTTGAATTTATCATATAATTAAAAGGAGAGATTAAAAAAAAAATTATAGCCAATACAAAAGTACACATAACAAACTAGCACAATTTTTGACGTCATGGACCTACCAAATATTAGATTTAAGGTTTTCAGCTTTCATATCACTTATCGAAAGGGATAGATTTCATTAGATCAAAAAAATTAGCCAAGTGTAGAAGAATACCTACACATCATAAGCTATTTGAAAACTAAATTTCTAAAATGAAGAAAGTTTTCAAAACATTGAACTTTAACAAGAAGATAAAAGAACATATTGTCACACATTTACGTAGAGGTTTTGTGTATTTTTTATTTTATTTTATTTTTTGATAGTATATTTCAATCAAAATTTCGTAGAGTGTTTATTTGTTTTGATGTTCACCTTTAAATTAATGTTATTGCGATTGTGGTGTTATCATAAATGAACAATGAAATTGTCTGTGAAGATCTCAATGTCAGAAATTTTAAACATGAGGGTCTGGCACATTTTTAATTAAACTCCAACTTGTATATATCAGTGGTGGGGGAAGGGGGGAGTTAATGCCCTGTCAGGAGTTTCTCGAAACAATTATGACGGATTAATATTCTCCTCATAAGCCATTCTGCAAACTTAATCAAGAACAATAATTTAAATAAAGTTAATTCATTTCATTGCTCATTTATACTTTTGTTATTATTATTGCTTAATTACCAATAATTCAAGATAGGTACAGTTTTTTTTTTATTGTAGTGTTTTGGTGGTTTTTTATTTTATTTTAATCGGACACGGAATAACTAACAAAATTATTACACTTGTTTAAAGAATCATTTTTAATATTATTTAGGAGAAATGGTTAAGCGTTAATGTATGTTGGGTGTTAGCCCAGAAGGGAGAACGACCGGTAACCATATTTCTGAATACATCGCAAGAGTCTGTATTCATTCTCATTGGGAACGTGTTCTTAAACTCCGAAACATGTGAAAATCCTCTTTCTAGCCTCTATGAGAAAACAGCCTCCTCTAACCTACAAAATCACCTCTCAAAGATTGAACTATGGTGCAACAGATGGAGAATAAAAGTCAATGAGTCCAAATGCACCCACGTGACTTTTACTCTACGTCGTAGTTCCTGCCCAACTATCCTATTCAATAAGATCCCATTACCCAGATCTGATACAGTGCGATATCTTGGTTTCATCTCAGACAAAAGACTCACTTGGAACCCACATACTAGACTTAAAAGACAAGAACTTAACAGAAGATTCAGCCAACTATACCCCATACTATGCAAAACTTCAAAACTTACAATAGACAACAAGCTTTTAATTTACAAGACAATCCTAAAGCCTATCTGGACCTACGGACTAGAAATTTGGGGAATAGCAAAATACTCGAACATCAAACTTATCCAATCCTTTCAATCCAAATTCCTGAGAACCATAACCAATGCCCCCTACTATGTCTCCAATAAAACCTTACATAACGATCTTAATATACCTTTTGTCCTAGAATCCATACCTGTCAAATTTTCAAAATTTCATCAAAAACTTTCACATCATTCTAATCCACCAGCACAATCCCTATCCAGCTCCACTCACCCCTATAATCCTCCTCGCAGGTTAAAAAGGCAGTGGCCTCGTGATCTATTATAAATTTCGACGTGGAGTCCTGGCAATGGCCAGCTTCTCCACTCATGCTCTGAGTGACTGTGGTTAGCGCTCTCACTCAGCCTCCACTGGTGTTATCTTATACTAGTGATGCAGCTGAGAGAGAAGCGCAGGAATCTCTTGGGGCCTGGCTTGTTCCTCCATAAGTGGAGGTACAAGTCAGGTAGGGGGATCCCTCAGATGTGTATATATTGTAAATAAAGAATGAATGTATTTTTAAGATTTAATTTAATTTTTTTTTTTTTTTTTTTTTTTTTTTCACTTTATGTATTGTATAGTTTGAGGTACTTTGTTTATTTAATTTTTTTTTTTTTTTTGTATTACATATTACGAGACTTTACTTATTTATACTTATTATTCACTTTTATTTATTGTTCACATTCTTTGTTTTTTGTTTCATATTGTACATATTGTGTGAATGGATCCATTAAGCCATCCATATTACTTATTGCCCACATTGAGGCAGATTGTAATACTTTCCTTAAATAAATGTTTAAAAAAAAAAAAAAAAAAAAAAAAAAAAAGCCTCTATGAGACCACCTTAAGGTAAGGCGCATATTACGGCACGTGTGGCACAGTGAGACTTTTTGTAACATACAGAAATTAATAGATCACCGCATACTACTATACTAACGACTACGCGCATATTAACGGCACGAAGCTACGCAGTGCGAATCACGAGACACGACAAACGCGTGGCACAGTGCCCGGGACACAGTTTCTTATATGAAACTCCTTTCTTATAACATATTAGTCCAGTCAATGAGATCTGAAATGAAGGGTGAAGAGTGCATGAAATATGCGATTATTTTTTACCTCTTGCTAGAAGATAAACATAGTAAAAGTCCCCGCCCCTGGGGGTGAGCTAAAGGGGAGAAGAGAGAAGGTCCGATATTTGGGTTTTTCGATCATATCTAAAAAAACGGTGGACTCTAGAAAAATATAATTCAAATAAAAGTTAAAGTTAATTAAATTTCCAATAAAATTGTTTTAAAATTTTAAAATATTTGTCGAATATCCAACGGCTTTCGAGATATACGTTATTGTAAATCGATAATTTTCACAAATAATAATTTTTTACCAAACTTTTTGTCAAACGTTTGCTTCTAGTGCCTTCCACAATTGTTTCTCAGAAAAAATGTCTAAATCAAAGCTGAAGAGCATTAAATTTACTTTAATTTCATATATACTTTTCTGGCACATGAAGCAAATGTTTGACAAAAAGTGAGGTAAACATTTTTTTTTTTCCAAACTTATCGATTTTTAATAACATATATATCGAAAACCGTTGAAATTTCGACAAATATAATAAGCATAAGTATAAAAAAAAATCAACATTCAAACCAAACATTTCCTGAATACCAAATCCTGAAAATCACAACTAACACCTCACGTCATTTCTGAAAAAAAAAAATTGTTTTTTGGTATCCTTATACCCTTAAATCTACACCACCCAAAGTTTATAAAATCTTTAATAAACATCTGAATCTCAATCCTTATCTAATTCCACTTATCCCGTAACACTCCATTCAGCCTAAAACTATTATTGCTATTATATATTTTAGATTTCATACTATGGAGTTCAGGCAACGTTTTTATGGCTTATATGTTCTCACTCTGCCTCCACTGGCTTACGAACCACGTAGGAAAGAGAAGCAATAAGATCTGATTAGCATGCTTTTGAATTTACAAAATTGTGAGTGTATTTATTATCATCCCTATTCCTCATTGTCCGTCAGAGTACCTGAGTGTGTTTTTTGCCGATTATCTATTTTTAAAATAATATTTAAAAAAAAAAGTATTTTTGAAAATTCATACTGATAATTTGGCAACCACGTCATATAGAAGTGGCTACTTAATTACCAGCTATCTTAGCAAAAATAATATAACAGGCTACTTCAAACAAAACAAATAAACATTTAACTGATTGCGAGGTAATTCGTTGAAGGAACAATAATTCAAAATATTTTATCTTTAGAAAACTAAAATTTTTGTTTGGGAATCAGAATAACCTCGTACTATGCTTCTGACTTAGATACTTCTGTTTGCTTGCTAACGTAAGCAATTCACGTATAAAATATATTATTTTATTATTTATTACTATCAATATCTGAGGCTCCACTTTTCTAACGTTTCCGTTTAAAATATATTTAAATACACATGTTTTACTCACCAAAAAAAGGGAAACAATACTAAAATAGAATTATTATTTATACTAATTAATAATTAATGAAAATATTGTAATAAGTGACGATTAAATCGCAGAGCAATTTCGTCTAAATTTATTTATTTTTTTTTAATATAATTTAAATGCTGAAAGCTTATTCGTAATATTTTAATAGGTGATGTCTAATATAGTTGCTCTATTGAGTAATGACAAGTAGTGTTTAAAAAGACAAAAAAAACAAAACAACAACATTGGTATAAATAATATAAATAATAAATAAAAAAAGGCTTAACGAACCCGAAGGTTCGATGCCGATACCACGAACCGTCGACCGCGCTTCCCTCCAACCCACTCCACCAAAACCCAAATCCCCCAGGTCGGCCCTCACGTAATCCTCCCATCTTCGTCTCGGTCTACCCCTCGGTCGTATACCTGACAGCTCAAAACGCACTACTTCATTCGGAATTCAATCATTATTAAACCCAATGACTTTACATGCCCGTTTTAAGCGTCATGCTGCTATTATTTAAACTATATTTACCGGATATAACTCGCGCAGTTCCGCATTGTGAATCCTTCTAAATTCATCTGTTTCTTCATCCTTTTTTGGGCCAAATATTCTAATCAGTATTTTTTTTTTTTTTTTTTTTTTTTTTTTTTTTTTTTTTTTTTTTTTTTTTTTTTTTTTTTTTTTTTTTTTTTTTTTTTTTTTTTTTTTTTTTTTTTTTTAGCCTCCGACTTTATTTTATTTTCATGCAAGGAAAGGAAAACAGGGAAAAAGGATCTTTTATTGCCTTTCGGCATTTTAAGACTTTATTTAAAGCTATGCCATCTCTGGTGGGTCTCGGTCTGCTGGAGGCACTCCGGCTACAAGTCGAGTGCGGAGGAAACACTCTGCCAGCGATGGTGGGTATCGGGTCAGTCCGTGTGGTCTGAACCCCTTCCCTCGGCGAGTACGTCCGCTAAGGGGATTTCGCCTTGCCACCTCCCAGGCCTGGGAGGTGGGGCTATGTCCCTGAAGAGAGGGTTTGCACAGAAGCTCAGCCCGTCAAAGAATTTGACGTGCCGGTGACTGATAAAGGCCGGTATCGTTGGCATCCTCAACTCCTCGAGGATCCAGATCTAATCAGTACTTTATTTTTGAAAACTTTAAGGCGTTGTTCCTCCCTTAACGTCAGCGACCATGTTTCGCATCCGTAGAGAACTGTCGGTAGTATAATAGTATTGTATATCCTAATTTTTAAATTTTTGGAGAGTAAGCGCGAACTGAGTAATTATACGGCCGAGAAATAACAAGCATTACCGGCTTTTAACCTAGCACTTATATCTCCTTGAATTTTATTTTTCCTCGATATAATAGACCCTAGATATTTGAATTGCACAACGTGTTCAAAGTTTATCTCAGAAATATCTACTTTACTAAAATGTTCACCGTTTCTACTACTAACCATATATTTCGTTTTATCGGTATTAATTACTAAACCAATTTCGTTACTGGTTTTCATGAGCATAGTTGCGTTTAGTTTTATAGTTTCCTCGTTTTCATCCAAAAGTACCAATTCATCGGCGTAACGAAGAACCGGACATTTCCACCCATCTCTAATCCTTTTCCCATAAGCATTACCTTCCTAATGACGGATTCTAGTGCTAAGTTAAATAACACCGGAGAAAGAGAATTTCCTTGTTTTCAACCCAAACGTACTATTAAATGTTTCGGCCATGCACATATTTACTAGATTAACCAATTTCTTTGGTATCCTGAGTTCAAACTAAATATTAAACAGATTCTGGCGGTTAATCGAATATTGGTACAGCTCCCTGCATTTTTTTTTTTTTTTTTTTTGTTTTGCTATAATATTTGAAACATTTTGTATGAATGTTCTCATCTAAATTGAAAAATTGACAGGACAACAAAATTACAGGAAAAGAAATCACCACTCTAAGTTGCGAATGAAACCTCACCGAAATCCGTTTCCAATTGCCACAGAAAACATTCGCATGGACTATGGACGGTTTAGCGACTTAATAAATGAACAAGGTAATGGGTGCAATCTAGGCACCATCTGTGCTTTTCATTTAATAGTTAAGCCTCTTATTAGTTGGATCAGGTATCGCCTACCATATAATTTATCTGCTTGTTAATCAATTGTGGTTGTTAATGCCTTGTGCTTATATGCTGATTATATTCATATGTATTCATAGCTTCTCATTAATATTTAATAGCCCATTCCGCTAAACTGTAAACTGATTATAATAAGTATATTAAATAAAAACGAAGTCACAGGTTCGGACCGAAGTATTTATATATAAGACATTTATGTATGAGTTATTGAGATGTGTTGAATCCATATATCAATTCTTGATCCCATCGATTCTTGAGAAAACAATGTATCGAGAATCGATGTTAAAAATTCGATCCATACGAACCGATTGATACTGCTGACGTTAGCGATAGTTTTGGGTTACCTAATTTTGAAATTATTATACATCAATTATTTTCTCTATTGATAATTAATTTTTAAAAAAATAAAATAAAAAACTACGATATTTTTTCATTTTTAATAAGAGAGCAGTTTAACTAAATAAGCATCACTAATTCAAACCAAACGTCAAATTAAGTACAAATATAATTGGATAATCTAGAAATATGATAACAATTCCATGCTGCTGAAGCTGAGGCTCTGATGAAATAAATACAGCCAGATAATACCACCATATTATAATACATTATTGCACATTACATAACCTAAATACAGATTATATTTCACATCATTACATGTTTATCCGATTTTCGACCCTGATACACTATTAAAACAACATCCAGAGAAATATCAATGCATCCTCTCATCTGCAGTGTGTTTAGCGAAAGGTTGTGGTTATATTTGCGATTTCCGAAGTTATAAAGAGAACCCAGAACCATAATAATATTTTATCTTTTTTAAATAAGAACTTATTAAGTAATTGTTTTTTGGATAGTGCCTTTATCGTACTGAACTCGTGTGTTATTTGTTGTAGATAATATATGCCATTTGCTGTTCACTGAATCATTTCTTGAATAATTATAATATTTTTGACATGAATATATCTTTTGGCTGAGGGTTTTCACTTTTTTGCAGTAACGTTTTTTTCACACTCAAAAATGTAACACTTTGACACGCTCTAGCTCTGTTGGCGTTGCTCTGAGCAAAACTTTGTTGACAGTTTTCCAATCTTAAATTCCATAGAAAATGTTTTTTATTTTATATTATTTGTCGCTAGGACCTCCTGTTTAGGAACTATATTGGTTTGCAAGAAAAAGAGTAAAGTTTTGCCATCATTTTTGAAGTAATGAAAATCTTTTCATTCGTTCTTTTTTGACACAATCTATCTCTGTTGATTTTGCTCGGATCAAAAATTTGACGACAGTTTCCTTATCAAAAGCAGTAAATTATAGATAAACATATCCATGATCTATTGTTTTTCCCAATCAGGGAGAAATTTATTTATTTTTAATTTTTTTAATAGATTTGGTTTGCCTTTTCATTTCTCGTGAACCTTTTTTTTTGTAAAAGTAGTTCATTTTAAAACAAAGGTATTGGAAACGAGTATTAAAAAACTATATTTTTTTATTGGTGTCGAGAATCGAAAAATTTTAGTATCCATAAAACACTGGTTTATTATGATACCTGTATATTTTAATTTTATCGACTCAAGGAACTTTGAATGTCGATCTGATTGGGTAGTAAATTAATAATACGAATTAATTTATAATCAATTTCAAATGCAACAAAACTACCATGGGTTGAAAACGATTTAATAATTTTACCATTCACTAGCTCTGAAAGTAACTATATTAAATCCAGGAAATATTCTGGGATCTTATATATTTCAATATGAGTGGGCACCTGACCTTTCCGGAGAGCTTAGAAAGATTGACTTTCGACCACTAGGAAACTGCTTTCATATGGACTTCCTATATAAAGAAAACCTTATCATAGCTTTTCAAAAATGAAATGAGTTAATAATGAAAATGTTTCAATATTTCTGAATATTCACTCCTAAACAAATATGTAATCAAAAATATTTATCCTATTATTTTTTGTGGTTTAACTAATCAGCCATTTATATATATATGGAAATGAGAGAATATATATATCTATATATATATATATATATATATATGAAAATGAGATCCGGCAAAAAAATCTGGGTGGCACAGGTACAAAATATTTTTTGCTAGAATGTAGAGGTATAAAGGACTATCTTTCAAAGATTTACGTAAAAAAAAAAAAAATCTTTTTGTAGTTTTTTCCAATGTATCTTTATAAGCTGAGAAAAAAAAGTAATGAAACTCTTATTTTATTACAGTTTTTTTTATCTTGAGTTTAAAAAAATGCATTCATATGATTTTTTCATTCAAACCTTTTTATTTTAATGTAGAATGATTAACAATGTATACAATAGAAAAACCTTGTTAATTAATCAAAACATTGCGCTGATTAAGTTAATACAGGAATAAATCGTCAATACAAATGCAAAGTATCGGAGGTGAAAAAACGCATACTTTGAATTTGGTCTTTAGCAATCGTTTTAGACTATTGTACGTTTTATCGAACTCCCAAATATGAATTCACTATGAAGATTCAAGACTAAACGACAAGAAACTGCCCGTCGTTACAGACTACTTCAACATTTACTATACAAACGTTCAAAGCTCCCAATTAATTACAAAAGACTCATATACATGACTGTCATTAAACCTATTTGGACGTACGGAGTTGAGCTTTGGGGCTCCACTAAACGATCCAATTCATCTCGTATTCAATCCTTACAATCCAAAATCCTTCGAAAAATCCTCAATGCACCTTATTTGTCACCAATAAACTTATCCATAAAGATCTTAATGTTCCATATGTTGCTGATTTAGCCCACACTAGGTACCTATCCTTTCATAGTAAGCTCCATAACCACTCAAATCCGTTAGTTTCTCAACTTGTTTCCCATTCCATTCCTTCTAGTGTAGAATTTTTAATAAAGTGCTACTGATGATTTGTTCTTTTCAAGTTTTAACATGTTATTATAATCGTTATCAATACATTTACTTGATGTATATATTTTGTACAGTTGTAAATTTCTATAAATGTATATTAAAAAAAAAAAAAAAAAAAAAACTATTAAGATTAACCTTATAATCAACTATATTTTTAATTTTCAAAGAACTCGGAAACAGTTGTTCAACTCTCCTTGAAAGTGATGATTTTCTCATTTAAACATTTGAATTTAGTTAGTTTAGTGAGAGGTTATACCGGGTTAAGAGAAGCATTCATATTAAGAAAAAAAAAGTTTTATTTTGTTTATTTATGGTAGGAGCTTCCTTTATTATTTTTAAACCAACGGGGTTCTTCATTGCGCATTTCATTTGTTTGTTTTGGCATTGGGTCTATACTTTTTTTGGTGTAACGTTTTTTTTTATTGTCAAAAATGTAACAATTTGACGAGCTCTAGCTCTCTTGGTGTTTTTCGGATCAAAAATGTTTCGACAGTTCTCCTATCAGTAATTTAATGGAGAATATTTTTTCATTTATATTATTAGTCGCTAGGGCCTGCAGTTTAGGAGCTATATTTGTTCGAATCATAAAAGTCACATTGTAAGGTTTACAAAAAAAAATCAAATGCGTAACGTTTTTTCACCCTCAAAAATGTAACATTTCGACTCACTATAGCTCTGTTGGTGTTGCTCAGATCAAAAATTTGCCAATAGTTTTCTGATTTGAAATTAAATTGAAAATATTTTTTGTTATTCAATATTTGTCGCTAAGACCCACCGTTTAGGAGCTATATTGGTTCGAATGAAAAAAGTCAATTTTTGTCTAAATGTTTTAAGTGTTGGGGCTTTTTTGACACTCTCAATCTCTATTGGAGTTGCTCGGATCGAAAATTTTCTTATCATAATCGTAATGGAGAACATTGTTTTATAGCATTTGTCGCTAGGACAATCCTAAAGTCACGTTTAAAACCCTTTTTATCTATCATCTTTGTTTGTTTATTAACTTAATTATTACTTTAAGTAATTTGACCTTTTAATTCGTAAATGTAAATTAAGAAAACAAGTAGATTACAGATAAACATATACCATGGTCTATTGGTTTCCTCAATCAGGAAGAAATAGAGTTTTATTTTAGTTATTTGTCAAATAAAGTTAATTTTTTTCAAATTGATTATTCCGATATACTAGTATATTATAGCCCTTTAATGTGCCATATCATAATATTTGTCAGAAATAATTTATTTTTTTACAACAGAATCATATTCCGTGAAGCTTCTGCAAGCTAAAATCAAGGTAAATTTACAAACGTTTCTAATTTTGGAAAATACTAAATTACACTATTAACCAAAAGAAAAAGGAACGGGGTTTAGGCCCGACTACGTAATGTCGTGCTTCGGGACTTCTGAGAGAATTCTGGCAAGTATAGGAAACTTCACTAAGTGGATAAAGTTGTGTGTGGTACCTGGAAATAGGGTTGTGACATTAGAGCCTGTGTGTTAGGCATAGGCATCAGTCGGAGTTTAGCATCAAATACTATGGTAATTCAACCGCGAATGCCTTGGCATAGAAATGTGGGAATATCCTTAGAATCCTTCGAATATATATTTTCATAGAATTATTTATTTCAAATAATTTTGACTCTAGAACATTTTATATCTCAAATTATTAAAAGAATAATAATAATAAGAGGTAAAAATGATTTTTTGTTTTTTAGAATTACCTTATTAACTTATATGTTATAATTAACTTATATAAGTTTTAATTGGCGTTCCGATTTACAAAAATGACTTTCAATCTCATTTGATGTTCCTAATTCACAAACATTGATAACATTACTTAATAAAACAGAGAACATATTTCAAACATTTTACACTTCTTTTTGTCTTTATTTTACTACTGTATTTAATTTATATATTTATTTCAGATCTCTTTATTTTCTCCAGATAAGATATTCTCAGCCATATATACTGTATTTCTTTTCTTATTTTTTGTTTCCTTACCTTATTATAATTTTTTTTTTTTTACCTTAGGATTTATTTTGTTTTTCATGTACTACATATAACGTGTTTGTAACATAAATTTGACGCTGCGGCTGGAAGTTCATCAGTTTGTATTCTGGCTTCAGCTGAGTATATTGAGATGAAAACTGGTGTTGTGATTGTTGATGGAGGAAGAGGAGTTCCATGTTGTGAACAGATCAATTGACTCTATGTTTCCCCGAAGAATAGAAGAAGGTTTTCTCTCTTCGTTGATTGAGCTGCACCTCCAGAACGACGAGGAGAAATTCAGGAAGTTTTTCCGGCTGAACTTCATTCAATTAGATTTTATAATTTCTCTATAATTCTATTTCTCTAACTATCTAAAACGAGCCAATTAATAAAACTTTTTAATAAACGGGAGCTCAACGAGGCGTATTATGAAAACTAACAAACTGTGGACAGACCTGAAATATTGTAAATTGTGGGAAGACCCGAAAACAAACCAATACTTGGAAGTCTCCATTGCTGTGAATCCCACGTTTTCCCTTTGGTGATTCCACAATATATAGAAAGACAATTTAGACAACTCGCTGGAACCACAATTTTATTGTTTTTTCAGATGATGTTCCATTTTCTTTATTACTGTTTTGTCCAATGAACATTTTATTGACAACCCTGTTTTCGTTAAATAATTTTTATGTAAGATATAGTATAATTATGTAAGAGATATTTATATATAAATAAATTGTGATATTTCAACCTGAGGTTGTATCAAATTATTTATAAATGTATATTTATATTTATAAAACCTAAAAACTGTTCTGTAATGCATTTTTAAGAATTGTTTTTGAAAAATACCATATATACATATACATATACAGTTTAAAATGGTACAAGAAACTTTGGTGATGGGGGTTTGCATACCACAGACACGAAGGAGCGCGTCTGGAGTGGTCCCTAGAGCAGTCCGAACGCAGCAACTCAGCTTCTCAATTTTTACCTCAAAACTGATTACTTTTTTAGAAATTCGGGTATTACTAAACCCAAGAACCGTCGCACTGCTATTATCTGAACTATATTTACCGGATATAACTCGCGCCGTTCAGCATTGTGAAGTTTTCTAAATTCTCTGGTTTCTTCATCCTTTTTTGGGCCAAATATTCTACGCAGTACTTTATTTTCGAAAAGGCGTTGTTCCTTCCATAACGTAAGCGGCCAGGTTTCGCAAACATAGAGAACTGTTTGTAGTATAATAGTATTAATTTGTATACCATAATTTAATTTTAATTGTTTTCTTGCTTAGTATTATGTCCTTAATTTTATCTAAGGCAGCTAGGCTTTTATATTTTTCATTGTAATCATTTTGAAGTGGCAATGGCTTCAGAAACAAATCAATGTAATGTATTGAAGTATTGTGCCAAAAATACTTGGATAAAACTATGGGAAGTAGTTGAGTTACATAATAAACTGAAAAGCATGATAAATGTTATTTTTTGTAAATATGATTGATTATCTTTCTTAAAGTTCAATAATTGATTACAAAAAAAAAAAAAAAAAAGATAAATAAGAAATAAAAGTTATATAAATAAAAATAAAAAGTTTTCATTACATTAAACCTGTTTTTAAGCATATACATAAATATAAATTAATGAAACGGCCGGCAGTATATCGACCTCAAAAGTAGCCCATTAATCGGCTTTACCTACTAATTGGCTCATCTCTAATAAGAATATCACTGTCCAAAAAGAATATCGATATTTTTTATATAACGTGTATCTCTATCCATCCCTACTGAAGACCTTAAATGTTGAGTGCCCATAAATAATCTATGTCTATATCTATATCTAACATTACCTAAATTAAATACTATAAGTAATTAAGCTCCACTATTTAACTTAATCGATCTTTTGTATTTAAAAAAAGAAGCAATTTGTATTATTTTCTTGAGGAGTAGGGAAACCTAGTAGCAACGCCAGTCAAAGTTAAGAAATGATTTACGAGAAACCGATCTCATCGCCCCGGGCTGAAATTGATTGATGAGAAAAGTTTAAGTGTGAAAGGATTCTGTTCAGATCCGTTCGTGTAAGGACCGCTGTGGACGTTTCTTCAAACTTTCACATCCGGTGTTCGTGTACCTGCCGAGAGGATGGCCCTACGATTAGGGTTCCGAATGCCAATCTCCAAGACGCTACAACCATCATGGGACACTGGTGCATAAAGAGGAAGTAGTTATGTATATGTTGATCACAACATAAAATATAATCAGTTCTTACGTAACACCTGTTAATCCGCTCTAATATAGTTCATTCGTTTGTAAATGATCTCTTCCTAAAATTCAAATAGCAATAAGCATCACAATCATTAAAACAGAATCATATAATAACAGCATTTTAGTTTAAAAATTTAGATTAGCATTTTTTTTTTTTTTTTTTTTTTTTTTTTTTTTTTTTTTTTTTTTTTTTAAAAATGAATGTATCGAGTAATTCACCTTAGCTATTTTAAGTGCATAGTTTTGTTAAACAATAATAATGAATGACTTTTTAAAGTTTTTTAACACATAAATTTGGAGATTAAATTATACGATCAGATTCTATATAATAGTACCTGATATTGTTTGATTAGAGGTAAAAGTCAATAAGTGCAATTTTTTCCAAATTCGACATTGAGTGTTGATATTATCATTAATTTATTTATTATTATTATTATTTTCACCATAAATATAAACAATCACCAAGTAAATATAACTGCTATATGAACATTAGAGAATGAGAAAATTCGCTATATAACTATCTGAGAAATTTTTAAGGAGCCCCGTTTAAATATTAAAAAAGCTGACATCCCAACTCATCCTACCACTGTCCTCACTACTTACGCTGATGACACATGTGTGTTATCAGTAAACAATGACCCCTTCATTGCCTCTCAAACACTTCAATCCCATATCCTAAACCTTCAAGAATGGTGTCAAAAATGGAGATTCAAAATAAATCCAAACAAATCCCACCAAATAACCTTTACCCTTCGTCGAAAACCTACGACCTCCTGTCCTACAGTATCCTTTAATGATATTCCACTAATCCCTGTTGAACAGATACGCTACCTAGGACTCCACTTGGACAAACGACTAACTAGGAAACCACATACAAGACTAAAACGACAAGCAACTGCCCGTCGTTTCAGACTACTTCAACATTTACTAGACAAACGTTCTAAGCTCCCAATTAATTACAAAAGACTCATATACATGACTGTGATTCGACCTATTTGGACGTACGGAGTTGAGCTTTGGGGCCCCACTAAACCATCCAATTCATCTCGTATTCAACCCTTACAATCCAAAATCCTTCGTAAAATTCTCAATGCTCCTTACTTTGTCACCAATAAACTTATCCATGAAGATCTTAATGTTCCATATGTTGCTGATTTAGCCGACACCAGATACACCTATCCTTTCATAGTAAGCTCCATAATCACTCAAATTTGTTAGTTTCTCAACTTGCTTCCCACTCCATAATCCGATAATCCTCCGAGGCGTCTGAAACGAAGATGGCCTAGAACCTTCTAGTGTAGAATTTTTAATAAAGTGCTACTGATGAGTAGTTCTTTCCAAGTTTAACATGTCATTATAATCGTTGTCAATACATTTACTTGATGTATATATTCTGTACAGTTGTAAATTTCAATAAATGTATATATAAAAAAAAACAAACAAATTGAAACGGAAAAATGTTTGTTATTTAATGACTTTTACCTCCAAGTATCGAGAAAAAAAAACTTGTAAGTAACATTAGAAGGAGAGTAAAAATTAATAATATCCAAATATAAATAAGTATTTGTTTGGTAGAATAAATGTTATCAGTACGTAGTTAATTTGATGTTTATATTTACAACAATAACACTAAGTCACTTACCACAAGCAGTTTTCTTAGCCAATTTACGAGAGTCTACTCTATTTTCAGAGACTGCCCCACAAAGACACAAGTCAAGGAGTGTATGAGCCGGAAGGACATTGGCATATATTTCAGCCATCTTTGTTGACCGTGTCCGGAGGAAGGCGGAGAAGACCAATACCATTAGACCGCAGCGAGACAGGCCCTAATACAGCGGATGATAGTCCGCAACGGATAATGGGAGCCTGACCCTTCCCTCCCTGCCCTGTCATTAAACTCACATTACTCACACTCTTGTTAGCGGAGCCACCTGGAGCAGTTCTTTGTAATTTCTTTCCGAGAGTATACTTTGCCTGGGAAGGATCGCCCCAAATGGCGGTAATCTCGCCCGCCGGATAATATTTTCTGTATAATCCGAGAGGTAATTTTCACGGCTTACGGTGAGATAGCATGTAATCGATAAGTTTCTGTGTACTATTGTAAGTCACATCACTGTGATCAAGGAACTGGAAAACTTTGTGTGTACTTATTCAGGCCACACCGGCGCACAATAAGCTTCTCTCGAGATAAAAGATTTTTTTTGAGCTTTGAGATAAAATCTTCGTATAGCAATTTAATAATTTAGAATAACTGGATATCCTGTGGTTTACATGTTTTTTTTCTTTACTGACATTCTGGATTTTCAACCTCCTTAACCTTCCACCAGTCGCGCCAACTTAAGTATACGCGGTCGCTGAATACACCTGGTTTTCTATCTGTTTTTGTCAAAATTAAACATTTAATCCATTAAATAAAATATTTTTACAAATCTACATTTAAAATAGAACATATGAGAAGGTGAGATGCAAAACTCGTTCGTTCCATTTTTTTGAAAAGTTGGATATTAATTATCTTTTAGAAAGATAATATATATAATGATATTTATTCATAAATATATAAAGATAAATATCTTTTAGAATCCACTGGCAACTCAATTTAAAAATAAAAATGGAACGAACGAGTTTTGCATCTCACCTCCTCATATCTACAGTATATTACCTATTAGTCCAGTCAATAAACACATTCTAGGGTGCATGGAATATGCGATAATTGTTTCTTCATTGCTTTGTTAGGAATAGTTAGAAGGTAAACATACTAAAAGTCCCCGCCCCTGGGGGGTGAGCTGACGGTAATTTTTTTTGGTTTTTCGATTATGTTTCGAAAACGATTGACTCTAGAAAAATATGTTACAAACAAACATAAAAGCTAATTAAATTTCCTATAAAATTAACTATACATGAATTTGTCATAATTCTAACCGTTTACGAGATATTCGCTATTGAAAATCGGTGGTTTTCGGGAAGAAACAAATGTTACCTCACTTTTTGTCAAACTTTAGCTCCTAGTATCTTCCATAATCGTTTCTCAGAAAAACTCCAGAATTTAAGTTGTAGATTATTAAATTTACTATAATTTCATATATACGTTTTGGTATTTGAAGCAAATGTTTAACAAAAAATGAAGTAAATATTTTTTTTAATTATAAAATTATTGATTTTTAATAAC
This sequence comes from Euschistus heros, assembly GCA_003667255.2. Classification (NCBI taxonomy): domain Eukaryota; kingdom Metazoa; phylum Arthropoda; class Insecta; order Hemiptera; family Pentatomidae; genus Euschistus; species Euschistus heros. The sequence goes on along the minus strand of RCWM02000030.1, from coordinate 2,148,636 downwards.
GTATATCTCGAAAACCTTTGGAATTTCAACGAATATGTATATAATTAATTTTATAAGAAATTTAATTAGCTTTATTTTTGATTTGTAGCATATTTTTTTAAGAGTCCATCGTTTTCGAGATATAATCGAAAAACTAAAAAAATTAAACTTTTCCCCTCTCCCCCACCGTTAGCTCACCCCCTTCTAACTACTCCTAACGAAGCTGTGAAGTCAAAAATTGTCGCATATTTCATGCACTCTATACCTCTCATTACAGGACTTTAACTGGGGTCGCACTTCTCTGCGAAAACACGTTTGTTGGTACTCAATTGGCTACAGTTCCTTAACTAATTGGTCGATTCGAATTTTCTATTTTTTATCTGAATGCTCCTTAAATTTACTATAAGAACCTATATATTAAATTTTGATCAAGTCCCATTAAATACCCATTCCAGCACGTTAAAAACCGCTTACTATTTTTTTTATGTTTATTTGGAACATATTTTTCTAGAGTCAACCGTTTTCGAGACGTAATCGAAAAACCAAAAAAATTAAACTTCTCCCCTCCCCCCCCCCACCGTTAGCTCGCTCTCCAGGGGCAGGGACTTTTAGTATGTTTACCTTCTAACTACTCCTAACGAAGCTATGAAGTCAACAATTATCGCATATTCCAAGCATTTCATTCTAAACCCATCATTTCAGCACCCATTGACTGGACTATATAATATTTTGAACGTAAATAAAAAAATGCTTATGATTTTATATTTGTATGTTTATATTTATATGCTTTTATTTTATATTTGATAAGTTTATACTTGCATGTCTAAAATGGTTGTCATGAACAATTATTGCAAACAACTTTTTTCAGGAATGATTTTTACATATAAAATGTTTAAATTCCCAGGCTCTTTCCCCTCCGAGTCGCTTTCTCCATCACACCCTCAACATCGGTCTGTGCATCATGAACTGGAACATTTTCTATTTCCACTTCACTCAAATCCAAATTTTGATAAGAATTTTCTTCCTCATCTACCTCCAGCGAAATTCGAGGAATACCTTCCAAATTTATATGTTTCCATCTACTGAAGACATTCCGATAATTAATTTTCATTTTTAATTAAAAATGTAAATTATTAAATTATGTCAAATCCACCTGATTGTTTAGATATTGAAAAGAAAAAATCAAAACGAGAGAGGTCGCTTGTTGTACTTTGTATAACACTGAGCAGTAAATATTTTCCATGCATGAAACTATCCCCTCTACCTCAGTGGGAAATTACTGGCGGCAAATTGAGGAGTATCTCGAGGAATAGTTAAAGCCAATTTTCCGTGAAGCTCACCAGAAGGGAGAGAGATAGGAAACAAGACGGGTGTTGCACAAAATACAACAGCGCGACCAGTGGAAGGTTAAACACCAGCCTCTGAGACCTGAAAACAAATATATGGACAAAACAAAGATATCGTATACAGCAGATTGTAAAACTTCAACTGGTTCTTTGATGGTTTTGACTTGAGTCCCTGAAAGTTCTTCGAAAATTCTACCATTAAAAATACACCAAAATATTTTCGTTAAAAATTTAGTATCTTACCGGAAATCTGTTGAGAATTATAGTTTCTTTCCAAAATCTGTACTAAATATAAACTAAAATAACTGAAAAACTACTAGTTGTATAAATTTATTTTCTGATTCTTTTATATTAATTATTATTACATTGAGCGCTACAGCCAGCTATGTCTATATCCATCCTTCCTTTTTCCAATCTCTCACTCCCAGTCGTCTCAGATCGTTCTCGACGCTGTCCAGACATTATTTTTATTTAGCTGACTACAGCCTCACCTCAAATTTCACTCTTTGGACTATTAGAGGCAAGTCCTCCCTCTCCTCCATTGTAATTAAATTAAAAAATAACCTTTAATCTGGGACATATTGTCCCAATATGTCCCAATGTTCAGGAAATATTGTGTATAGCAAGAGGGTAAAATAATCTGGCAACAGTAATTTCAGAAAAAAAAATAATAGATATAACACATGAGACAAAAGTTTAAAAAGTATTAATTATGATTCAAAATAGATCTTTGATAGAAAAATATGTCGTACCTGTACAAACATAAAATATATATTATAAATTATACATTAGAAGACCTCTTGGCTTTCTTTTAGATGTCTCGAAGGTTGATCAGGAATTGAGTTTGAGGAAAGTTTTGGGACAATTGGATTCAAGTTGGTATGGAGTATATGAAAGGATAGGTATCTGGAGAAGAAGATAATCAGGGATGCAGTCAAAGTAGGATAGGTATCTGGTTTGGGCCAGATCAGCAACATATGGAATATTATGGCTAAATTCATTTGTGGCATAATAAAGAGCATTAAGGATATTACAAAAGATTAAAGAGAAAGTTAAGAAAAAAGAAATAATGTAAGAAAAAATATCAATGAATATGTAAGAAACAATGAAGCCAGAAAAGAAACTACAACTACATGATCGTTGATTAGTAAATAATATTTATAAATATTAAATATATATACGTTCGCATTGCATATGTCAGTGGTTACAGGGAATAATTTGTTAAGCCTAAAATAGCCAATTGTACAGGGCAACACATTTAACTTTGAAAAAATGAATTTTCGTCGACTTCAATACCACCATAGTAGTATAATAAATTATTTTAAAGAAATATTAATTTACTGGAGGCATTCAAGGACTTTTCTTTACTTACCTGACTATTCATCAGAACATCTTTTAAATTTAGTTCTAAAGGGAATGTAGGTAGGTGTTTTAGATAAAACAGCGTGTACAAGGAAATGCTTTTACCACAATGGAAAATAGAAAACAATTTTTTGAAATATAATTACTGTTAAGAATGAAAGTAATAAGATAAAAATAGTTTTATTATTTTTTTTTTATTTTAACAATTGCTTATAGAATGTATAGTTAGGAATAATCAAATATTATCCTCGTCGACTTTCATCAAATCAGAAATAAATAGGCCTAAGAGTTACTATTCACATGGCGCAGGAGGCATAGGTAATGATCACTGTGCACTCTTTTAGCCATTTTTCGCCTTTCCACTTATTCCCTGAGACCATCAGATAAAATTGTGTACATTATTGATATTTTAACAGTGATCATAAGCTTTAAGGGAAAATGATAAAAACATTTTAGGCAGCTTGGAAATTTCAATTGTACTTCCATTAAAAATAATGGAAGGAGGGAGAATGGGGCCGGGGAGAAAGAGACAGAGGAGTGTTTGCCCTCAAGCTGTGGGACCTAAAAACTGAGCAGCTGGCAGCTCGAGGGCAAATGAAAAATACCAGCCTTTCTTCAGGGAATCTGGTCAAAGAAACAAGTCCCTAATGTTTACTGCTGCCCCCTTCGAAATTATCAAGCAGGAGAGATACAGAAGAAGTAAACACAGATAATGAAACGAGTTCTGTTGAGAAATCATTACGTTGGGCACAACGTCGTTTCATAAGTCCTATCTTATTTTTTATATGGTGTGTAGTGAAGTTTTAAAATAGACCGATAGTTGGCGAGAGCCATTTAAGAGAGGATACAAAGATAAGGTGTTATATAGAGCTAGAAATTGATAGTATAATTATCTCATTTTCAATTAAATTGTTATTAAAAAATCTTTAAATATGTGGTGAGACATGTGGATACCAGTGAAGTTTATAAATCGACTGATATGTGCAAGCACCATTCAATAGAGTTTACAGTGGAAAAACTAATGAACCCGTCTGTACCAATTTTTAACTACATCATCTTTATAGTTCTAGCGAGGTTCAAAATAGTAAAGTTTACTATTGTAATAATTTAAATGTATTGTATGTAAAAATGTGTTCACAGGCCTTTAGTTGTAAGCAGTAATAATGCATTATATTATTCTCAAGATTAATTTTAATAGACTCTGTCCATCTGCATTACCAACTCAAACCAAATTAAAAATTGGATGTTCAATTATGCTTCTACCTAATTTTCAAACACCTAATTACTGCAATTTTAAGCAAGTTAAAAATTACTACTATACGTGAAAATATAAATAAATAAAAAATGTTCAATTTTTTTGGGTACTTTAATACTAGATTTTTATCGAAAAACAAATTAAATTTATTTATGAGAGCGGGGAAGCCGCGACGAGGGATGCTAGTTAAAAATAACAGGAGAAAGTTTTGAACAGGTATCTTCGCTCAAATATCTAGGCAGCATTAATAATGAACGTAGCGATCCAAGAATAGAAATTAAATCAATAATAGAGCAAGAGCAATAGAAGTTTACAAACTAAAACCATATTAATGCTTATTGTAACATACGTGAACAAGACCTGTGTGCTCAACAAAACATAAGAAAGAATGCAGAACAGTTGGGAAAGAAAGATTTTTGACCCAGTAAGGGAGAGCTAAAGGTGCAGAATAAGGAAAAATGAGAAGTTAAGCGGAATGTAATAGGAGCAGGATTTGGTATGCTGGATAAAGAAAGGCTGAGATAGTTGGAGCACGAAATAAGAATGGAGTAAACAAGATTCCCAAGGAAATTTTGGGAGAAACATCTCTTTGGGGCAAGAAAGGAGGGAAAGACCGAGAAAAATATGGGTGTAAGGCGCATAGGATGGCATCAGCATTCTGAATTTAAGAAGATGAAGTCGGATTGCTTAAGATAGTGGGGAATAGGAGCGAATGGTTGAGGAGGCCAAGGTCCTTCGAGTAAAGAAAGAAAGAAGACATGGAAACAGTTCTTTATATGATCAGTTCTCGGTATGGAACGTGGAATGAGAATAGTCATGTGATGCATGTATGAGCTGGGCATTAGAAACCAATTCCGAAAGAAAAATAGACGCCTTTTAGATTTATTTGTACCGACGAATACTTCGAATATGAGGAACACAAAAAGTAACCAATATAGTAGTTCCTAGACAAAAAACAAAAGAACTTATAATTACAATTATAGAACGAAAAACCCGGTACATAGGACACAGAATGAGAGGCAAGCGGTATTAACTGCTAGGACCATCTTAGAGGGGAAAGTACAGGGAAGGCAATCCGTTACAGAGAAAAGAAGGAAATGATGGTACTTTATATATATATATATATATATATATATATATATATATATATATATATATATATATATATATATATATATATATATATTCTAGTTAAATTCATATAAAATTCAAATCCTGGGCTATACTCCTGATTAAAGATTTAAGCCAATTCATAAAAGTAAAGCATTCATTGCTTATGTTGAAACGAATGACATTAAAAACATTTTTACAGAGCTTCCTAATAGCATGACAAAAGAATAAATTATATCTAAAATATTTATAGGTTATAATTTATATATTTTTAATGATCTGCTGACTGGTTGAGCGTAATTATAGAAATTAAAATATTAATAAAATTGTATATGGAAACTCAATTTCTCCCTGACTGGAAAACCAACAAATTATGGATATCTATACCTATAATCTACTCCTTCTGATAAGAAAACTGTCGGTAAATTTTCGATCCGAGTAATTTCAACAGAGCTAGAACGTATCAAAATGTTAAATTTATGAGGATAAAAACGTAACAAAACTAGGTTACCAAGACGCATCATATCGACCTATCGCATACTTCCTGTCTGTGCCAAAATTTTCATGCATTTGTTATACAAATGATTCTCTGATATACTAACAAACCTGAAGGTAATACCAGACCATCAATTGCACTAAACGCATGCAGAGCTCGAGGATCAATTAACAAACAAGTAAATAATTCTGAACATCAAAGCCATCCACTGAGATTCGTGGAAAAACTTCTAACAAAATGTATTTATGACTAAATAATATTTTAAATTTAAAATGTAAATGGTTTCTTACTAAAGTCTAGTTCTCTCAACTATCTTTACATTATAAAACTAATAACCTCTCAAACTTCAACTTTCATACCACTTGGAGGATTAATAGATAATAAAATAGTCTCGAAAACTTCTAAAATAGAACTTTTACTGGATTACCCTCAATCACAAAAAAATAAAATAATAAATTAAGTGGCTTTGCTTTTCAGGAGTAATATTAAATGGAAATCATCAAAGTTGAGAACGAAAATATTCAGATCCGAGTTTATGATTTTTTTTTATCATTTAAACCCTTAGATTTGGGTTTTGAAGCAATAATTCTATATAATCCACTTTAGCTGTTTTTAGAGATAGCAGAAATAGGAATATTTTATTATCTCACTTAAATTTTGATCTTTATTCTGCTTTACTCCTACATTTCAAAACTTTATGAAAATATATTTAAATTATTTAATTTATTTTCTTTCAGCCGCACGCTAAGACTAAAGTTAATACACTAGACAAACAAATTTATTTAATAAGTGTAAATATAGACTTTTTTCTACTGGATATGAATAATATTTATTTATTTTAAAATTAATAAATTATATAAATATTACAATTTTCTGCAATAATTTTAACTTTGTTCAATTTTACATTGTTCAATTTTACATTGTTGTGAATATTTTAGAATTATCACATTTTGTTTTTTCTGTTTTTCACGAATTTGTTTTACATTTAAACATTCCGTATTACGTTACAGTACAGAGAATTCGTAGAAATAAAAACTTGACTTTATGTAAGACAATTTAAACTTTCAAGTTGCATTGGTAAATGCTTACAAGTTACAAGTTGTTGACAATACCATTGATATGAGGGAATTGAAGACCATTCGATATCTAATGCTTAACAAAAAAAAATATTTTGAACAGGAATGGCTAGCTACCTTTGATCTTGGAAATATTTAATTTCCACAAACCTTGTTTTTTTTTTAATTCAATATGTTCAGGAGATGAGGGGCTGCGAGACACTAAAGTGGGTAGGAATGGCACTTCACTGCCAAGCCCGAGTTCGAGACCGTCTGAAGACAGAAAATTTATATTCTGTTATTTCAACCATAGATCGAATTTGAGGTCTGCAGACCCTCCTAGGGAATACTCAGTTTCTGTAAAGTGGGTACCCTTAATTGGAGGAAAAAACCTGGAGGTTGAGAGTGATTTCAACTAAAGTTTCCTCCTTTCACAATCGTTGTCTTAGATTCTGTACATCCTTACCGAAATACTGAACCCAAAATTCCTCATGGGTCGTTATGGTACAAAAAGAAGATAAAAATATTTACAGGAGTCTTGTTGCCAGATGATTGTGAATAACATTTTATATATTTATTTGTTATTTTAGACTAGCATCCCTCGTCGCAGGTTTGCTCACTCCCACAAGTAAAGAACTTAGATAATTTCTACTAGTAATTGAAGTTTTATTTGTTTATCGAAAACAAATTTTGTATTGAAGTATGCAATTAAGCGTTATTTCTTCAATGATATTTACACGCAAAGCAGTAATTTTTAACTTGGTTAAAACTGCACTGATTAGATAGTTAAAGATCTAGCGGAATGGACTGCGTTATGCTTGCAACTAAAGACCCATGAATCATATTCTTACACACAGTATCAAAAAACGAAGGATCGGCATTTTAATTAAGCAATAATTTTTATTCCGCAGAAATAATTTATCATCTGGTTGGATTTTAATTTCTAACCATGAATGTATATGACAGTGTTGAAAACCTCGTTTCAGCCACTCCACACTATTCATTTAAATTTTTACTATTGTAAATTTTATAAAAGCTAAAGCTTCCTAGAAAAATGAAGATGATTAAGTTAAAATTTGGTACAAATGGGCTCAGTAGTGTTACCTTTATTAACTCTATTACGGAAGGTGTTAACCACATATCGGTCGATTTTCAAACTTCTCTGAGAACCACTTGTCGTACCACATATTCATTGCTTTTTTTAGTAATAATTTAATTGAAAATAAGTAAAATTTATTATCAAATAAATTGTCATATAGAATAACGCTCGCCATCTGTCGGCCAATTTTCAAACTTCACTGTTATCTACATATTACCGCTTTTTTTAATAACAAATTAATTGAAAATAAGTAGATTTTATTATCGATAAACCTCCCTGTAACTGTGAAGATAATGTGGTTAAAATTTGATACATATTAGTTCAGTAGTTTTCGTGAACAGTGATCACAAACGAAAAATATCTTGTCCTTTTATACAAAGTGACTGACTACCTCTAAGTGTAAAAAAAAAAAATAATTAAAAAAAAAAAAAAAAAAGTGGGTGAAACTAGATCAAAAATAAAGACAAATGGCGCATACCTTACCTTTCTAATCCAATCCGTTGCAGATATACGATAATTTAAAAACGTTTTTGAGAAAACCATGTTTCTGGCTATTAAAGCTTTAATATCTCCACTTTGTTTAAACATTACAGCAGTACAAAAATGAATAAACCAACTATACCCCTCATATATAGGTAGAAATCCTTCCCCTGTAAAAACAGACTCATCTGTCCATAAAATTCACCTCAAAAATTGGTATTCTTCAATATCATCTGCATTCAGAAGCCAACGGCAAAATTGAGGTTTTAATCATTGGGTTTTAATACTTACATTGAACATCTAATAAAATAAATCCCAAATATTGCTTCTATGGCAAAAAACGTAGTTTCCTCAAAAAAGTCTTTGATATCGTATATCTGCAACGTATTTGATAAGAAAGATAAGATCGGCGACATTTTTCTTCATTTTTGATCTAGTTTCACCCATTTTTTTTTTTTTTTTTTTTTTTTTTTTTTTTTTTTTTTTTTTTTTTTTTTTTTTTTTTTTTTTTTTTTTTTTTTTTTTTTTTTTTTTTTTTTTTTTTTTACACTAAGAAGTACTCGCCTTGTATAATAGTAAACTCTATAAAAAAAACTCCTTGTATAAAAAACTCGTTCGTTCCATTTTTTTTGAAAAGTTGGATATTAATTATCTTTTAGAAAGATAATATACATAAAGATATTTATAGATAAAGATATAAAGATATATTTATTATTAGATTATAAAGATTATATATGCAAAGATATTTATTGATAAATATATAAAGATAGTTAATATATTTTAGAATCCACTGACATCTCAATTTAGAAAAAAAAAATGGAACGAACGAGTTTTGTATCTCACCTCCTCAACTGTTTCAATACATTATAAAAATAGCATTTTTTATTTAGGTTTACCCAATAGGTAAGCAGTTTTCTACAGATGAGAATAAGGAAATTAATTTAGGGCACAACTGTTCTTTCTTTTCAATTAAGACTCTTCATCGAATGCCATTTCCTGAAAAAATTCCTTTATCTTCCTTTTTTTGAAAGATTGTATATCTACTCGTTGTACTCCAACATGTAGACCGATCAGCCGGGTCTCGACCCTCCCAATATTTTTGAGAAAATCCTTCTCAAGTATACTTATATTCTCGAATCCCCGAAAAATCTTTGGTTTCGAAAAAAATTTGGATTCTGCTCTGGCCATTACACCATTCAATGAAGCCTTGTGGTTGTTGACAGTGTATCCTCTGTACTAAATAACTTTGCAGTATCTACATTATTAAAAATAAAATACCCCTACTTTTATCACTAAATATTTCGATATCATACCTAAATGTTATAAGTATTTAATGGAATGACATGTGCCTGTTTTATCTAAATTTGTAACAGAGGGCGTCAACTGGAATTGGTTAAGTTGACATGTCATCTCTGTGGAGCACATTAGTAATTTATTCCTAATGTTTGCTTAATCCCTAAATCATACATAATTCCTTTTCGGATCTGAAATGTCATTCACTCATGATGATTAATACATACCCTGACGATTAATTATTCCATAATAATAGGGATGATATCGAAAATTAAATTGTGTCTGAACATTTGTCAAATATATATTTAAAATTTATTATTAATTAAATGAACACAATCGATCAGGGTATTGTAACTTTTCTTTCTGAAAATATTACTCATAATGTTTTTACAATTATTTTCACTAAACTCAATTTTATTTTCTCAGATACGTTTGCTCGATATTAAAATTTGTTTTTGGGAGTACACGTTTTAAATTCATCCGTATCCAAACAAAAATTTTAAAAGTGAAGTATGCGGTCATTCCATATTTTTATTCGTTTTTCAGTAGGAAATTTATCAAATCATCGAACCAATTTAGAAGAAAATTTGTTCCAAGTTCATTAAGTACTCACATTTTAGAGATCAAAATTTTTATAGTATAAACTCTAATTTGAATTTCTTTTATAGCGAAATTTATGTTCTGTGAATCTTCTCCAAGATAAAGAGACTAACTATAAAATACTTTTCTTTTTCTTTTTTTTGGGGGTGGCGAGGGTTAGTGTTAGTAATTTCATGATTAATTACCCTGAAATAAGCTGATTGCTTTTCAATGGATTCCATCCGGCATGGAAAATCTAAAAGAAATATAGTGTAGTTAATGATGCTATGTATGTTATGGTAATAGAGGTAGCCAAGTGCGAGTATGTAAGGACAGAGATGATTATGAATACTATTACATAAAAATATTAAATAGTTTTGAAATTAATCCTGAAAAGAAACTTGGAAAATATACTATTATAAAAGGTCGGAAACGGAGGTACCATTTATAGTTTTACGGACAGACTTAAACCCTTCTCAAAAGAAAAGAAAAGGACGTTAATTTTTTCTCGAATCAGAATGTTCAAATATTCTATTTCCATAAAAACCTAATTCGAACATTCACGACAATTTTTAAACAAATATAACCAATTCGGTCCAACTATACTGATAGAAAAATGCCGTCCAGTTTTTCCAATTTAGACAGTTTTCCGATAAATTTTTCCATGGACTTACCATCAAATAGAATTTCATCTTTATTTATATAGCTTCGTTTGTGTAACAAGGTGTTAACTCACTTTTATAAAAATGATCAGGAAAACATTTTCGCATTACAGGTGTGGAACTTTTCCGGACTCTAGTATTTTCTTTATGAAATTGTTTCTATTTATCATCCATTGTTTATTTTTGTCATATAGCTATTCTTACTCTAATGTTTTTAAATAGATCTGTAGATAGATAAAAAAATTTAATAAATCATTCTATTGAACTGACCCATCTATTATTAAAAATATAAGCTAATTAGGCCAAATATTGAGATTTTTGTGTACTGAAACGATAATTTCAGATATGAAAATGGGAATAAACATTCTTTTTTTTAAAGTGAGTTAACTATTCCACTAATCCCAATTGAACAGATCCGCTATTTAGGACTCCGTTTGGACAAACCTCTAACTTGGAATCCACATACAAGACTAAAACGACAAGAAACTCCCCGTCTTTAAAGACAGCTTCAACATTTACTAGACAAACGCTCAAAGCTCCCAATTAATTACAAAAGATTCATTTATATGACTGTGATTAGACCTATTTGGACGTACGGAGTTGAGCTTTGGGGCGCTACTAAACCATCCAATTCATCTCGTATCCAATCCTTACTATCCAAAATCCTTCGAAAAATCCTCAATGCTCCTTACTTTGTGATCAATAAACTTATCCATAAAGATCTTAATGTTCCATATGTTGCTGATTTAGCCCAAACCAGATACCTATCCTTCCATAGTAAGCTCCATAACCACTCCCATTCACTAGTCTCCCAACTTGCTTCCCCCCTCTATCCCTGATAATCCTCCGAGGCGTCTGAAAAGAAGATGGCCAAGAGACCTTTTAGTGTAGATTTTATTGAAGTGCTACTAGTGAATAGTTCTTCACAAGTTATTTAGATGCCATTATATTCACTATCAACACATTTACTTGATGTTTATTATTTTGTACTGCTGTAAATATCAATAAATTAAAAAAGAAAAAAAAAAAGCCGGTAAGTTAACACCTTCTTCTACCAATAGCTTAAATGTTTTGGATATCTTGAAAATCTGAAGTCAAAAATCAGATAGACTAAAAAAAAAAATTTAACAGGGCATATTAAAAATAACCTGCATGTGAACCAACAAGTAGTTAAGGAGTAGTTAGGAAACACCGTACAAACTTTTTCTTTCAAAATTAATCCCATACACGCGTAAAATAAAATTAATGTGATTGTAACTTAATTACGCTCCAAAGAATATTACATGAAAAAATAAAAATAGGTGAAGTACTTGTGATGGACCTGACCATTAGGTCCGCTGCCAGGAAGTATGAAAGGCCCGCCCTAATTGGAGGTAGATATTGCTGCCTTCGTTAGTGATATCGACACCCTGCCTCACCTGGGGCGAATTTTACTAACTGAATTTATTTTAAAAATGGACAGTAAGAGTTTTTAAAAGTCCGAAGAAACCAAATTTACTAATACACCAAACTAATAAACATATGAAAACTGTCTACTAAACCAAGAACATCAAGATAGATTTTAATTTATTGTTATAAATAAGTAGTTTTATTTTTACGGTTTGTGTTTAAATTTTCGAGATATGTAGTTTACAGAAAATTTATTTTCGAGTTATCGTGTTTTTTCTTATAATATATATATATATATATATATATATATATATATATATATATATATAGAGAGAGAGAGAGAGAGAGAGAGAGAGAGAGAGAGAGAGAGAGAGAGAGAGAGAGAGAGAGAGAGAGAGAGAGAGTACTAAAGTATGGGAAATTAAAGTCTATTTATACGTACACAACATAAAAGAAGAAAAAAGCAGCACAGAGAGATGCATTCAGAAAGAAAGTGTTAAACTCAGGATTCCAACATACAAACAAGAAAACTGGTAGAAGTGGTGAGAAGGAAGAAGAAAGAGGCATTTTAAAAAGATTGAATGTATATTGGAGGAAAAGAAAACAACAAATGAGAAGGAATTGAAATTAAGACCTAGAAGAATGGCTTAGGTACTACTCAGTTTATGGGAAACATGGAAGAAGAGGAAGAAGAAAAAGATATTTCTGAAGGTAGACCCGGAACAGAAGTTCATGGTAATGACCCGATCGAGGAGGAAGAGTTTGAAGAGGCTATTGCGAAGATGAAGATAGGAAAAGCAGCAGGCCGAGATAACATAGTAACAGATTTCATTAAATATGGAAGTCCTAAATTAGTAGAAGCTCTACAATGTTTCTTTCAAAAGGTATGGGAAGAGGAAAGAATCCCTCAGGACTGGGAGCATAATGTTATAATCCCCATCCACAAGAAAGGAAGCCAGAGTGTTTGACCAACTACAGACCTATTTGCTTGTCTCCTGTGCTTTATAAAGTGTCTACCTCTATTCTAGAGAGCCGGTTAAGACCACTGGTGGAACCTGACCTGCAGGAAGAGCAAAGTGCTTTTAGGCCCAACCGGCAAACTCAAGACCAGATCTTTACCCTGAGAAATGTGATTGAAAAACATTTTGGATCTCAAGGTAACGTTCGACTAGGTGCTCCGTAATGAAATTTGGGAGTCATTAAAGGCCAAGAATAAAGCTTCTAACCAATAAAGCTTCTAAAGGCTATAAAATCAAAATCAAAGGGTGTTGTGCGCCTAAACGGACAGGAATCTGGTGAGTTTGGACTGGAGAGGGGAGTGAAACAAGGAGACTCTCTGAGCCCCCTCCTCTTTATTATATATATGGGTAGGATTGCCTCTATTTGCATGAGACGTACAACAAGAATGCATTTGGGCCAATGGAACTTACATCCTGTCGTTACACAATTTCTCCTTTATGCAGCCGACATAGTGCTTATAGCCGACTGTCCAGAACGACTTCAACAGGCAGTGACAGAGACTCTAGGAGAAATGAGAAATCTCGCCAGGGACAAGGAGGCATGGCATAGATGGCTGGAACACTGAGGGGCAAATGGGTGGAAGATAAAGAAGAAGAAGAAGTTTTAAGACCCATTAATAACTAAGCATACAGTTTTATGACTTATGTATGTATGTAAATTAATAAAATGTTGATTCTTTCTATCGTTTTGTCCTATTAGATAGACATTGCACATATTATAAACGGAGAAAATGGTTTCAAATGAATATAAATAAAAAAATGAAACGTTTTCCATCGAGGTTTACATAATTATTTGTCCAAATGTGAGATAATCGATTTTGGGAGGTTCTTCTGTTAAAAGTTAATATGTACATATTTGTCTTGAACAATTCATTGATATTTACAACTGTACACACAAGTAAATTTAAGGAAAATGATTACAATGACACGACAATAACATGCAAAGAACTACTCACAAGAAGCACTTCAATAAAATTTCTACATTAAAAGGTCACTTGGCCCTCTTTTCAGATGCCTCGATGGATTGTCGGGAATTGAGTGTAAGGCGAGTGGGTATGGAGTTCACTATGAAAGGTAGGTAGCTAGTTTGAGCTAAATTAGCGACAAACGGAACATTAAGATCTTTTTGGATAAGTTTATTGTGACAAAGTAAGGAGTATTTAGGATTTTTCGAAGAATTTAGGATTGTTAGGACAGGATAAGAGGTGAATTAGATGGTTTAGTGAAGCCCCAAAGCTCAACTCCGTAAGTCCAAATCACATTCATGTAAATAAGTCTTTTGTAATTAATTGGGAGCTTTGAACGCTTGTCTAGTAAATGTTGAAGAAGTCTGTAACAACGAGCAGTCACTTGTCGTTTTAATATTGTATGTGGATCCCAAGTTAAACGTTTGTCCAAATGGAATCCTAGGTAGCGGATCCGTTTAACAGGGAATAACGGAACATTATTAATGGATACTGTACGACAAGTGGTTGTAAGTAGTAAGACGATCTCATTAAATCTCTTATTTAATGAGATTTGTTTTGATCCTATAATTTCGACGCCTTTCTTGCAGGATTGTAATATAAGATTGTTTGTGGTGCAATGAAGAGATCATTATTCTACTAATGAAAAATATGTGTCATGGGCGTAAATGCCGTAAAAAGTAAATATTTAAAAAAAAAAAAAAGCTTGTAGTTTTGTCGTGGACACGGCCGTGTGTTGTACGTGAATACGTTTACGCAACGGGTTATATTTTTAAAATAAAATATCGTCATTTATGTATTTAGGATAAAAAGTATTTGGAATATTTTAACAACGATCGTAACATAAAGAGTTTAATTTCTGCTAGCACTTTGCCCGGGTGGATATACTCACACCCGTGTACTAATTAGAAGAAGCCATTGGCCTTTACGTTTACTGGACAGACATCACCAGGTTTTGCATCTTTCATTTCTAAATAAATTTCCGAAATGTCAATGTTAACTCTATTAAAATCAGTGAAGCTATTGATGTTCCTATATATGGCGACTCCACCGGCTTTGCGGCTTGATGATGATGATACCGCTACCGATGGTGTAGTTGCAATTTGTCTGTTCTTAGCGGTATTACAATATGATCTCAGATCGAAGCCAAACGCATTCACTGAGATGGAATTTTCCATCCAAGTTTCGCTGATTGCCAAATAATCAGATCGGATGATGATTGAATCCGTTGAGATGTCTTCTGAGTGCGCGACCAAGCTTTGTGCATTAATGGCGGTAATAAGTATGAAACAATGCTGATCAGGAACTTTTACGTTCCCCGGCACTGCTTGACTTGGTCATGTGGTGCTTTATTATTACCATTCGATTCTTCTTGAGAAGCCCTTTCCAACCGTATACGGTCTTTGTGTTTGGTTTTGGCTTTTCCAAGCGTCTAGGCCGATTTTATATACTTTTGACAATATTTTTTTTTTTCTAACACCTTATTATATTCACTATCACTACTTTAAACTAATGTTTCATACACAATCGATAGATTTAAACGTCAGCTGACGATCAAAACTTAAACAAAGATGGTAGCTTCTCCGATTTAGAAGGTATACTAATTACAAATCTCAATATGCAGCAAAATAACCTCAATATTGCGGCGCTTCCCCTTTCACCGCGCGCGATGCGTCACTGTTCTCGCTTATCGTAATGAATTCTTTGTTCCTTTAGCTATCCAGTGGTATAATTTAATTTTGTATGTAGAGGATGGTTTCGAAACTACGCCGTACTGTATCCTCCGATTTTGTTACCATTAGGTTTTTTGATTGCCCCCGTATGGTAGCGAATTTAAAGACGTATTAAACGTAAAAAAAAAGTTTCGCCCGATCATTGCTTCATGAATATAGTCCGACTAAATAACATGCTTTAATATATCAATTAATTGTACATTAGTTTCATGAATATTGCAGGTAAGCTCCTTTGATGTGACCACGGACGGGAGCTATCGATGTGATATTTATAGCAAGTAGTGACTCTATTTGGGTAGTCAGTTAGTCGCCAAGTTCAAATCAGCGATAGTTAGCAAGTCCCCTTTGATGTGAAGCCGCAGGAGGAGTTGATGTTAATTAATAATTTACTTTGAGTCGACCCTTAATAAATGATGCACCCCGGCTAAGTGCCCACAACTCTCCGTTTCAAACTAACCCCTCTTCTTTTTTTTTTTTTTTTTTAAACTTTTTTTCGCAGTTTCTCCTTTCTCATCGAACTTGGAGGGACTCTTCAATCATCTTTAATAATTTATTACTTTCCCGTGTGGGCGACTCCTTTTTTGGTGAGTGAAATTCCCTTTAACCCTTTCCAATTAAGTTAGCCGTAGTAAACGATACGAATGATCGCCTTCAATAATGTACAGAATATTATACTTTATTACACAAGAGGGAAGCTATGAATTAGCTACATATAATCAATTATTGAAGAAAGTAATGAAGTTGGAAAATACACCTACTGCCGAAAAAGAGGTTTATTGGATTGCCGACGTTTTATCCTCCTTCAGGACTATAAATAACAAAATAAAGTGGTTAACAATTACAAATAATAAATAAGCAGTGTAAAATATAGCAATGAAAAAGAATCATGGTTAAAAAATAGGTAATAATATAATTAATAGCAATGAAATATAATAATAAAAACTGTGTAAAAAAGAATAAAATAAATCTAACGTAATAATAAATCAGAATGAAACGTACACAGAAGGATATTTGATTAAATCGAAGAAGCTGCTAATTTTTGCTGCTAGCATAAATAAGATATTATTATATGAAAAGAGTTTTATAACTATCCAAATAAGCTAATAATAGTTATGTAATAATCTTAATATATATAAATTACGTATCACGTTCTTGGGCCACGCTGACACCTAAACTACTGAACCGATTTTAATCAAATCTGCACACCGTGTGCAGTTTGATCCAACAAGAAAGATAGGAGAGCTTATATCTTTATTTATAGTCGCAATATTAATTGTATATTATCTGCAAATCACAATTATCGGTTAGCTCTATACCCATGATTCTAACATATGGCGGTATAGGGTTATACTATTATATAAAAGGACAAGCCATTTTTCGTTTGTGATCACTAACTGCCCAAAACTACTGAACTAATCTCTACCAAATTTTGACTACATCATTTTTATAGGATGGTTTAGCAATAGTAAAATCTAATGATTTTCAACTAATTCTTTATTGAAAAATGAATAATAAGTGGATAACAGTGAAGCTCAAAAATGGCTATCACATATGATTAGAAATTAAAATCGAACCAGATCAAGTCAATAACATTACTTCTGTCGAATAGAAATTATTACAAATCAAAATGCCGATCCTCAGCTGTTTAATATTGAGTGTTAAAATATGAATTTTGAACCTTTAGTTGTAAGCACTGATAATGCAGTCCATTATATGCAACAGTTTCTTAATAGTCTCTGTCCATCTGGATTACCACCACTCATATATTAAAATTGGAAATTGGATGTCTAATTATGCTTTATGTTATCTTCAAACACCTAATCAATCTGAATTTAATAATGACTGCTATGCGTGAAAATATTATCAAAAATAAAATTACTTAATTCAATTAAATTGTTATCCAAAAAGCTATAAATATATGGCAAGCGACAATAGCGTTTTAGTAAAACTAATGAACCTATCTGAACCAAATTTTAACTACATCATCTTCATAGTTCTTGAAAGATTTACAATTAGAAAATTTACTATAATAATAATTTATACTATTATATAAAAGGACAAGCCATTTTTCGTTTGTGATCACTAATCGCGAATACTACTGAACCAATCTGTACTAAATATTAATTACACCATCTTCATAGTTCCAAGAATGTTTAGCAATATTAAAATCTACTGATTTTTAATTTATTTTTTACTAAAAAAAGATAATATGTGGACAACAGTGAAGTTTGAAAATTGACCGATAGGTGGCGAGTGCCATTCTACACGAGAGGTTACAAAACAGCTTGAAATCGATGATAAAATTTACATATTAAACTATCAAGAAAATTATTAAAAAATATTTAAATATGGTATGCGATATGTGGATCGCAGTGAAGCTTGAAAATCAACCGATTGTGTATAGCGCTATTCCACAATAGAGTTTACAATGGTAACCTGAACCTATCTGTACCGACATCTAAATAAATAATTTTTATAATTCTAGGAAGGTTTTGCAATGGTAAAATTTACAATAACTAAAATTTAAATATACAATATTGAGAGGCAGGACCGAGGTTTGCCACATCCAACCAGATGAAATCAATAAAGTTATTTCTGCCGAATACAAATTATTACTAAATCAAAATGTCGATCCTTTGCTTTTTTATATTGTGTCTAATAATATGATCTACGGGCCTTTTGTCGTAAGCACTGATAATGCAGTTTGTTTTCCACAATAGTTTCTTAATAGTCTTCATCCATCTTGATTACCAATTCGAAAATTAAAATTAAAAATTTTATGTTTAATGGTGCTTTTACGTAATCTTCAACCACCTAATCAGTGCAATTATAACTAGATTAATAATTACTGCTATGCGTGAAAAAAATAATGCTCAACAACATACTAAAATATAAGAATCTTATCGATAAACAAATAAAACTTTAATTTTTAGTTGAAATTATCTTTACTTATGAGGGCGGGCGAAGCCGCGACGGGGATGCTAGTTTATATATAAGTTAAGGTGTATAGGGGAGTAATATACATCTTAATCCTAAACAACCACCGATTGTATATGAGGAGGTAACTTTCAAAACGTGTTTTATCACAGTAATCCCACTTTTCAGCAATAACAAAAAACGTATATTATGAAATGTAATTACCCTTCAGAAACAAAAAAATCCTAACTAAACTTATAGAATCTAAAAAACACACTACAACAAGGATCAGAAATATTCTTTACTCCTAAAATTAGAATTTTTAATTTGAAATATGGACAAAACACGGTTTGATGAAATAAAAAAGGGACAAAACACTGTTTGAAGTAGCTGTGTTTTATTTTAGAGAAATCACTGTTTGCTCAAAAGTACACAAAAAACAAAAATTGTAATAACAAAAAAGATGTATGTTAATGACGCTCATAATTGTCGGAGAATATTTTCATTTTCTTGACAGTCAGTAGTTTTTAAATATGCAGTTCACATCTTTCATTTTCTAAACAATCACAAGTTTCATCCTCTTCAAAACTTGAAGAGTCGAAAAGTGCAACCTTGTACCGACAATAAGCGATTAAAGTCAATGTTGTCATTATTGTCGATAATGCAGCGTTCCCATTGGCTTAGTGGACAAACCATAGTTTGAACTAAAAACAGGCTATATACAAAACACTCTTTGCTCAAAATCAATTTTGTTTACTAATTTTGGATGGCACAAAACTTGTTTTGACGGCTAATACTTATCACATATTGTTTGTTTCTGAAAAGCAAATCTAGTGATACCAAAAACTCAAAAAAACATTTTTTGTGACAAAACACGTTTTGAAAGTTACCTCCTCATATAAAGAGGATTGTAAGGCAATAAAGTTAGTCTTTTTCCAGCAGTTTAGTGAGTCATTTAGCTCCCTAATATCCCTTATTTTTTTGTGTGTGCTTTTCTTCTGGAAGAACTAGGCGCCGAAACCCAGGACAACATGAGCTAATTTTTCTGGTAAGCTTTTTTTTATTTTTTCGCTGGCTTCATAACTATCTCGTTGTGTTGTACCTTTTTCCTCTGTCGAATTTTCTGGGCTAAAATTTTGAACAGCAGGAAAGGGAGAGCAAGAACATTCTTAAACCTCCAGGATTCGAAGTTCAGTCGGAAATACAGCCACTACCAACAGAGACCCTAGCGGCAACCCACGCGAATGTGGCAGTTGCATGGAAGTTATAACAATGAATATAAAGAAAATATTTTACATGGATACGCCTTTTGGCTAGGGGTCTATATTTTTTAGGTGTAACGTTTCACCCTCAAAAATATAACATTTTAACAGGCTCTAGCTCTGTTGAAAGGAAAATTTGCTGGCAGGTTCCTTTTCCGAAATTCAATGGAAAATATTTTTTGTTATATAACATTTGTCAGTAATACCAATCGTTTAGGAAATATTGGTTTAAATGAAAAAAAATACGTTTGAAACCCCTATTTTCACACAACCTTGTATTTGGAATGATTATTGATTGTTAATTTAATGTAATTATTGATTTATGTATATTTTTACTTTTAATTATAAAATGTAAATTGGAAAAAAACAGTAGATTATAGATCCTCATCAGTTGTTTTTCCCAGTCAGTGAGAAATGGAGTTTTTTTATTATTTTTTTTATATTTTGTTAGTTTCTCTTTAAATTTCTCTCTGTTTCTCCTAAAATCCTTCTTTTTTTTTCTAAGATTGTTTTTATAAGTAAGGATTCTTAAAGAATTATTGTGTAAATGCTTCATTATTTTTAGTTCTTGAGTCATGAGGCTTTTCATTAGAATTCAGACTTCCATACAAGCTCCTTTATGTTTAACTAAGTGATTTTAATTAATAATAATTCTTAACTATCCATAGCCGGTTTATAAAAATAAGAGATATGACTTATAGTCACCGTTATCTATTTCAATTTTCTTTAGTGTTACAACTATTATTGCTGCTAAAAAAGATAAAATAGACCTTTCTTCGTTGAATTATGTAATTTAAAAACTTCAATACTACACCCTTGGCTAGTAAGGTTCATGTATGACGTTACGTCTCTTAATTGACTATTACTAGTTAATATAGTTATATTCTGTACTTCGCGGATGGCTTTTAATTAATTTTGTAGTTGTTTTCTAAACCAAGGAGCGACTACAGGGCTTGTGAATGAGTGGATCGAGTAATTGTGTTTTTAAATATATATTATCATTATTTTGTAGACCACGTTGTATTAGTATTTAGAATATTTTCAAATTCTAGTTTTTCATTAATTAATTGTTATTTTTAAATTATTAGAAACATTGGTTTAAAGATTATTTTCCACATGACCGTAACTAGTCTTCGCTATGATCATAACCGGTACAACCTGCCAATAACTGGTATTTTCACTTATTTGTAAAAAAAAAAAAAAAAAAATTAATAATATTTTATTCGACAGGAAACATTACCATATTTGTCAATTTTGTATTCAACTAAATAAATTTTTAAGGATCTATAAATATGCAACCAATGATGTCAACTTACAAAATGCATCAACAGAAATCCCTTTCAAATCTACCAATTCCCTTGTCTATGACCATAACTAGTGATTCACCCTATAATTCTAAGATAAAAATAATTTTTAGATAAAAAAACAAAACCGACTTCAAGATTAAACCTACATACACAAACTTAACTAAAAAATAAAAATTAATATTTTTATTGCTTCTAAACAAAAACCATTAAATGAAAATCAATGAAATTATCGATACTTAGATACCAATTCACAATTTATGATCAGTTATCTTTGGAGTCGGTGCCAGCCAAGAAGGGCAGTTTAATCCTGCCTTTACAATAAACTTTCGAATGGCCGGAGACAGCGGTGTGGCGGTGATGAAACAGTGGGAGAATCTTTGCGATTAAAATTTCTTTTCAAATTCTGTTTGTTTTGGTGGGCACCGACTCCAAAAATAACTGATCATCATAAATTGTGAATAGGTATATAAGTATCGATAATTTCATTGATTTTCATTTAATGGTTTTTGTTTAGAAGCAATAAAAATATTAATTTTTATTTTTTAGTTAAGTTTGTGTATGTAGGTTTAATCTTTAAGTCGGTTTTGTTTTTTTATCTAAAAATTATTTTTATTTTTCACTTTTTAGTGGTGAGTGTATTTTTGTTTATATAGTCAATTCTCGATCTTCAAGCTACCCTGAAAAATAGTTCGAGTTACTGAACAAAGATTTATCGAGGTTATCATTCCACTTACCTTCATGTAATTGGGAAAATTGAACACAAAATGGGAGTTGAAATCATTACGTATATTTTTCATTAATGGGTATGTATAAGTTGTTTGTACATACATATAAAATCATTGATACAGAAAATTAAATACCTGGTACCAATTTATCATATAACTTTCAAACTGAATTGCGCTTTTTTCTGATGGTGCCTAAAAGTAGACTTACCGCCATCCACCAGTGGCGATCTTTTCTTTATTCTTTGGGACGGTTGAAAGAGAACTACGCGAAATTCGGAATTCATTAGCAACAAACGCCCAACTTCTTTCTCCATTTTGCACTTTGCAAATCAATTTTAACTTTTCGTTAATTGAAAGAATTTTCAATAGCCACTGTATAACCACTCGAGTAAATA
Source organism: Euschistus heros (assembly GCA_003667255.2). Classification (NCBI taxonomy): domain Eukaryota; kingdom Metazoa; phylum Arthropoda; class Insecta; order Hemiptera; family Pentatomidae; genus Euschistus; species Euschistus heros. Next base: position 2,126,209 of record RCWM02000030.1, on the reverse strand, counting down.
ACTAATAATAAGTGACTGGTGTAACTATTTACGGAAAATACAAACAATGACAGAAAACGGGAAAACAAATTACACATGAAATTTTTTTAATTTGAGTTCGAGTTATAGAGGCGATGACTTCTAATAGTTCGTTTCATAGAGGTGGTCCTAGAAGTTCTCTCTTTTGAACCCTATTTTTAGTTCTACTTATTTTCGACACAATTTTTCACGTTCTGTGTCTGAAATCGTCTACTTGAGGTGAAATTTAAGTGTAATGTACTTCCGACCGCAGATTTTGTTCGACTTCTTTAAGAATTTAGCTTATCGAAGTACAATACATCGAGAGTTGACTGTATATGTAAATTATTTTGGTAATAATTTAGATTTAGTTATCATGGAGATTTTAGATAATCATAATCATAAATATGTTTAAAATGTAAGGTTATATAACAGTGATTTTAATAACAGTTTTTTTTTTTTTTCTTAAAAAGTGCTGCGTTGATTTAAAAATATTTTTTATGGGATTACTTCTAAAGTATGCCCTACCGGTCTAAAAAATAATCATCAAAATTGATTAAGAATTGAATGAAATCAACGCAGCACTTTTTAAGGGGGGAAAAAACAGTTAATAAGTGACTTTATTAACTGTTTTTTTTTTCTTAAAAAAGTGCTGCGTTGATTTCAAAATATTTTTTACGGGACCATCTCTTAAGTATGTCCTACCGATCTAAAAAAGAATCATCAAAATTGATTCAGAATTGACGGAGTAATCGCGTAACATACACACAAAAAAAAAAAATAAAAAAATACAGACGAGTTGAGAACCTCCTCTTTTTTGAAGTCGGTTGATAATACAACTAAGTTCATATTGTTTCCCCCTCACAGTGTCTACTTATCATATTTTATTTTTTTCATAATTCTGCATTGACATTTAAAACGTTTTAAATAAAGGACATGCAGAACAGCAGATTAAAGACGTACATGAACCGTAAAATGCAACCAGCTTCTTGTCGTTTTAATACTTTATGAGATTTTATATAAGTTTCTTTATAAGATCCTCCTGAGTTCTACTATAATAAAAAGAACTTCAATAAATGATTCGTTTCTATCCAAAGAACTAATCTAGATTGCACACTAAATCCCTCCGTTCACGCCTCAAGTTCTAACTTTCGGTAAACTAGATTCCTTATCCCTTGAGTTCGTTAGAACTAATATCAAAGCTCTATTCTGGAATCCTATTTCCCTTTCCAATCTCTTATACTTTATGTTATATTTACTTGCAACTTCCCTTAATACAGTTCTATACTTTTATGTTCTTCTACATTCTGGGATCCTTCAAAGTTTTCCTACGCTCAAGTTTACCCATAAAAATCTGCAATATAGATATCTATATATAAAATAATTTATGAAAAAAGATATATTCACTTTTTTTTTTCTTTTTTTTTTTGTAACAGGACTTGAATGAAGACCATGAAAATACAATTTTAGATCCTAATATTCAGATTTCACTTTCAGAATCCCCTTTCCTTTCACTGAACAGGGCATTTCGATGAATCCAAAGCCCATGTTCCATTTTTCTTTTTTGTGTTCATGAGAACCTCTAATTTCAAATTTTTTTCACTACATTTGTTTCTCTCTTGTTACTCTTTTATTTCAATATATGCCTTTTTTTAAATATTTTCTCCTGTATACTATGGTATAAGGTATGTACAATAAATTTCCTTTATTACATTACTGCTTCAGGTTTTTCTTTTTTTTTTTTTCTTTTTGGTTCTGACAAAAGAGTAATGGAATTCCAAAACCAGTCCAATTCCAAACCAAAGTCCAATTTCCAGATTCTTTTTTTTTTTTTTTTTACTGAATAGTTTTTACTGAACTATCTTTAGGTGTTGGATTTTCTTTAAAAAATAAGTATTTAAATCACATTGAAAAGGGCCATACAAAAATAATTCCCTTTCCAAATCCAGTTTGACCTCTACCTATATTGACCAATTGTGTAAATTTAAAAAATTTGACTTAGCTGGTTCTGGAATTCTACGCTTCAAATATATAATCCTTTTTAGAATAAAAATATACATAAATTAAAAATAAATAAATAAAAATGTAAACACCATTCTAGATAATTTAGTTCTTCTTAGAATGCTTGATTGATAAATATGCCGTTTTAAATGTAACAACCCATTTGATATGGGCAGCATCACTCAATAGAGTTTCACCATCTATATATATTTAAAGTCCTTTTTTTTACGAACTTAATAACTAGGCCAAAACGGAGCGAAAAATGGACGGATGTCAAAAATATTTTTTTTTTTTTTTTTTTTTTTTTAGGTTTCTTCCTTCATTTTTCGATACGCTCCGCTTTTTCGGATTTAAAATTAACATGGACATACATTAAGAAAATTCTATATACTTTTTGACCTTTTGAAAGTTGAATTATAACATCAAGCTCCAAAATGGCTTAAGAAAACTTTAACTTTATATAAAATATTTATCATTCCCGAGTTTTACTTTTAAAAAAAATCAGTATTTAAAAAAAAAAAAGTTTTCTTTAATGAAAATTATAAAACATTTAATGACACCATATTCTGATCTGAATCATTTTCAATATTGACTCCGATCCTCACAAATGATTTTAGCTCAGACATCAAGGAATAATTCCAAAAATGGCATGAGTAAAAATAAGTAATCAGTTTATTAGTGATGAGATCGTAAAATACTATCAAAATAATTGATTAGATTTATATCAAAATCAACCTTAATAAGTCATTATAGAATGGTTTTGATCTAATAAAACACAAAAGAAATATATTCTAGTCTTGATTGAAATTATGCTTAAACAAATAAATAAATGATTAGGATATAGAATTAGATGAAGGAATCCTCTTTTAAAAATTCAATAAACATAACCTTCAAAACTAAAAATTAAACAAATTAATATTTACGATTTCAAGCTTTAATTGTTAATTCCTAATTATTCAAAATATCACTATTCATAGAAAATGAATGCAAAGAGGCATGAAACATGGCCAGGTATAATATTTATGGATATACAGTGAATGTCATTCAGACACATTATACATTTATAAGTTCGACTCAGTTATATATTTAATAAATTGAAGAGCCGATTAAAGAAATATTTGAATCAAAAATGGTTCGATGTACTTTCAACAAGGGTAACGTCCTCAACACAGCGAAAATGTTTTGACATTATTCCTTGTTAATGAGACGATGCTCCCAGCAGGTTTTCAACCGACAGGCCGTAGACCTGAGGTCGTTCTAAAGGTCTCATATTATATATATACAGGACTGGCAATTTAATATAGAACATAAAAATATGAAAGGAAGAATGAAAAAAATTGAAGAGGTGACATCTAGATTGGTATCATCATCGCTGTCCAAAAGGGGAGGATCGTTGTTGTCTGATGAATCGTATCGTTGTGTTAGTCGAATTTTCTACTTTTTTTTTAAGGCCTTTCGTCTTCCCACCCCAACCCCCTGGGCGTTTTCTTACCCCGGGGAAAGGATGTCTTCTTGGAAACACTTTTTTCAATCGACTTGGTCAACTGATCCGTGTTGACCAGATGATACGAGTGGTGGTGGTTGACCAGATGGTTTACGAGTAGTGGTTCTCTTCTTAATGTTGGGAACAGGAAATATGTCGAACGGAGAAATTGCACTTGTAGCCGGGGAAAGGGGCCCATATTTACACTAATTGTAAAAAAAATTTACACCAACCCTGCCTATGAAAGATAGCCACTATCACATTTAACCTAAAAGCGTGCGTGACTAAAGGTGTGCTTCAAAAGGTAGCTTAAGACTTCCTCTTGCTGAATGTGAAATTATTTTAAACTAAACATAAAAACAAGAAATAAAAACGATTTCACATTCTTCTCAAAAGTCTGCAGTCCAGAATAAACACCATTTTGCACAATAACTCACGCTGCACCCACACTACTTGAAAGAATGGTTCAAACTGCTCTCTACTATCCATAATCAATTGCTGTAATCAATAAAGACAATATTTTTATTTCAATCAATCTATTTTTAAGTGCAGAAATATAAATAAATAAAATGGCCGACTAGTCTGAGCTTTTCGCCGACTAAGCCACTACAAAAGCAGCCGGTTAGTCGGCTTATCTTTAATTTATACTAACATTGAAAATAAAAATTTATCACTAACGAATTCTTATTTTTCTTCTAATTTGGTCCTTATAAATCGAAAATCAAGATTGAATAATAGTCAATACCATCCGAGAGGTTACGAGGCTTTTTTTTAGAATGAAGTGATTCAAATAATTAATTGTTAAACCTGACAGTGTTCATAAAAAAATTAGAAAAATGAAAGTTTGTATGGAAAGAAGTTAACAAAAAATTATACTGGCTAATTGAGAATGGCTAACCTTTGATAGGTCCATAATATATAATATATAAAATAAAGAGGGGTTTAATCCCGGGGAGCCATTGTCTCCCTGCCTCTGGTCGGAATTAATTTCAAAGCTTCTTTAAAGCCCTTATCCCAATATCCCCTTCAATATAATATCCTGTCGATAGGTTTAGCTCCAGGAAATGAAATTTACAAAACGCCATATTGAGGCAGGGTTAGGGTGAAGAAACTATCTTATCCCCTCCAACCCCCTTCCCTGTTATATATAATGGTTAATTCTACCAGTTTATCATCCCCTAGGAACACCTGAGTTCTTGTGCAAACTACTCTTGACTAAACTATCATTTAAATAATAAATAAAATGTTCATTAAAAAAATAATGTCCCGAGTTCCACATTTTTGATTCCATCTTTGTTCCGATTTATTTCGAAGTTTTAGTCACAAATTTTCGAGGGAGAAGGTTATTCTCCTTTATTTACACACAAACTCTAAATCCATGTTCAAACTAATTTTATATTCTGTTATACCTTCTTATATTAATATGAGAAATATGTAATAATTATGTGGAAATAAGATAATATAAAAATATAAAACACTAAATCTATCTTATAGAATATCAGAATAAATAATACAAAACTAATATTATAATAAAACAGAATTAATATTATACTAAATCACATGTAATGTAAACTTCTGATAAACTTTCTCACGTTTGGGAAGTGGAAATAAAAAATTATAAATAAATAAAACAAAATCCATATTGAAAGTTATGTTGTTAATATCTACTACATTTTCTCACGTTAGGGAAGTGGAAATAAGTAAATATGAAACTTATGATATACGTTTTTACATTTATTTTAGATGTGTTTTATTGAATTAATATTACAAGCTGTCTCTCTTAAGGGCAATACGTAACAAGGATGGCAAAGAATCTATTTACACAATATGTAAACTGAAAATTTCTCACATAAGGGAAGTGGAAATAAAATATAAATATATAAAACACCAAATCCATGTAGAAACTAATGTTGTAAACTTCTGTTACACTTTCTCGCGTTAGGGCCAATTTGGTGAAGTACGTCGTCGATATAGATGCCAAAAATAAATATAAACGATTAAATTAAAAATAAATATAAAATGTAAAGTATTTGTAACATTTTATTATTTATTTTTATTTTATTATTTTTATTATTATTGAACTCTCAGAAACTTATTTTTTTTAAAACAAGATTCTTGTATTGTTTCGGTTATCTCAGTGATATCTTGATCTATTAACATTTTGATCAAAACATCTTAATTTATAGCTGTACTTATGAAATCAATGGCAAGGTCCCAATTTCTGGTGCAACGGATTCTGGATGTTTGTCAATTTCTGTTACCTATAACTGTATCTAACCAAAATAGTATGAAGACCATTGTGTACAATACGATAAAAAATTAAATACTGCTTGTTTTCATATATATTTTTCCCTGATTTTTAAAAAATATATTTTTAGAACTATTCCTATAAAAATCTATAGGTCCAATAGTTTGTTCTTGATTGTTATTCTCAATCTTTACTAGTTTTGAACGAATTCCAATATGTACTGAACAGGAAATTCTTTCTACAGTTATTGGGTTTTTCTCATCTTTGCTAATCTCCTTTACCTGATTTCTGCAATGTGGTATTGACTTCATCTACTGACATGCTACCTAATTTTTTATGCAGGGACCACACCAGAATCCCAGCAGTTAAGTAATGTGTACACTAAGTAAGAAAAGCGGGAAGTTATCGATTGTAGGCACATAACCTTTCATTTATTTTCATTTCCTTTCATTTATAATAATGATAATAATAATGAGAGCCTTGTAGGTGACTCGTAAGAGGGAAATTTCTGGGTAAATGGGAACTCTTTGTCGGGAAGGGACAAATTACAGTCCTGTGCCAGTTTCTTGGCACCGTTTGTTCCTTCCTGATGGAAGATGTTTAATCTTTTAAAATTTTAACCAACTCTGGTCCTTGATGAACAGTTCTGCAGGTAGACCATCACAGTTTGGAGCCTTGTTCTTAATTTAAGAGAAGGCCACTTCTATGTGATTCTCATCCATTAGTTATTTTTTACTAAGCAGATCCTTGAAGTGTTGTCACCAGCGATTTTTTTATAACCCATTTTTTTATATACCCTCTCATTGAACTGCTTTCTTCGAAAAAACTTTTACTATCTGTGCTGTGTTGTTCTAATATTCCTTACACATATCCATTTTTGAAGCCTCATTCAATAACCATTCGTTTTTCACCTCCAGAGTTATCATTCATTTCAAAATATATAATGTTATAATTGTTTTTCTAAAAGGGTGTATAAAAAAAATTACCATTCCTCCAAATGCATGAATCCCAAGAACTATAAACATGTATACTTTATATAAATATTTATTTATATCTTATTTATTGTTTACGATCTATTTTCTCTTTAGAAAACTAACCTATGAATATTTATTAAAATGGACTGCCTTGATAAAGCATTTTTTATTATCTGTGCTTTACTGTTTTAAATTTTAATTCTTACTAAATTTACTCTTAGGCCCAACAGGCATAGCCTACATCCAAGAATCAGAATTTTATTTGAAAATATTTTTTAAAAAACAAGAATTTACTGCAATGTTATTTTAAGTTGTTGATGTTTATAAATATAACAATTCCAGTATAATATTAATTGAAAAATACATTTATTTAATGAAAAATTATATTTAGAAGGCCAAATTATAGAAGGTACGCTGTCCATGAGCAATGAATAGTATAATTTCGATTCATGTTTAGTCAGTTCTGGGTCCGTAATTGGACTAATAGGACCTATAATAATAACATTGTTTTTTTATTTTTAATTTCTTGGATTTTTTTTTTTTTTTAATATTCAAATCATTATTCAAACCAGCAAAATTTTTTATTTAATTTTAAGTACGATTCTAAATGAGATGATTGACTAATGTAAAAAATATTGTTCTGTGGTTGCTTTAAATAACGTTTAAGTGACTACTTTCCTTAAAATATATTTATAATAGAAGTAAATATTTTGATCCACCCAGCTAATATTAAAAAAATAAAATAAAAAAGGGATGGTTTTTATGAGTTCATTTAGAAATAAAGTTCAAAATTTATATTCAAGTATATATATTAATATAAAAATAAAATGGAATAAACAAATCTTATACATACAGGTATGTATCTGAATACAATAATTTATAACAACTGTAAGAATGTGTTATTTAAAAATTGTGGAAAAAGATTTGATGTCATTCACAAATCTTTTAATGATTTCAGCTCTGAATGAAGGGTTAGTCAGCATACTGAGATAAAATCAGGACAAAAGATTGTTGAGGCAAGCCATATCAGTAGACAACAGCATATTGAAGGCACAACATGAAAACAATTTCTCTATCCTGCATTCTGCTCACATTGAGTTCTGCATTCGCTTCAGATTCTTTTCAATGTAGAGATGAAAACAACAACCCTGTTGATTGGTAAGCTAAGTTTGATCTGTAATGAAGCTTGTTATCACAATTTTCATGATTTCATTTCTAGTATTTTACTACATACATTATTAACGTATAATAACAAAATTATTATTAACAACTATTTATTATTATTTTTTATTCTTTTCTGCTGTGAATAAATGTAAAGCTCACTGCATAGTACATAAAAACAATAAACAAAATACGATTTTAAAAAGCATAGTAATACAGTTTGAATAAACAATTTTAAAAAAAGTTTTTTATTTAAACAAAATATTTATATGATTCATACATTTTTAAACAACAATTATTAGAAATAATGATGAAAAATCCTAATATTTTTTTTTATAAACAGTGAAGGTCAGTGCAATTTGCATGCATTATATACTAAACATTAATGTCCTTATTGCTGACAGTTTTGAGATGTTTTTTTTTTTAACTTTATACAACTGAATACGATATTAACACAGACTAATACAACACAATACTAATTTTATCTTAATCAGTTCAGCTGAATTATTCAATTAGTTATCCAAATGTCCTTCAAGAGGAACCCATCAAGATACATTTGAATATATATATTTTTTTATATTGATATATTCTATATTGAATATATATATATATATTAAGATTTTAATAAAAACAATTCATACATTTAATACAAAATATAATTTTTTTTTTTAAATAAATTATTTATAAATTTATATTTCAACAATTTATATAGTATTTTTGAAGAGTGATCTTTGACTTTTGTTGTTTATTTTTTTATTTTTTATTTATTTATGTTTTTAAATGAAATATTTAAGCTGTAAACAAATAAATGTGATCAGTAGATTTTTAGAAAAAAATTATTAGAAATAAAGATGAAAAATCCTAATATTTTTTATACATTGTGTTTGTTAGTGCAATTTGCATGCTTACTGTTACCAGTGCAAATGATAAAGTACAATTTGATAAAATACAATATTGATTGGACTTCTGATTATATACAGTGGAACATTCAATTAACAGAACCTTTTTTTGGGGGGGGGATGTAATTTTAATTAAATTGATCATTTAATTACTTATTTTTATTTTTAAAATAATTTTTATTTAAAAATAAAATTAAATAAATAACAAAATTATTTGAACCATTATTGTCTGTTAGGGAAGCTCAATTTATTTCACAGAAACTGCAAAAAAAAAAAATCTATTTATACCTACAATTTTGTTTACTGAGAACTGTATTTGTTTCTCTCAATATTTTCCTAATCATTTGGTCGGTAATAGATCTCACCTTAAGCCTTAAACCATTCTTTGTGAGGTATACATCGCCTTTGTGATCACTTTTTGTTTTAAAAACTACATGTCACTATCCATCCTAACAAAAAAAAAAAACAAGAGGTCTTTTTATTCAAAGACAAAGTGGAAATCATTACGTAGTTAAAAAAAAGTGAATTGGGTCAGACATTAGCTATCGATTTCAAAGTGGGTAGATCAACAATTATGGGGATCAAAAATAATTCTAAATCAATTATCAGATACCCCATAATCGTTACAGAGAGACGGAAAGTTTTTGTTGTAAAACTTTGAAAAAAACGAATAGTGAACTTTTGGAAGACGGTGATTACAGATAATAATCAGTTAAAATGAATTTCGATTATCCTAATCACCCCTGACAGCATTAGTTCGGGTAATCAATGCTCGTCTCTACTATACATTAATTAGCATCCTGTTTTAATAGCAGTTTTAAAGACTTTTTTTTGCTTTTTAAGTATGATATTACCACTGAATAATAAAATACAATACTAATTTTATTAATTGGTTACCCATCAAGACACTATTAAATAATTTTTTTTTTTAATGAATATGTTATTTGAAATTGTATTTTATAAATTTGTATTTTAACTTTTTATGTAGTGTTTTGAAGCGTATCTTTTGACTTTTGATTTATTTTAAACAAATAAATACATTTTTGACAATGTGATGTTTTAGTGTTTGAAAAAAGTTTTAATTTTATTTTGAAAAAAAAATAAAATAAAAAATAAATAATAAAAGAACAACGTATATGATCAAATAGATTCTATCCTTCATTTCTTGCCACCAATTTTTCATGATTTTCATTTTTCTGTTATTTTAAATATTATTCCATAGATTTATGTCATTAGTTCATTTCAGTTCATACTTTAATTCAGTTCATAAAAAAATTAACAAATATAATAATCTTAAATTAAAATCAATCAATCGATCAAATTTTATTTAAATTTTGACTCAACATTGATTGTTATACACAATCAAATAAAATTTGATTTATTTAAATAAATTAATTATTAAAAAATTAATAAATAATAATAGCAATAACAAGCCTGTCGTAAACAAGTTGTAAATGAATACTACAAGTTTTTTTCTTCCCCTCTTTCTATCGACAACTGCTGCATACGAGCAACATTTAAGGAATAAAGAAAATTGCTGAAATTTAGAAAATCCAAGATAAAGTAACCTCATAACATAACCACAATTACCAAATACTTTTAATGCACAAAAAGGTGCTTCAAATCATCAAATTTAATCATAGCATGTATATATCATTTCATCAGTAAATGACAAGAACAAATAGAAGTTATATGATGATTTTAAATATTTTCGATTTAACCTTCCATTTTGTTTAACTGGAAAAAGCAATACTATTTATGTCAAATCAAATTCAATTTTTTAAAATGAAAAATGGGTAAGGTTGGTAATAGAGTGATGTAATATCTGTGGCACTTGTGAGTAGTTGGCTAAGTGCAACAATCTTATTTCAGGAAGAAAGCTATTTTTTCCACATTGATTCACAAATTAGTATTAATCTCATTAATAGCCAAATAATTAAGTCCATTAGACACAAATAATGAGAAAAAATTAGCTTTCTTGTGATACCCATTACCCAAAATTCACTAACACACCTAAAACACTAAATGCACTTAATCGACTTTTCAAATGTACCACAGATATATGGAAGTATCTTAGAATTTAAAAATTGGTATAAGTATCTTCAGCAGTATCGAACTGTTTTATCTGGGATAATATATTATCTGGATTATTTTTGTTACCTACTACTATTCTTTATTAGTTTAGAAAAAAATGTTTACAATTAATTTTTAAAAAAATACATAGACAGATATATATTTTAATATCGTTATCCTTTTGATTCCAGGTTTGTTGTCTCTAAATTTCCTCTTCTTAAATATTCAAAGCTGAAATTAATAAAATATGGAAAGGGTTATATGTATATTACAGACGAGCAGTTAGATGTTGGATGGCAAATTTCTAATAAAAGCATAGATGCCACTGACTCAATTATTGCTAATACACTGTCATTTTTTAATGAAGAGAACAAGGATGATGTAAGATTAATTTTAAATTTAAGCATAAAAATATATGGATGATTTTTACTTTCAAATTTTTTAGAAAATTATTTGCTTTTATTTAGAATGAAATATACCAATATTCATAAGAACTCATCCAATGTTAAACCATGGAAAGAGGTCCATTTAACAAGATGGGATATATATTAGGCATAAGCAATATTTCTTTTTTTGTAAGGATATATATTAGAGATGGGCCAAATTGTCAGTAAAGCCAACTAATCAGCTGCTTTTGTAGTCGGTGACTAGCAAGCGATTAGTCGACAAAAAGCGCCAAACAAAAAATCAATCATACCCTTTTTTATTTTTTAATCAATTATTGTACTTTAAGAATGATTATGATATTAACAAAAAATTATTCGATAATTTTTTTTTAGTTTTATATCTTAATTAAAAATTATTAATTCTTAAATGAAATGTAATACAAAGGTAGAAACACAAAAAGAAAACTGCTATTTTAGTAATTTACATACAGTCAGAGTTAAAAGTATTCCTACACCTACTATAAATCATAAGAAATAACAAATATTAGGATTATTTTATAGGAATGATTTAAAACAATAAAATCATTTAATGTATACCTCAACACTTTTATCAAAAAATATATTTTTGAATTTATATAACATTTTACAAAATAGTACATAAAGAATAATAGAAAAACAGCAATAACAACATGAGTATAAAGTGTTTGTACACTTTATAAATTTTTTTTTTAATATTGATATTCGATAACAATTGATATTTAGTAGATCCACCTATGGCTTTTAATTGCACTCTGCTGTGGTAGTGAGTTCACTAATTTTTGAGTTAAAGACATTTAAGACATGTAATTTTGTAATAATAAGATCCTTTAAATTTTGATCGTTAGAAACACACCCTTTCCTAATTGATTTTCACAAATACTCAGTAGGGTTAATGTTCGATGATTGAGGGGGAGTGACCATCCACGTTGGTGTGTTGTATAGGACCCACATTTTTGAATTCCAAGCTGTATGCTTGGGATCATTATCCTGCTTAAAAATGTAATTTTCTTCAATCTCAAAAGTTTTAGCACTGATTGGAAGATTTCTTTTTATTATGTCAATATATTTTATATGGTCCATTATGTCATCAATAAATTCAAAGTACCCCTCTCCAGCAGCATTCAAACAACCCTAGACTATGAGTCACTTTTCCTCCATGCTTTACAATTGAAACTACATTTTTTATTTCCATCGTTGTATTTTTTTCTCCATACTTTTTGCCCCCCTCCCCCATTGACATGTTTTATGTTTATTGGTATTTCTTATTAATGGTTTCCTCCTAGTCATTTAAACATGAAGCATGTTGTAACAATAGCATTGGAGCATTGTTGAAACACTCTCATGTTCCCCTCTTTCAGACACATGTTCATCCACTAATGTAGGGGCACTAATTCTTGGTTTTCTTTTAACTTTTTTTCGTGATATGTCTTTCATGCTTGGAGTAAATTTTTCTTTGTTGTCCCGTTCTCTCTTTATATTCAAACGTTTTTTTTTTTTTTTTCATTTCATACCTTTTAATAGCATCTTGGACTGTTGAGTAAGTTTTGTTCACTTCTAAGCGACTGTAACTCATGTAGGCACCCAATAATTTGTCTTTCCTCTTCTCACTAGTTTTGCGCCCCATTTTCAATATATGAACAGCAATAATTATCACTAATAAGTGCTGCACCTTTACAAATGATGTCTAGGTAAAGACTGATTGGAGGTAATCCTTAAATTATTTAGATAGGAGTGTGAAAACAAAAGTTAAAGTCTAGTGTACGAATATTTTTGACACATAACAATGAGTACAACTTACTATAATGTATAAGATATTAAGCTAAACACGGCCAATTTTCTTATGAAAAAATAATAATTCTATTCTATAGACTTGAATTCAATATTATATATGATTAAATTAAATACAATTGTAATAAGTACAAAATTAAATCAAGGAAAATAAAACTAGTACTAGTGTATGAATACTTTGACTCTGACTGTACCTGTTTTATTTAAAGTATAATGTTAGCTAATTTTGTGGAATATAGTATATCCACATCTAATCCTAACCATGCTGAACACCTTAGGTATGATTTGTCAAGATGAATAAGAATACAATTAACTTAAAAACAGATTTGTAATCGAGCAGTTTTCTGATGGAATTTCAAAGAAAATTTCACTCAAGATTTTTTCAGAACATCAAATCAATCATAATACATTAACATTAACATTAACACCATGTAAAAATGCAATAAATAAAAGAAGTTGAAATACCCCTATATTTAAATTTAAATGTTTATACAAGAAAACTGAAAACAAAAATGTTATTTTGCAGTACTTTTTTTTTTAATCTCTAGTTTTAATTATGTTTCTAATTTCCTTTATATGACTTATTCTACTTCTATCTTCTAATATATAGGCAGGTTGTTATATAAACTATAAGTATTTATTTACTAACAGTTACTTAATGTAAACACTGAATTAATAGTAATACAACAAAACAGAAAGTAATAATGATAAGGTTTGAGGCTGCAATGTAGGTAACCAGTGCATAACTGTTAGTAAAAATAACCTGTTTAATAATTAAGAGATATAACATGACCTCTGTTATTTATTCTAAATAACAAAGAACGTTAACTTTTGCAGAAGTTTTGGCTAGTATACAACGATGAGGGTGATGTGGCATGTAACAGTTGTGGTCATACCAAAGGATTTGTTGCTGGTGGAGTTTCTGGTGGATTTTGGCTGATTCATAGTGTACCAAAATATTTAAAAGATGAATATCCAAAAACAGGTCTCAGATATGGGCAAAGTGCTTTATGCATATCTCTAAATCAACAGAGTCTAGACTCAATAGGTCTGTTAAACAATTAACATTTCAAAGATAAAAATTAGTGACAATTTGGAATCTTATAAAACAAACTAATTCTCATAAATATAATTTTTGGTTTCTGTTTTGAATTCTATTCTCATTTTATTATATAAATCATATACCTTAAATAATGATTGGCTCAATTATTCACAATATATGCTGTTTGTACAGGAGACTTCCTGAAATACAATCAACCGAACTTTCAACAATGGCGCCTAAGTAATACATTAAGGAACCTTTACCCAAAAATAACTGCAGCAATCCATAAATCAGTGATCAAAGCTCCTTATAATTTCCAAAAGACCATTATCAGTAAAAAAGGAGTAGAATTTCAAGGTTTTGCTAAATCACGTAGTTTTCATACAGGTAATTAAGCTGATGATTTTTAAATAAATGAAATTTCTGAAAACCTTTTAAATTATTATTATTTTTTTGTTTTTTCTAAGATCTTTATGAATGGGTTGCCAAAAGTCTTGGAGAGGATTTGTACACAGAAACATGGATTAATGAAGCAAGAGTTCTTCCTTCAGATTGTGATGATGATTATAGGTATTTTATGATATTATTCCTCAATAGTTGTTCTTCATTGATTATTACTTTTAATCTCTGTCATATAAGCACAAACATCATATAAGCACAAACACATGTAATGAAAAAAACAAAAATCAACTTAACCCTTGTATACTCACCTTGTTCTCTGGGACAGCAATGCTCACCTCGGGTCAATATGACCCAAGAATTTATAATAATTATTTAAAGTATTTATTGTGTCAAATAAATCAGGAAATTTCGTTTTTAGTTAGGAGAAACCTTTGTTCATTGAATAAAAAAAAATGGTGAAGAAGAAAAATTACAAAATCATGTTTTTTTATTGTTTTCAAAATCTGTGTAAATCCATGGGTTCCATAAAACTGACAACTTCAAATTATCATATTTATTTAAAAACCGCTCCAATCATTGCAAAATATTATGTTTTAGAAATAATAAACACAGTTAGGAATTATAAAAATAATTAAAATACTTAATATTTACAGGAACAATGTAAAAAATTCCAACTCCTCCCTTATCTCTTCGTCAGTAGTAAAAATAATCCGTTCCATATTCCAAAAACTGGCAGATAAAAATAAAAATAGTAAATAAAAAATTCAATAAATGAAAAAATAATTACATATGTACTCACGTCGGGTCAAAATGTTGATTTCCAAGAGCGTGTGAACGGTATGGAATTCAAAACACTATTAAATGAAAGTGGGATGATTAATAGAGGATTAGAGAGTAATTAGCACCTTCAAAAAGGTGGAAAAGCTCGACATTGTTGGGAAAAAAATCTCGCCGGGTCACATTGACCTGACGTGAGCACTGAAGAGTTAAGCTAAGTAGTAACATAAGAGAGATGCTAAGTGTGTATCAAAGCTAAGTAAATTGCTGACTTTTGCTCTATTATTCTAAAAAAAAAAAACTCACTCCACTAATCACTTGTCCTATTGAAAAAAAACAAAACAATAAAAAAATAAGCTAAACAAAAACCTGTAGCTTCATTCAAAGAAAGCTATAAAGCTATAAACAAAGCGCTAAGAACATTGCCGATGTCACCCAAATTCCAATGAAAGCAATGATCGGCTTTTTTTGCCTAACGACTAATCAGCCAGTCATAAATGGCCCATCTATAATATGTACATGTATCACTTCATATTTTTTTGTTTTTATATTTTTAAAATATATATAAAATAAGGTTATTACCGTCTCCCATACTATTTACTTTTTTTTCTTTTTAGATTTTTAGAGGCACTAATTTACAATCAAAACTGTAACTTTTCATAGTCCATATCTTAAATTATTAATTTTTTTTTTTTTATTAAAAAAAATCAGAAATAAAAATCAGGTAGCATAGCACAGACATGTGAAGATTATTTTGAAAAACAAAGAAAATTCAATTTTTCAAAATAATTTTTTTTTTTTTCAGACAAATCATACATTTCGTAAGTTCTTTATTCAGTATTGTTGAAGTTATTAAATTTATTTTTTATTAATATCATAATATTTCTCCTTTTTTGAAGTTCGATAATGGTAAACAAAAAATGTAAACATGGTAATACTTCCCAAATTAAGAATTTGTTGGCTACAAAACCTTTGGCATCTTCTTCAGCTACCTACAACAAAATTTATTGATTTATATTTTTATCTGATACCAAAGAGGTTATTGTCATAACTATTGAGGGTTTTTTTATTTATTTATTTTTTTTGTGAAAATACAAATATCTCCCAAACTAAGCTTTGTTCCTTGTTTGTCCTAGTTTAAAACTTCATTGCCAAACCAAGCATTTGTTGCCCACAAAATATATTCAAGAACACATATCACATCTCATTAAAAAATTAAATAGCTCTCACATTGAATTTTAATTTCATCTGTTAATAACAAATATAACATGCATATTATTATATTTCATAAAAATGTTTGCAGAGTAATGAACATTATGTCGATGGTTCATCCAAAACTAAATCTTATTTATTCATCTCATAAAGACCACTCTAAACTTGCTATAGCTGCTTCAAAAGATAAACCGTGGGTTTGTGTTGGAGATATCAACAGAGCAGTAAGTAGATGTTAAAAATTAATGTAAAGGTATATAATTAGTTAAACATGCTCTATAGAAAAATCTGAATAGTAAGAAACATTTTGTTTTAAAAATTTCTCCATGTCAAGAACCTCAAATTTCTTTACATGGTTTCAAATACTTTATAACAGGCTCACAGATTTGGCAATAGTTTGAACTAAATATAACTCTAATGTAAAAAAAATTTATTAATTTATTTTCTTGAATATAGGAAGTCTTATTCTTAAAATGGTTCTAATAAAATAAGGAATCAACTAACATATTCATGGTTAATTTGTACTCAAAGTTGATCTAGAAAAAATTTAATTCAATTAAAGCCTTAAATCTTAAATATCTTTATAGTTTTTTCTTCTACTTCCATGGTGAGTGACGATGCAGTTTATATTAACAATAAGTAATAACTTCACTTATTATTAAAAATACCAGAGGAAGTTTTGAAGGAGTGGAAAAGGAAATGTTGAGTTATGGGTGTAAGAATAGAGAAGGAAACTGTGTACAGTCTACATTTTGCTGATGGTCAGGTAGTAATCGCTTCCGAGGAAGAAGATCTAAGTTACATGCTAAGGAAGCAGAAGAATATTTGAAATGGGGCTTAGAAATCAGTCAAGAGAAGAGAGAAAACAAGGCCTTCAACTCCTCTACATCTCTGCCATTAGAATATTGGTCGCTACATCGAAGTACTCTCTTCAAGTATTTGGTTTATATTGTTACAAGTATTGGTTTATCAATGACAAGGGAACGCTTGAGAGCGACAAAAGAAAAGATAAAGAAAGGAAGAAAGCTGATTGGCATGATAAACTCTGTACTGTGAAGCCCAAATGTTTCACAAGAAACAAAGAAGAGGATCTTTTACTCCTTTTTTGAAGGAGTAACTCTTTATGGTTCAGAAATGTGGGTGGTTGGAACGAGAGATGCACAGAGCCTACAAGCTGTCAAAATGGATTTTTAGTGAAGAAGCTGTCGCATTTCCAGGATTCAATGGGTGACAATTTCTGCCATACGAAATATCGTTAAGGTGGAAAACACTATAGTTCACAACTAACAGCTGCTATGGTACGGCCATCTAGGAAGAATGGGGCCAGAAAAATGGACAAAGTAAATATTCAACAACCTCTCAAAAGAAAGACGAAAATGGGGACGTCCAAGGAAAACATGGGTTCAAGGAGTTGAGGTAATAGCAGTGAGAGGATTAGGGGAAGGAGATTGGGAAGACCGTGAATACTGGCGGTCCAATGGGTTGGGTCTCGCTATATGACCAAAGGTCATCAAATCCGTAAAAAAAAAAAAAAAATTAAAAAAAAAATCTATTTATGAATTTACAATTTTCATTAACAAATGAGAATATATTTTATTCCAACAGAACGTAAGTACTTAAACTGATATTATAGAACGATGTTTTCTGACTTTTGAATTAAGAGAAATCATTAGTAGTTTTTTTTATTTTTTTTTTTTTTATCTGGTTTGGTTAAAAATGTGCTTTTAATAATCACTTCTTTTTTCTTTTTTTTTTTTTTTTTTTTTTACTTTTTCGAAAATATGAATGGTTTAAATAAAAAAAACTACTGAAATGAAAAATAATTTGATTACTTGGTTTTTGTTTGCTTCCTCCTTCCTATTAAGGTTAGTTAAGTATTTTACAGGTTATGCCATTTATCTATTTATAAAATATTTTCTATTCAAATATTCGTTTCAGCTTAAGCTAATGTCCTGAAGTATTAAGTGGTAAATTCCTAAACTACTTAAAAATTAGTCAGAAACTGACAAGATGTTCTCAAATATTTCACAATCAGAAATAGGCTTACCCTTTATACACAGGCATGATATTTTTCGCAGTGTCATTAGCAGAAACTTAAAAGGAAGAACTAAATCTCTAGCTGATATTGCAATTCATCAAACAGCTTAAATCATTAGTTGTTTTAGTCTTTCTGTCTTAGAAATCTTGGAGAATATAGCTTATACTGGTATGATAGCTAAGCATATGATCCCCCACAAAAGATATCTTATTAATTAGCATGAATAAAAGAATAAACAAAATATTTTATTTGTTGGTTTCAGTGAATGACATATTTTAATTCAAAGTAATCACATTAATTATCATGGTTAAAATTCCCTGATTACATTTTTTTTTTTTTTTATGCATCTGGTTTACTGGGACAAAATGGTTCACGTAGTGTTTGGATAAGATGGAGTGTACTCTAGATCAAACAGCCTGATAAGAAAGGAGATTTAATTCACGGAATTACATGTCTTTAATCCTGGTGTTTAATAATCTAAGCTTCTTACATAGTTTTAAAAAAAATAGAACAGAATTTTATTTAAATTTGAAAAATTAGTAGTAGATCAGTTCCATTAAAATTTCATCTTAAGATTAGATTTATGGAGAACTTCATCATGTGTTAATAGCAGTAAGAGAAGTATAATGTCTTTATACTGAATTATAAAAATTTGACTAAAGTATATTACACAGATATAATATGCTACATCAGAAGCCTGAAATTGCTCGTTAAGGTATTTATTAGATAGATTAACAGAGTTTAAGGCCTCATCCCTATTTCACTAACAGAAAAAATCATTTAAACTTAAGTTAATTTTTTTTACATATTAAGTGAACAATATATATCATTTGTGTAATTAAAATAATCTTTATTAACAAGATTGAATGAAAATTACTTTTTTCAGCAATCACAAGAACGTAGAGGAGGAGGGACTATCTGTTTAAATAACAATAAATTATGGAAGTCATATTTCAATTTGATTAATTCAACTGAAGAATGTCGAACAAAAGCTATCAAAAATTTTTATTACAAATCTTCAAATGCAAACTTTCAAGTAAATATTTTATAATTCTGTATTTAAATAAAATATTACAAATATTTTGTATCTCATATTTCTTTATTTACAAACCAGTCATATGCGTTTCAGAATTAATAATATGTGAATAAATAATTCATAAACCAATTTTTTACAGATACAAAAAACATCTCGAATATTTTAAGTAAAAATAGTCATTAATAATAAGCCTATTTTGACGCTTATTAAAAGGTTATGTTGGTTTTATAACAAAATATTGAGACATTAACCAAGGCATAGGATTTAGAACTCATGCTAAGAGCCCTCAGAATATAACAAGGTTTGGCTTTTATTATCCCTAATTATGTAGGATGAAGGATGTTGGGTAATAGTAACCTAAGCTCTTAGGGAAGGAATATAACTCGAATTAAAAAAAAAAAAAAAAAAAAAAAAAAAATTGTGAAATACAGGAATGTTTGTAAAGTAAATATTTTATTGACTTCTTGTTGTTTTATACATTTCTTTTAAAAAAACAGAACCAATGACAGAATGTATTTTTTTAATATCTTAAAAGGTGGGGAGATATCAATTGAATTTGAACTTATAAAAAAACAAAGTAAATGCAATTAAAGAAAAATAGAGACTCATTCTATATTATAGATCTTAAGGTAATCATGTGGTTATACATCCTGCCCAGAGTTAGAAAATGAGAACAACCTCACCTGCCAAGGAAATCTCAACATTGCTAACATAAAATATTCTTAAATCAAAGTGCAGATTTGGTTAAAAGGTTTAAATCTCTTAAAAGTAAGGAATAAAAAAAAACATTACATTTTCCATGGAGGAGTCATACCACTATATACTTTTTCTCAAATATAATTAACATTAAATTATATAAATTAAAAAATGTACTCAGAGCAGTATAGTGTACCAATGTCATGCTGAAATGACATCCGAATATTTACCAACTGTTTTCAGTTCGAGTTGAAATAGTTGAAAAATTCTGTCATAGCTTGAAGAAGCCTTTGTTTATAGTGCTCATTTTCCTGCATCGCCCGAAGCATATATTCAGTTCGATCCTCTTCCATGTAATACTTAAACTTTTCATCATTATTTATGAAGCCTTTTACTATTTCTGGGGGCATTAAAATAAAATGCAAAAATAATGGAGATAAAGTAATTATTACTGGAAGTGTTTCCTTGAGCATATTTTCGAAATCATTCCAAGTCATAATATCATCTATACTTATGTCCGAGAGTGATAGTTCTACTCCTAAACAATGAAAATAATGCTTTAATAGATGGTTGTAGTGTTTGTCTCTAAGTTCTCTAACAGTGCAAGTATGCAGAAAGAGTTGAATGTCGAAAGAAGGTGCTTTGTAAGTTGCTATTTGAAAATCAATAATGCATGCTTTAGTCACTTTACCACTCTCATCATATTTAAACATAATATTGTTCAACCATAGATCAGAATGTGACAGAACATTTGGATAAAGTTCAGAACTTTTCATTTTATCAGCTAGACTTTCCATGTACTTAAATGCTTTGTTGATAAGATCTACTGGATAATGAGCTAGATAAATTTCTGTAATTTTCTTTAATGCCTTTGTTCCAGTTTTAAAAGCTCTTGTATTACTTTTGTTATCTTTAGACATCACAACTTCATTTTTTATCACTGGTACCAGTTCACTTATTTTAGATGCTCTATTTTTTTCAGTAACAAATGAAGCAGAATGGAATTTTGCTATAGTTTCTAATGTTTTTTTACAATGTATGAGATCTAAAGGCTCAAATACATTTTTGTTTTTGAAACCTTTGTATGTAAGGTCTTCCAATGCTACAATGTCATCAGATCTTGCTAAGTAGCACTTAGGGATAGTATTATCTTTAATTAGTTCATGAAACTGGTTTAAAAGTTTGTTATAAAGTACTACTTCTCTGTGGAACCCACCACTGAAAATTATTTTCTGTCGATGATACTCAGACTGGGGCATTTTTTTAACGAAAATGTGGAGCTCTTCTATTTTTCCTTCAATCTTGAATTTAAGGCACATTTTTCCTTGGGCACTGAAAAATCCAATAGATACATCTTCCGTACTTAGATTTTCACAAGAAATAAATTCATAATTATGCGATTTCAAATGATCGCTAAGAATATGATCAATGTCTTCCCTTGGTAAACACATTACACAACTGGTATGAAAGTATTTTCTATGAAGACTAGCAGCATGTTTGCTTCATCCAGAATTTACACTACTTTTATCTTTCTTATCAATTCGAGAAAATGATAAGAAACATAAAATTATCTGCTTTCCTAAGATATATAGTTCTGTATGATATGGTACACATATTCTTAAATCAGTGCGCCATGTTCAACATAGTTAAAACACTAATTTACATATTATCTAAGCCTTGTCACAGGAATTGTATATTACTCCCAAAGATTCAACTATAAAACTTTCTACTTTAGTAATGATTAAAATTAAATGCTTTTAGGATTTATGTAAATTTAAATGAATTAAAAAAGAAAAAAATTCACTGAATAAATTTGTTTTGTTTAAAGACAGAGAAATATAATTAACAAAAATACATTTCATTTTATCCAGCAATATAATGATTTTTTTAATTTATAGAAAAAAAACTTTATGAAAAGTCCATGAAGGTAATACACAAAGAGTAACTGACATAGGCTTTTAAGGCAAATAATATATAATTAATAAATTACATTATTATTAATCTAAAATTAAAAATAAATCCAATAAAATATAAAACTAATAGTAAATACAGAGAAAGAAATGTATGGGCAGTGACAAAGCAAGCTAGTAGTTATACAATAATTAACTGAATATACAAAATAAATGCATGTACTATTTCTAGAAAAATTGGAAATATAAAGATTGTTTCAGTTTTAAATCCAACTAAATGAAATATATATACATATATATATATATATATATATATATATATATATATATATATATATATATATATATATATATAATATATATATACTAAGGCAGTTGCAATACTTTTTGCAAAAAAAAAAAAAAAAAAAAAAAAAAAAATCCAGCAACCTACTGTAAAATCCAGTCAAAAGAAAAGCTGATGTGTATAGCACATGGAATAAAGATTTGAGTAAAGAAAATTTAGAATAATTTAAGCATAAGTAAACATTTGTATTTGTATTTAATTTTCCATGTATCTATCTTTAAGATTCTGTCAAATGTTTACTTATGCTTAAATTATTCTAAATTTTCTTTACTCAAATCTTTATTCCATGTGCTATACACATCAGCTTTTCTTTTGACTGGATTTTACAGTAGGTTGCTGATTTTTTTTTTTTTTTTTTTTTTTTTGTTTGCAAAAAGTATTGCAACTGCCCTTAGTAGTATATATATATATATATATATATATATATATATATATATATATATATATATATATATATATATATATATATATATATATATATATATATAATCCAGTCAAAAGAAAAGCTGATGTGTATAGTAAATGGTATAAAGATTTGAGTAAAGAAAATTTAGAATAATTTAAGCATAAGTAAACATTTGACAGAATCTTAAAGATAGATACATAGAAAATTCCTACTAACTTGAACTAAAACTCACAAATCAATGTAACCAAATTAGTTATGTTATACTTTTAGTGCTTCATTTTCCTTTTGATTTTACAATTATTAAATTTAAAAAAATAAAATAATAATCCAACTATTAATCAGCTACTTTCTTTAAAAGTTAAAAAACTTAATACCATACTTTCAGTGTTTAATTACTTATGTTCTAGGGGAAGAATGTGTTTTTTATTTCTTAATGAAAATATTAAATTTATAGCCTAGGTCTTTTTAAAAATAACAAACAAATGATCTGTAATATAAACTTTTTCAGTCACTCACCACAGAAGTAGAAACAAAAATAAACAAAGTTTCTTAAAATTCAACAAGCCTTGTTAACAATAGGACCTGATAGCTTTTAGAAGCCCTTCCATTTTTGCTGCCTTACCTGAATATCTACACATTTGATTTATAGTCTTAAATTTTAAAGTTAATAGATATAAACTGGGTACCTAAGGGCTGATGTTTTGAATTTTTAACATAGTACATGTTTTTATGGGTCTGACTCAAGTGTATCCGTCCGTACATTAACTCTCGTAACAATTACTTTATTGTTACTCATTAATTAAAAAAAAAAAGTAATATTATTAATTAATAGTAATATTTCCAATATTACATTTATGCTTCAAGGTCACACTAGAGCCTAATGTGAATTAATATTTATATAGTATTATTATTATTATTGAATGATTGTACATACTAATCAAAATATATACCTATTCGAAAAACAAGTACCAAGTATCCTAGATTTGATCCTTGATCAAAAATGAGAGTGGTTAGCATATCTGGGGGTCTGGAGGTGTCTCCCAGAAAAATGCCATAAGAAAGATCCCTAATGCATGTACTATAGGCAAAATTTAGGACTCCCACCGTAGCATCGTCCGATTAGCCATAGCAATAAAGTGACGTTAAACAAATAAACCTCAGGCAACAATTTTTTAGTTGTCTCAAGTTTGTCAGTTAAATGTTTATTACGAATCAACATTCCTTAAAACATATACACATTTAAAAAGTCCTTATTTTTATATTTATTAAAATTCATTTTGTCTCTCTCTTTTATTTGATTATTTTTAGAACAAATGATGAATTTTCAATATTCAAAACTAGTCTTCAAATAAAAGATTCCGATAAATGTGGCAAATATTTCATTAATCCTAATTGTACTGATTCTTCAATGTCATCATGCATAACTCAAGTAAAATTCAAGAGATTGGTTAAACTCAAATTTCCTAGACCAAATCCAAATATAAATCAAACATGAAATGTACGTCAACTCCAGATTTTAAGGGAAAAAAAAATTCAACCTATACATGAAAATGTGAAATATATTTTCATTTTTAAAAAAATTATATAATCATAGAGAATGGAATTCGATAGAAACCATTAACCCTTGGTGGAGAACAGAAAGCTTGTAAAATATTTCCCATATTATGTTATTCCCAATTATTATTCTGCCATTGAGCATTTAAGGTCTTGAGACAGTTATTTAAGTTTAAAAAAAAAAAAAAAAATAAAAAAAATAACCACTTTTTCTCTTTCAGCACCACCTATTTTTTTTTTTTTTTTTTGTATAAACTTGCAACTTAAAAGGTTTTAAAAATAAAACTTTACATTTCTTGAGTCTTTTATTACCTTACTATCCTACATTGCTTTAATACCTTAATTTTCATCTATTAATTTTTCATTATAAATAACAAAAAGAATAAAAAATGGCTCTAATTATTGTTATTCCTAAATCAATTTCAGTCATGCAAGTTTTGGAATAGTGACAATAAGTGGCACTACCAGGATTACAATCTTGGGGGGGGGGCTGGGTTTATACATATATATATACACACACACACACACACACACATAAATATACATGTTTTTTTATGTTCTAGTTAAACTAAAACAAGGAATGGGTGATGTTCGAGACTATTTAAATGAAAATCATAGTTATCACTCCACCATTTATTTGATCTTATAATTTTAGAATTTCGGCAAAGGGCTTTCCTTTTCAATCCTCATCAATGGGTTTTCATCAGTGCCTTAGTTGAAAGTATTATAAAACATGATGGAAGAAACTTTGGCTTATGTTTTATGCCTTATATTGTTAGTCGTTTCGGTTGTCTGGGAGGGGAGGGAGTCTTCAGCCCCAAAGCCCCCTCCCCCTTGGTTGCGCCAGTGGTGACAATAATAACCCTAATGTGAGAAATGGAGTTATATTTTTAACCCATTCAAAGCAAATGAGCATTATAATTAGGTTTATCAAACTTAATGAGATGGTAGTGAATGAGTGATATTGATAGTACTAACATGACACAACAGATTAATGCCATTCATGGTGTTTTAATAATATTCAAAGAAATGAAGCTTTGAATTTGTAATTACTATTTTTAAAAAACAGTAGTTCAAAAAGTAATGGTTAAAATAGAAATTTTAAATAAGTGTTAATTTATATATTTATCGTCTTTAAGAGCCATTGGTTTATTTCTCTTACCTATTAGTTTAAAATGTAATTTAGATTCCAAACTGGATAGATACATTTTTATTTTAAGAAAATGTTATGTATGTATTGAAAATTAAATGTATTTATTACCTATATCTTTAATACTTCTTCAATCACATCAGATCTGAATAAAACTTAGTCCCAAGCTTTGGTGATATGTCATGGGCACACCAGTAATTAGATTATTCCTCAAATTTGTCTGCCTTATATCTCACAGATACTATGTAATGTAAGTGCTCTAAATATTTTTAAATTTTACCAGTTTATTTATATCGTCTTATTCGCTACCATATCTAATTAGTTATAGTTTTTTTTTTTTTTTTACTACTAACTATAACTATATTCTTTTGTAGATATCTTACAGATACTAATAGAGAATTTATGTTGTTCCTACATTAAAAAGTAGTTTATAATAAAAGAAATATAGGCATTGTTTCATAAAGTTTTATGAAAATCAGTGTTCTGTTATTTACTCACTAAGTTGATTAAAGATTAACTATGTAAAACTGGTTAATATCTCTCAGATAAAAGGCTAGCACCTAAGTCATTATAGCTGATTTGATCTATGAGCTATGACCTATAATGAAAAATGTTTTATTTCCTAACTTACATTTTGCAATGATGGTTATGAGTTTATTTTTTGTAAATTAAATTTAAAAAAAATGTAACTAATAAATCAAATGCGGGAAAATAGGGGAATCTGTTTATTTCATAAATACATAAATACAATTAGTAAAAGTACATAAAATAAAATAATTCATGGCAGCTACGATGTGATTAACCACATCTGTTTGTACAAATTATTCTACACAAAATTGTGCCAATTAAGTAGATGTAAGATGTAACTTAACAATAAATATTCTACAGCAAACAATGTTTAACTACTCTAAAATTTTAATTGAAATCTCTCAAGGTTACAACCAAACTATAGAAATATACATACAAATATATATAACCTGTGCATTTCATGCAGATTTTGCATTTGACAATAATCGAATACATACTTAATTAATGAGAAATTTAAGAACCATTATGTCATCCTATAACCATAAAATGATTTCATTTTCAAGGCCAGCTTGATCAATTATGAATACAAATTATAATTTGAAACATTACTTTCGAGCTTAAAGTAAAATATCAGTCTACACACAATAAGGCATGCAAATTAAAAATAAAAAAAAGTACGAATGCCTTAACCACCACCTCTAGATAAATCCATAAAGTCAAAGGCATATATATGATTCTGATTCCCTGAATAATTTAAAAAACAATTAGAAACTTAAGTGTTCACAGATCAGCATTACAATTTATAAATATAAAATATAAATAAATAAATGTAAGACAATTTGGTTCACATTTGGCTTTGTACTAATGAAACTTAAGTAGTATTTAACTAGCAATAACTCACCCTCATAAAAACTAATAACCTACAATTAAAAAATATTCGAACATACAAAATGCTCAATGGAAAATTAACAATTGTTCAAGCGTAAAATGTTACAACTATCACACAGTGATGATGGTACAGAACCGTAAAATAACTAAGCTGCCAGCATAAACTTGCAAAGCGTTATGTTTAATACAAAAATTTCCAACAAATCCCCCATTGTTTAGGTGTGGTTACTTTTTAAATGCTGGCCACATCTCATTATTATTATTATTGACTCACTAAATTTTAACTACATTATTCAATCTAAACAAGGGAAAAAATCGTAAACAATTATTTTTTAAGGCACTGATCAGGTCTCACAGATTTGTCAATTTTTACAAACAGGAAGGAAACAAATTGTGTAAAACTCCTACTCATTAGATACACGATCCCAAAAAGATTTATAATTCATTTTTTCCTGGTCATTGATTCCACCAACTTCAAAGTAGGTACAATGTCTTCACTATCTTGAATAAAGCCTTTCAATCTAAAAAAATAAAAAAGAATGAATAAGAGATATCAGTGAGGTTATAAAAGAGAGATTGAATAAAATATAATCTATATGCCTAACAACTATAAAAACAACAACATTGCAAAAATAAAGGCAGTATAAATAATACAGACAATCGGCACATATATACAGAGTGATTCCCTCTTAGAGTAAAAAAACTTAACTTTTTTCATAATTTTCTCAGTTTGAGATAAGTTGAGATATTACAGCTTTAAAGACAAAACACGTGGTTTCCAGAAAAAAGACTTTGAATTATTATATATCAGCAACGGATTGAAATAGAAAGATGTCAGTGGCATTTTTCTTCATTTTTGGTCTAGTTTCACACAATTTCTTTTTTTACACTAAGAGGGAATCTCCCTGTATACTTAATAAATATAGAGAAAAAAATAAACTAACTTTTCTTGTAGAGTATCTAACTGTTCTTGAGTCCAATGAGAAGAGGAATTCAGCGCAGAGGAAATCTGTGATGCAAGAAACTTAAAACAGTGACGACGTGGAGCATTATGAGGAGGATTATCCCAAACAGGAGTCCCAGCAACAATTTCCCAAGCATTTGTTCCAAATTCAACAACATATTCCCATTGCTGGCTACTGACAAGAACCCTTCCTTCTTCCAATAATACTTTCTAAAAAAAAAAAATTTAAGTCTTAAAAATAATATTTAATTAAAATGCATAAATAATCCATAAATGCACTTCATAGGATGAGGTTGTTTAACCTCCTAGATTAGTAAAAAAGTTTTGAAAAAAAAAGAACCCTAAGAAGGGAAAGAATCTATACTCATTTCAATTTACAGAAACAGGCTAAGAGCAGATGGTAAAAACCATTACATAATATCAAATTTTCCATTTTTTTTTTTAAACTTAATATCTTCTTTCACATGTGTAAATTATGAGACTGACAATCAATGAATCTGATGATGCATTATATACATGGGGTGAAAGGTATGAGGGGGCAGAACCCAGCAGCACACACATCTTTGTGTTGTTTCTTTTTCTTTTTTGATTTGTCTAGGAGGCCCCTCATCCAGCTCCTTTACAGCCTTCTTTGGGTGTTGTTTGTTTATATAGTGGCCAAGCTGTTTATGTGTGTTAGGAGGTTCATGCAATTATTTGTGGAATCGTTTACAGTAGGTTCGTATTTGTTCTTAGCAGTGGACGTGCAATGAGTATGTTATGCTGCTAGGGTAGTAAGGCGCTTTTGTGATGGTCCTGAATGTTTTTTCATGAAACATTTGGAGCTCATTAAAATGTCTTTTAAGCTGTTACGTATATCTGTAAAGCTATGTCAAAATAGGTTTCAGTAAGTAAGTATAAGTGTCTATTATTTGTTTAAGTTGTAGAGCTGAATGTTTGGAAAGAGAATATTGGATCCTAAGCCGTTGGTTGAGGGTTTTCTTTTTTGTCATGACATGTGGACTCAAGTCAGTCCAAGATAGTGTACAGTGTCTGTCTAATCCATTGAGAGCACAGTAACTAAAAATCCACTGTAAAGCAATGATGTTACTTTTAAAAAAAAGCTCACAAAGTCACCTGTAGTCCTAAATAGTTTGTGATGAGATTTTTCAGAGATTGACCTGTCAGGCAGATAGTATTATCACAATACAATGGATATTTTTAATGCACATTAAGCGATATTAAATCAGTAGCTATTTTTCATTGAATAAACTAAATGTAACTGAATAAAAATGTGTTATAAAAATGGCTGACTCTTCAAAAAATTACAAATAAAATAAATAATGGGATACCTTGAAAGCTGTAACATGGGTAGATGCTCTGGAGTAAGCAGGTGAATCTGTTTTTGATGTAAGCCTTGATGTAGGAAGAGATTTAAAAATATTCTTCTTCAAATCATGAAGTTTGTCCATCACAATTCTCATATCAGGCGCAGGCAGATTTTGTCTGATATCCTTAAAAAGAACAATATAATTAAAATTAATTAGTAAATTATGGTTTCTCTGGGGTACACACATTCATTTCTATTAAAATATAGATATCCATTTTTTCTTTTTAGAAAACAGTTTTGTTTTATGTCATTAATAATTGCCCTCGTCTTATGTTCTACCTTTACTGATCCCTGTCCATTCAAACAAATTATATGTTACAATGTACTAGAATCCTTTTAATTCCTTTCAGTGTAGTGGCCCACAAAAAACTCAAATATTGTTTGCGTGATGAGATTATTATAGAAAAGACAGAATAGGAAAGGATGTTGACTAACTGGATTATCTATACTACTTTGGCAATATACATATTATTGATAAATTAATTACAAAACTTTTCTATTGGAATACTTCATATTTTGCTTTTAAGGATAAATATTTTCCAATTATGGAACTTTATCAGTAATTGATTTGTATTTCATTAAACATGGTGTCTACCGATTTCAGCCATCGAAATTTCCGACATATTCCCGACTTTTTCAAGAATTTTTCTAGAAATTCCTGACTTTTTCAAAAATTTTTTAGAAATCAAAGCCAATCGATATTTTAATGGTGTTTCAATAATAATCTAAACAAATCAATCTATGCATACTTTGCTACTTAACATACAGTTAAACAATATAAAAAAAAAAAAAGCAATTTTTTTTATATTTCTGGTTACTCTAGATAAATTTCAAGAAACACATCAATATCGAGAATTGCCATTCGGTTTGAAAATAGTTATGAGGTTACACGAGGTTGTCGGATAAAATAGCTACAAAAATATATGTCCGATCAGAATATTCTTTTTTTTTCCATCTGAAAGCTAGTTGAATTTACTATGAGACCTCTTATATGAAATTTTGAACAAGCCCCATGATATACTCACGCCATCACACTGTGAACCCCATACTCTTGTGAAATATAATTACCTAGTAAACGTAAATATTTTCGTTATTAATGTTTGATTTGTAAAAATTTAAATAAAAGTTATACCTGTAAAAAATAAAGTAGCAAAGTTATACATCAAATTAAATTAAATTTAATGCTTTATCAAATTGTTTCTGTCTATTCTTCTGAGAAACGAACGTGGCCGGAACTAGAAGCAAACGTTTGGCGAAAAGTGAGGTGAAAATGATTATTTTTCGAAAATTATTTGCAAAAACATGTATCTCAAATACCTTTAAAATTATGACAAATACGTATAGAAACAATTTTGTAGGAAATTTAATTAGCTTTAGTTTTTATTCAAATTATATTTTTCTTGAGTCCACCGTTTCCGAGATATCGAAAAACCCCAAAATGGGACCTTTTCCCCTCCGCCCCACCATATGCTCAACCCCCAGGAGTGGGGACATTTATTATGTTTTTCTTCTAACTACACCTAACAATGCCCTAAAGTCAAAAATTATCGCATATTTCATGCACTCTACAACATGTTTATTGACTGGACTAAACTGTACGAGATTCTCAGTGTACTGGCATGGGTGTTTTATGGAACTTGTTCAAAATTTCATACATAGATCGGATAGTAAATTTAACCAGTGTTTGGACGAAAAAAATAAATTTTTAATCGGACAAATAGTTTCGGAGTTAGAGTAAAAAAAAGTACAGAAAAATGTGTTTTCGCGGAGTAGTACGTTGTCTCCTACAGCTTTAAAACTATTGATTTGAAAAAAAAAAAAATTCATAGGATCACTTTTTTTCCAAATGTACTACCGAGTTATTTGATCAAACGGCTGTGAACTTACAATTTTTAACCCTTTCCCCCTCTCCCCCATGCGATAACCTGAGGTATACGATATATATATATATATATATATAAAATATTATAATCAATTATTTAGCAATAACAAAAATAAATAAATTGTGATTGATAAATAAACTATAAAAATACAGAACAGTATTTTCCCCCAGAACCTACTTTTGACTCTTCTTTGTTATCTGCCATATTTTATAGAACCACTGGGCACACAGGTACCATTCTGGTCTCAAATGATGTATTTCAGGAGATGCTTCACAAAATAAGTGACCATATCGAAAAAACATCACTTTTTGGGAAAAAAAAATGACCTCTTTTCGAAGATAATATCCCTGTATTTTGGGAACTAATGGCTATATAGAGCTCACTAAGATCTCAAATTTTAGCAAATTTAGTTTACTTTAAAAGTATGTGGAGTGACTATACCAATCAGACGCTTCGTTAAGTGACATATTGAGCAAAAACTGAAAAAAATCTGAAAATTTTAGCATTAACGACGACTTTTTCCCGACTTTCACAAATTTTCTGTATATTCCCGAATTTTTCCCGACCACACGAAATTCCCGAATTTCCCGACTAGTGGACACCCAGTTAGAGCAAATAAATATTTTGAAAATCTGGTTGATATCAGCAATTCATAATTTG
Organism: Euschistus heros; assembly: GCA_003667255.2. Classification (NCBI taxonomy): domain Eukaryota; kingdom Metazoa; phylum Arthropoda; class Insecta; order Hemiptera; family Pentatomidae; genus Euschistus; species Euschistus heros. Next base: position 2,094,299 of record RCWM02000030.1, on the reverse strand, counting down.
AATCAATCGAAAATAGTTATTTTACATGACTGTTAGCAGTTACCTGATAAGAATACCAATTGTAGATTGAGGAGTTGAAGGATGAGATGAAGAAAAGTGATGAAGGACATGAAGACAAACTTCATGGATGAGGACAAAAAAGCAGACACGGAGCACTTGCTAAAATTGTTTAAGATGCGTTCAGACAATTAAGAAATGTTTGTTTATTGTTTATTTCGTTTAACGTCACTTTTATGCTGCTATGGTTAATCGGACTATGCTAGGTGGGAGTCCTAAATTTTGCCTATCCAGGTATAATTAGGATAGGGATCTTTAACGAGTACCTGACATCGCACAGGCTCGGGACCCCCATTTTACTTCCCTTCCGAAGGACGGCATAGCTAAGGATTTTTTTACTCCCTTTAAAAAATCCTAAGGTCATCTGCCGGGTTGCGAACCCGCGATCTTGTGTTTAGTAGGTTGCTATGCTAACCACTACACCACAGGTGACCCCATTAAGAAATGTATCTGCCCTTTTATACCAAAACAGTTTGGGCAAATATGATTGATTCCTCAGTTCCCTTTCCACTTTTTTTTGGATTTACAAACCAATAAATGTTCTCTTTTGTACAAAATTCCAATTGTCTTAATTTTGTTTTTTAGTTCAGAAGTTGTTAAAGTATAAATGTCCATTTCTTTTATTATACATCTCAATTCATGTTCCCATGCATCTTTATTCTTACAATTATACAAAAAATAGTTCCAAACAAAGACAATCGTGATTACTATACAATTCTAAAACTTCAAACATGACACTCATTTTGTGTGATATTTGAGCAGCACAAAAAACATGACACGAGAGCACTCGTAAAAATTGAATGTAAACTGAAAGTCAGTTGGGCAATCCAAATGTTCAGACATGTAAACACTTAATGCTGGCAGTACAAACTCGCCGAGGCAAGCACGAGAGTTTGCTGGATCGTCCTCTCCTGCCTACATGAAAAGTGGCAGGTTCAATTGAAACTCATACTTGAACAATAAAAGTTAGGTTCGGTCAAACATTTTTGATCCACAAAAAGTTGATCAACTTTAATTGAAAAAAAGGTTCTCACTAAGTTTTTCATTCAACTTGTATTGTTCAACTAACCTTGATTTGTGGAATTGCATTTATAAAATAACTCATCAATCCTTAGTAGAGCATTATGTTTTTACCGAGTATAGAAATACTTGAGCCATATATTTATTTTTATTTTTGTAAGATTAAACAAAAAAATTAATCGCTTTCTTATTTTATTCACCACAGTATTTATGATACCAGATCAAATAGGTTCCTTTTGGATTTTTTAAAGGGATCTCAGATTAACCAGCTAACTAAATGAGTAATAAGCCATTAATCATTTATCTTATTAATTATTCATTAATCTTGGCCCCGACCAGACCAGACAGGAAAGGTTCCACAATTTTTTTTAATTAAAATTTACAATGTAATTAATTAATTAAAAACCTACCTCTTCAATGCTGGGGTGTCTGCTAACAAGACCCTGAATAATATCTATAAGCTGTTCTTTGGGAAAAGCTCTCAGGGCAATATTAAGTGGCCCACTAAATGGGACAATAGGACGATCAGATCTCAACCTTTTGCTGCCTGGTGAGGCTTTTACACTGGGAGAAACATTCTGAAATATACAACAATTATTTAAAAATCTATTTAATTTTACACACTGAAGGATATAATATAAATAATCTCTATTGTTTTCAGAGATCCATGAAATGTTAAGCACTGTTTATGGAGATGAAGTATAAAAGAAAACAGCTCTTTACAAATGGAGTGGAAGAGAAAGAAGACTGGAAAAATGGTGCAAGGTCAGAGTGATCATTAACTTCCCCTGCTGAAGAAAACATTGAAATTGTACAGTCTCCAGTGCTTTCCAATCATCACGTAATAGTCCAGTTATTAAACCATTTTAAAGGAACGTTTAGAAATGAGAAAATTGTGAGCAAATGTTGTCCCAAAGATGCTGTGACCTGATAAAAAGCAAAGAAGCATCACCTGGAAAAACCATGAGTAAAAAAACTTTGCTCAAATATTTGATTTTCTTGCCAGGATCATGGTTCCAAGAGTACAACATTGAGCTGAAATAACTTATTGCCCTTAAGTGAGGAAGTCAATAAAACATTTTTTTTTTTAAATTAATTTTGTAATATATTTTGTATAATATTTTATTTTTTTATACATTAAAGATGTTCATTTCATTGAAATGTTTTTTTTTAGCTCAGTTTAATCAAGTTTAGTTTTAACATTCCTGATTTTTACCAATTTTATTTTATTTTTTAAATATCTAACGACTACCTATAAATCTGTATTTGTTAGACACTTCTGAAATGATATGAGAAATAACAAAACAAGACTAATAAATAAATTAATTGATGGACTTTGAATGGAAAGCAAAAGATAAACTGCAAACAAAAATATGTCAAAAAAGCTGATCAAAAATCAAAGTCTTACTGTTTTTTTTTGCATTTATGGTTTTATCTATCATGAATTTCTACCAGAAGGACAAACATTTAAGAAAATTGACAAGTGATTTTTTTATGTACTCAAAACAACTAGCTGATTAAACAACTAATATTAAGATCTTGGAAAAATCAACTTAATCACTAAAAATTATAATTGTTATTGGTTACTCCAGCTATTAAGAAACTAACCTGGGGCCTTCTGCACCATCCCCTTGCCAATTTGAATCCAAACTTTGATATTGATTCTATATAAAAAAATAAGAACTACACATATTTTTTTTGTTTTGTCCTATGGGCCTTAGGAGCTGGAAGAAAAACCCTAAGAAAAATAATATAAAAAGTAGAGAAGTTCTTATTTAATACTAATGTTTGAAAAATTATATCCTTAATGATTCCTTCACCAAAACATTTCCATTTTAGTGTAGATTGAGTGAAGACTATTTACACTAAAAAGTCCTAATTTGTAGGTAAAATAATAAATGAAAATAATTGAGTAAAATAGCTTAGTAGATTTTTTAAAAAAAAGTTAAATTTTAATTTAACAAAAAAACCTTTATGTTAAAAAAATAAAAACCTTTTCTTTTTTTTTATCTGTTTCAAGGATGTTCAAAATTTAAAAGGCATAAATTTGTTTCATGTTGATGCTCTGTTCTGTTTCTTTCATTTTATTTGTAATTAATATTTCTAAGCTAGTTGGAAAGAGAACATCTTCCTCTTTTTATTCATATGAATAACCTTCCAGTTACCTTAAAAACACTGAGGAAAAAAAAATTGAAAAATAAAAATAAAATCAATGTTTTTTGATAACTACATTTCTAAACCACATAGTACCATAAGTAAATCATGAAAATTAGAAACTTTTACCAATCAAATTAATTTGTTAAGGAAATATGGGCAGTAGTTTAAATTTCAAAAAGAACTAGTAGGGTTTTATTTATTAAAAAACTAAAGTTAATATTAAAATTTATTTATTCATCAATTATTGGTTTTAATTTACTTCAAATTTAAATAGTCTCCCAAACTCTGATACAAGCAAATTCAGCTTTAAGTATATTAGTGGTTTGTTTAACCTAACCTCTCCAACTCCATTATATAGGCACATGTTAAAAATCTCAAGTTAGAAAATTCTAATTAAATTTCCACTAATATCATGACATAGTAATCATTTTGAGTGAAAAAATCTTTAAGACTTATTTTCTTAATTATTTAAACATTTTTGAATAATTTTTTTTTTTTACAAACAAATAAAGGATATGTTGTATATATCTTTATTTTATTTTTTTACTTTATCTACATTAAAATGGAAATGTTTTGGTAAAAGAACTTTGAGAAAATAATTTTTTAAACTCAAGAAGAATTACAATACGAATGGGGATCAAAATTGCCAAAGGACAGTTTGGAAGGTACTCTAGAAAATTAAGAAACAATGAAATATATTAATCACAATAATAAATAACCTACCCTTTTTTTCTCTGGAGATGGTGTATCTAAAGAATCATTGAGAAGGAGTCGCTTACGTGGTGTACTTCTTAACACAATTGTACTGGGATATTTAACAGGAGTTCTTTCTTTGTTAGGACTCATCAAAGGGACTCTAGCATCAACATCTGGACTCCAAGTGACCGGAAATCTTCGCCTTCCACGCTGTGCAATCACCATTTCATCAGGAGATGGAGCCGGCGATACTAATGATGAAGGAATGTTAGGAGAACTCACATCAACTAACAGATTCGTCATTGTAGGTATATTCATTCTCACTGCAATACAGATAATTTTTACTACTGTCATTTATAAACAAGGTGGAAATATATAATCGTAACATTAAACTAATGTAAAAAGGCTAGGACAAAAAATTTTCTACAAAGTCAAACAAACCAATCACATTAAATGTGATAATGCATAAAACCTATATACATTAGGTACTCTACTGTGTATATAACTAAATTAAATAATCTTTGTATCTTAAAATTGATGCAATAATTGCATTGAACTTAAGTTTTAGGTAATACTATTAAGTGAGACTTCAGTGTACATATGAACTGTAATGAAAACTATATATGTAAGTTCTAGGCTACTATTTCAAGTATTTTAATATATTGCTAACATAATTTTTCCAGTTCTACTTTGTTTATTTCAGATGTCTGAAAACTCATATTTCCATAACATTACATTATTTATACATAAAACTGTGGGCACTAGTATAACCCTAACCCTTTAACTATAAACTTAAAGACGTATCGATATTCAGTTCATTTGAGCTTAAAGTTCTCACATCAATTCAAAGTGATATTATTTGACTGTACTCCCTCTCTAATGAGAGCTAGACAATGTAGGTTTTTTCATCAAATATGTTTTGTATTTGAGTATATTGCAATTTATATAGTGGGATTAGTCAAGATATATAAGACAAAAATGTTCTACACATAAAACTTATAGATTTCTATCAAAACAACTATAGAACATGGCTTATTAAATATAAGATTATTCTTTATCATTATTCAAGCTTCTTTCTTTTATAATAATAATAATAATAAAGCTTTATTGACATCATATTTATGACAAAAGCCTCTCCCTTAGGAGGTAAAAATGGAGTTCAGCTCCAAAATAATTTTACAAAATAGAAACTGGCTAGTAAAAATACAAAATAAAATATACAATATTCTTAGTAAAGCACTAAACCAAAAACAAAACAAAAATTTTTTTTTTTTTTCTTTTCTTTTGTTCCTATAGATTATTTATAATTTTCAACCAACAGTCTCTGTCCCTGGCCACTTTCATCCAATTGGTTCCTACTCTTCGGGTAATTTCGTCCCTCCACCTCATGTACTGCCTTCCCCTGCTTCTCACTTGGCCGATCGGTGTCCACTCGGTGCTGCTTTTCGACCATCTTTCATCCTTGACTCTCGCTAGGTGTCCAGCCCCCTCCATTTCAGTTTTTGGGCTTCCTTGCTGAGACTTTTAACTTTTACACGAGTTAGGATATCTCGGTTCTTAATCTTCTCACTTCTTCGGATTCCTGCCATACTCCTTAAAAGTTTCATTTGGATGGTGTCTAGTTTCGCCCGTTCCTTTTTTGTTATTGACCAAGTCTGAGCGCCATACAAGATTGAGGGGTAAATACAAGACTGCAGGACTTTTGCTTTCAGTTCTATAGTAAAATTACCCTTAAAGATTTTTTTTAAGGACCAGTATTTATGCCATCCTATTTTTATCCTTCTGTCCAGTTCTTTGCTGTATTTTTTTTCTAAAGAAATTTCTTGTCATAGATATATGAATTGATTTGAGTATTCTGTTATTTGTTTTCCTATTGTTATATGTTGTTCTTCCGTATTTGTAATTACTTTCGATTTTTGGTAATTGATTTGTAAACCATATTTTTTACTCTTATCAATTAGATCATTGATCATTTTAAGCAAATCATTTTTTCTAGAAGCTAATATACAAATGTCATCTGCAAACTTTAAATTATTTAAGCACCTGCCATTTATTTGAATGCCTCTTCCTTCCCATTCAAATTCCTTAAACAGTTTATTAATGAGGCAGTTGAAGAGAATTGGTGATAGAGGGCATCCTTGTTTCACTCCTCTTTTAATACTAAACTTCTTGCCTTCTCTATCAACAGCTACAAAGGCCTTCCCCTTTCTGTATATTTCTTTGATTATTTCTATATATAGGAAATCTATTCCTGCTTCTGCTAGAGCTTCCCATATATACTGTTGATTGACAGAGTCGAATGCTTTCATGAAATCGATAAAGTAAATATACAGTGGTATATTGTATTCAGTGGATTTTTCAATAATTTGATTGATACATTGTAGGTTGTCTATTGTGCTGAATGATGGGCGGAAACCGACTTGCTCTATGTCATGATCTTCATAAATCTTGTTAATAATCCTGTTTTTGATTTATACTGCAGAATATTTTGTATGTGGTTTGTGTCAGTGAGATTGGCCGGTAGTTTTCTATTTTATCCTTGGCTCCTTTTTTATGTAAAATTATGATTTTGCTTTCTTTCCATTCCTCTGGTACTTTCATTTCTTCTAATACCAAATTGAATATTTTACATAGTGGCTTTGTGATTATTTCTTTTGCTTCAATGATGTGTTCATTTGAAATTCCATCGCTTCCAGGGGCCTTGTTCCTTTTTAATTTATTTATCTCCATGTCTACTTCTGCTTCCATAATGCTTAGATCAGAGAAAAAGGTTTCATTTTCTTGGTTAGTATTTTCCCTATGTGCTGTTTCATTATGGTCGTACAGCTTTTCGTAATATTTAGAAATTTCTTCAATTATTTTCTGCCTATCGGTTATTGTGCCGAGTGGAGTTGTCAGTTTATTCATAATTTTTTTTCTTGAAATAATTGGTTTCTTTTCGAATTTCTTTTATTGATCCTGTTTGAGATATGCATTCATTAATAATACCTTCTTCATAGTTACGTATGTCTTGTTTGATTCTCTTCCGGACCAGTTTTCTAATATCGGCATGTGCGGACTTTTGATCAGCTGTTTTATTTGTAATGCGATTTAGTTCCTCTCTCTTTTTTATTAATTCTCTGGTTTCTATTGTCAGTTTTTTACTTCTGAAGTGTTCCTTCTTGTTTGCCTTTTTCTCTTCTTTTGTTTTACAAGCTTCTTTGATACTTATGGCCAGTTTTTTATATGCGCTTTGAACAGTTAATTGATTATCAAAATTTAATTCTTTCAGTTTCTTGGAAACCCTTAAGGAGTAGTTAAATGGAATTATTTTGCTATGAGCTAGTTTCTGTTTTATGAAGAATTTTCTTCTTGGTATGTTCAGAGAGCCAACTACTAATCTATGATCTGAATCAAATTTAAAAATTTCTTTTGGGTGTATATTTTTGATAATTTTTTCACTTTTCCCTAGTATATAGTCTATTTCATGAGTTTCCCCACCCGGGGCTTTCCAGGTCCATTTTTTATCTATGGGTAGATTTTCATAGGTGTTTAAAATTTTTAACTGATTTTGAAGCGCAAATTCCACTAATGTTTCATCTCTGGTGTTTCTCTTACCTTTTCCATATTTTCCAACTGCGTCCATATCTTCTTTTTCTTTAACTCCTACTATAGCATTGAAGTCCCCAAAGAGAACGAAGTAGTTGTTGATATGTTTTTTTTTTCCAAATGTCCATTTAACAAATCATAAAATTCATTTAATTCTTCTTCAGTGCTCATTGATGTAGGTGCATGCACCTGTATAAAAGTAGTCTGACTATTTCCGGTTTTTAAGACAAGTTTTGCAATTCTGTGTGAAATAGGGTTAAAGTCCAGTATGTCATGTTTGAGATTTTTGTTAACAAAAAACCCTGTACCAAAGTTGCTCTTGATAGCTGCACTATTTAACAAAATATTTCCATTTTCGGTTTCTGCGATGTTTTCATTATTTCTTCTTATTTCCGATAATCCAATAACATGCCATTCGATATCGAGAAGAGCTTCTTCTAATTCTAATAACCTTTCGTTTTCCCTTAGCGTTCTAGTGTTTAAAGTACCTATATTTAAAATTTTCCGGTTATTTCCTATTTGCTACATTGATCCGTTATTTTTTTTTGGGCGAATATTTCGCTTTCTCCTTTGCTATATCCGAACATTTGCTTGTGCTCTGCTTATTTCCATCTACGTTTTTATTGGCATTTTTTTGGTTTGTACCAGAGTTTTCGTCGACATTTATTTCTATTTGTCGTTTTTCCTTATTTAAAAAATAACGGTCTCAACTAACTGGTCTAGGTGTAGCGTGCGACCTTTTTTTGGGTTTTGAATTATTCGGTGAATTTTCTTCCTCACTTCTTTGTCTTTTTGTGATTTTTTCCTCTTTTTCATATTTAAGATCTTCAAGGGAAAACAACTGGCCATCAATGAGTAGCTTGTCATATTTCATTAGCACTTTCTTGCCCTCCTCCTTTTTTTGTAATAGAAAAGGAAATAGTTTGGCTCTTATCTGACGTATTTCCTTAGGGAAGTCTTCTTTTATCACAATGTTTTGGAAAGATTGATGTTTTACAAGTTGTTTTTTTTGCTTTTAGAATAACGATCTTGAGTAAAATTGATGATAGTTTTACAATTGTTATTTGAGAATTCCTGAGAGTTCTTATTTGTATTATATCATATTTTCCTCTCTCGATATTTAAATAATTTAAAATCATATTAATTTCTTTTATTTTTTCGAAATAGTTTCTCTTTTATATATATATTAATTTATATAATTTTACAATGAATTAAGTAACTTGCTAAGTACTATTTTTTTTTTTTTCGATCCAAGCACTAAAAAATTTAATCCATACCTAAAAGCACTTATTTAAGACAAAACTTGATAATAAGTCCATCATTATTTAATTTTCTTTACTATTTATACTAATTTCTAAAAGTTTACAATGGATTAAGAGAATTGCCAAGCTAACTAATTTTTTTTTTTTTTTTTTTTTAAGGCATTCGCTAGAGACAAAACTCGGTTACTGACAGCAGGTCCTTATTTACAAAATTGGCATCAGTTCCTGTTTAAAACATTAAAGCATATATAAAAAAACAGTATAAAATCTAGTTAATTAATTCCTCATTAAAATATTAATGCTAATTACATAGGTTATAACAATAACTACGACCCCCTATTTAATTATTATTCCTATCTATAAAAAAATAAAAATAAATTGTAGACTCCATTAACAGTACATATACCAAGTATTATATGATTCTGGTATTCAGTCTTATAAAATGGTGATAGCCACATCTTACAAAAGAGCACATATTTTTCTAGTTTTTAAGTAAAGCATTTTTTTTTTTTTCATAAAAAATTACAATTAATTCTGAAAATTGGTTGCAACATATAGAGATATCAATTTGATATGAGAAATATTTCATTAAAGGTCTTTCTTCCACCATCATTTCCAGTTTTAAAGACAGAAACTAATCTTAATTTAAATATCCTTAGATCCACAGATACAACCCCATCCCCATTTAGATAGTATTACCAAATCATATTTTAAAAGCCTCCAGCTCAGAAAAAAAAATAACAAAGAACAATCAGGGATACTATAGCTAAAAGTTTAGAAACCATCCTGGTAACTTACCATTATGACGATTATCAGAAACCGATAAAGCTCCCATTCTGGCAGGGATTTCTACCAATGCACGTCGTGTTGTCCTTCTGACTGGCTGTTCTGGAGGTGGTGTTTCCATATTTTCCCTTGACCTAATAAAATAAAAATATTTAAGTAATTGTTCTAGGTATTTATATTTAACATTTAACAAATGTTTCCTTATTTAAGCATAATAAATACATTTAAGGTTAGTGTTTATTATCTTATTTTAAATAATTGATTATTTATTTATTTAAATAATTTAACTAAACATTACTCTTTTTATTTTAACATACAAAATAAATTAAAATCTTGTATTTATGTGTCACTAGAATGCAGGAAAGTGTAGGCTATCTGGTTCAGAAAAGCCTGTAAAGCATATGCAGATGCGATACAACCTCAACAATATAACTACCAACATTTCAAGTGTAAATATTTTTATCACAATTTCCCAATAAAAAAAATAATAAGAGGAGTGGATATTGAAAAAAAAATTGATATATATTTTTTTTTAAATAAAAGTACTTAAGTCAAAAAGCAAAGAAATGAATGTTGTTTCCAACAACTGGCAAAAAGTCCGAAAACGGTCATTTGACCCGTCATGGTAGGTTTAGTGTTAATGCCTCCATCATATAAAATAGAAATGCATTTCATTTATAAAAAATAAATACTAATGAATAAGCAAGATTTAGTTTGATCAATTAGTTGAAAATTTCACAAGTTTCGAAATGCTAAATGCTATTAAATTAATTTACAAATTAATGTTTATCTCCACGAAAATAAAATGTATGTATGACATAATATATCTATATATATATATTAAATATAAATAACATTTTCGATTTTTGTAACATAAATAAATTAACAAATAGAAATCTATGAGGCACTGAATTTTAAATATTTTTACCAATTGTGTTTGTGTTGCCTACAATTTGTTTATGCTAAAGAAGTGTTATTATTGTCAATAGTGATAATATGATGACTAGTGTTATCTTCTAAATCCTACCCAGTTTCATTATAGACCATTTTAAGAAGTCTATTTCCCTAGGACAAACTGAATAGAATTCTCATTGATATGATAAATTATCGAGCAGAAGAAGAGAAGATAATTTTTTATCAGTTGCATAATCTATAACTAAACAAATTGGAACAATAGATTAACAAAAAAACATGTATTTACTAGGGGAAGTTAAACAGAAAATAGGGTTCATTAAGAAATATAAGCTAATATTTTTTTAATTCCACAATAAGCATATATCATTAAGTGTAATTGTTACAGAATAACTTTTACTTTAAAAAAACAAAAAAACCATAGCATGAGTAGTGACTAACTGCTTTAACTACTCTTGTTATAAATTGCTGAATCAATTTAAATAAATAAATATATATATATATATATATATATATATATATATATATATATATATATATATATATATATATATATAAGTAATAATGACAAATACATTATAAAACTCTGATTTGTTACATAAAAAAGCATTAAGAGGAAACAATATACTAGTAAAATTAAGAAACAAGTAAAATTTAAAACTAAAAGATATAAATATATTTTATCTATAGCATTCCAATTAGTAATTAGATATACTTTTTCTTAAAGAATAATTTTAATTTATAAATCTAATCTTAAATACTCAGGAAATTTATGTAACATGAATAACTAAAACTAAATTAAAAGCCATATATTTCAAACTTACTAAGCAACTGGCCACTATTAACTGAAAATATTTACCATTTAAAAGTTAGAATCAGATTCCAATACTCTACACTAAAGTAATTTGTAACAAAATTCAAGAAAAAAAGGCCTACCTTTCCTACATAAATTAGTATCCAAATAAAAATATAGCAATACATTATAAAAATTAAATAGACCATGCATAAACCTACATAGCTTCAGCCATTAAAGATGCAAAGATAATTTTTTCAGATATTCAACAAGGTACCTAATAAAACATTAGCATCACTTTCATTGTATAAATAGCATAGTTTGAAGGAGTATATCCTGTACCTTCACCTTAAAATGCAAGCTGCTTATAATAAGAACATGAATGCAATAAATCCACGTATGTATTCCCGTTCTGGCGGGTAGTACCATTCCCGCGTTAAAAGCATAAGCTTAATATTAAGCTTTAACATAATACTTGAGTTACTATAAATATTTCTAATGCTACAAGGTGTGAAAAAGTAAATTACCTCTTCTGTTGTTTAAGAGAATATGGTGTTATGAATTTTGTTTAATGGCAAAATTCCTTAAAACATAGACTCGAAAAAACTCAGAGAGCCAAGAGGGGTGAGAATCCACTTCTAGGAGCCTTTTAAAGCCAGCTGTTGATGTATGTAAACGGGGTTTTCGCGGGATTGAGAGACCTAGGATTTTGATTGGTTGTTTCAGGCGGGGTTGTTACTGCCGTCATGATTTCTTTAGTCAGCTGACGTGAAATCCAGAGGGGCCACTGTCCTAATTGTAATAGTTTACTTTTAGTGAAATATGCTCGGCTGAGTGGTGTTAAGATACGTGTTAATGTTGTCATTCCTGTTGTAATAGCAGAAATCAAATGTAGGAATCATAGTTAGTGTGGTTTTTGAAATTTGTTCGCGTAAGTTTTTAAGAGTCAAGCTTTTCCGATATTTGAAATTTTTAGTAGTTTATTTTGTACCTGAACTAATGTTTTGCCTTGTTTTAATTTAGAGCGAAACATTACGATTCTTTGTTATCATACTTTTTAAGAGTTCGTTTCGATTTTATGTTGTAGTTCCGTAGTTATTTGGTATAAATCGTTATGGATCTTGTAAAATTTGATTAAACTACTTTTATACTCACTTATATTTATTTATATGTATGCTTTAATTTATATCATTCTATTAAATCTGATTGTATTATTTTTTTATTTAATTGCATTCAGTGCTGTGTTACAAGATAAACTTTTACCTTATGCTTTAAATGTGAACTAAAGTGGTTGAAGAAGTCACTAGTTTGAATATAATATTCATGATTGGTTTAGAGGGATGAATCATAAGTAAAACTTCAATATGTGATGGAGAGAGTGCTGAAACCATTTCCCTGTGGAAATGTGTGTCTGAGTATGGAACCTGATTCTTGTGAAGGAGAGTCCAACAAAATTCCAATAGGAGGAAGAAGGAGAACCAGATCGACTGGAAGTTTACGTGAGTAGTTTTAATTCTTAGCCTTTGTAATATCAAACTGCTTTTAAAATAATTGTGGGAAAACCACTTATCGTTTGTTAGCTAAATATTGAATTTTATCATTCAAAGTTAAATATAACATTTCTGTAGAACTCTAGTTAAACATTAACACTTTTCTGTTTGTTAATTTTATTATTCATTTTGGGTTTAAATCAAATGCCAGTTCCTAACCCTTTACTGATCAAATAGCCTACTAAATTTTCACTTGGATTGACATATATATTCTGATATTTTTTTAATGTTAAAAGTAATATGCACTGTTATCTATAATTTCTGTTTCTTCCTTTCATATCATACCCATCGTTCTCATGATTTTTCTTTTACATATACATATACAAATTTCAGTTTCCTATGACATCTTTAAAAAATTGTACTTAGTTGTAGCTTTAGTAGAATAGACCTGACAAATGCCAACCACCCTTTGTCATTGGTAATTAATAAATAAATTCCAACATTAACTGTTGAAGCACCTAATGCCAAATATGTTTGAGGTACCAAAATCTTTATTTATAATTTTTGAATATGTGTTATTTATCTTGTGACCATTGGTAAGCAGCACTCATCTTAGCCTGGATACTTCTGTTAAACTTTAATCTTCAAACTGACAAACCTCATCAATAATGTGTTGTTACAATTAAAATTTCTCGAGTCTATCTCTCTCCTCAGTAAAGATATCCTCAGAGTCATAAAATTTGAACATACATGTCTGTCTCTAGTACTAATTAGAAATGGGAACTAATAATTAATTCATTTTTCAGTTAAATATTAAAACATGAAACTTCTGTGGGTTTATTTTAAGTTGGAAGAAGGAATATTAAAGTAACAAGAAAAAGCTTTGAAATATGTTGTAAGGATTAAAATAAAAAATCTTTATAATATAAGACAATGTTTATCCTTCCAAAGCATATTATGGTGTTTCTTTGTAACACTTCATCAGTGTTGTATTTGTTAATTTGTTTTGTTTACTAACTATCAGATAAAGGGACTTTGGTCTGCCGAATTCAGTAACATTATGAAAGCAGGATTAAAATATGGTTTGTTCTAATTGTATGTTTGAGGGCTAAATACTTTTTTTCAGATAAAATCTGAAAATCGTATTGAAAAAAATTATTTATGAACATATTCCATAGGTTTCTAATGCCCTCGATCAAAGAATGATTTGCCACATCAGGTATAGTGAAAAAAATTAATTTATTAAAATTCTATGAAGATGTTGCCTTTTAAATGGTTGACATTTTAGCTGAAGTAATTTTTAAGGCATAAGGAGTTGTTGGTATTGGAGGAATAATAATAAAAAAAAATTGATAGCTGGTTGATATAGAGAACTATTTTATTTCTTAAGGCGATGATAAGGAATCAAGTGAAACTGACTGCTCCACTGTAATTTGTTTCTATGACTTCAAAATATTTCATTGTGTTATCAAGATTTACTCAGCCTTGTCCCTTCAAGGGATGCTATAGTTTATTTATAGCACTTGTGTAATTTTTAGTGTAGTTCAATTCAAAAATGCTATTAGTGAATGTTTAGTTTATTTATGATCTGACACTAACTAACAAGGATTCTATTTCTTGTTATTTGAAAGAATGTTCATAACTAAAAAAAAAAAACTGTACAACTCTAAAATAAAATATGAACAATGCCAAAAACTTATCATTAGGAATTTGCCTGATGTAAACATTTATTTGTTTCTAAATATTATGATTTTATGGGTTCAGTATATTGATTTATGGGTTATGTATATTGTGATAGAAGATATCCTATTTTACTAGGCTGGTAAAATTAAATAAACCAAAAAAAGTTTAAAATTGGAAATGTTAAAATTAATTCAAAAGAGAAGCCAATGTGTGATTCCAAAAGAAAAATGGTAAAACAGTATATTATCAAAATCAACTTCCAAGTAATGGACTGTGATAACTTTAACAATTGATGAATATATTAAATAATTTAAAAATCTATTTTATTTTTAAAAAAATCATTATTTTATAATCCAAATTTGTAAATATATACCTAGTAAATATTAAATTTTACTAAATTATTATATTGTTATTGTAAAAAGAATTAAACCTTGTATAAACAAAGCAAATAGTTATGGACTATTGAAATCCTATAAAAAATAAAACATGAATGTTTATTAAAGTGTATTAAATAAATCACTTCATCAGTCTTATGTTTTTTAAAGTCACGGCAAAGACATTTAAAATTAGGTAGATAAAACTGAATGTATTTACAAAATTAGAAACATCTTCTTTGTGGTCAGTCTTATTTTACTTTGAATTTCGATGGCCTGGAAAATGTATGCCATCCTGGCTTTAAAAGTTCCTAATGTGGGGAAGGAAACAGAGCTGATCCATTTAGAAAAATATAAACTGAACTTGTGAACGGCCTCATCTGTTAACATACTTTAGTCTAACTATGACTAACTGGCTTACATGTAAGCACATCCCCCAATAAACGATATAGTTATAATACCACTCCTGGTATTTACAATATATATATGTTTACAAAATTCTGGCTGTGTATTACTAATTGCATAGCTTTCTGTTCTTGAGTAATATTTTCTTTGAAATATTGAAGAGATTCCTAAGCTAATTTAAATTTAGTGTTCTTTATTTTATTTTTGAGGTTTTATTTTGGCATATTTGTTCATGTAAACAGTGTTTTGGAAGTATGTATCTGTAATTAGTTAAATTTAATATTTTATGCTGCTACTAAATATGCTGATACATGAAGCTCCACAAATCACTTATTTTTTATTTATTCCACTTTGTTAGATCATTATAGTTTTTCAATATAATTTTTTTTTTTTTAGTATGCTATTCTAACTATGCTTCTTTTAAGGATTTCTATTTAGTCATTCAACTTATGAGCATTCAATTCTTGTATTAGAGCTGATAATGATCAAATAATTTAAAACATTAATATGGTCATTGAATATCTTTGGAAAAAATTGGTGTTTTACAGCTTTCATCCTCAACCTCTGGGGATAGTTCGATAGAAATAGTAGATATTGCTAAATATATATATGTGTATATACCAGTGATGTGTCGGTACCAAAATTTTTCCTGCTACAGGTCCCAGTACCAAAAAATCTATTTTCGGTTCCGATACCACATTAAAAATAAATTGCTATTATAAACAATAATTCGTATCATAGCTAAAAGAGAAAACCAAATCTATTAAAAATATGTTAGTAATTTGAAAGGGTCCACCAAAAAACATTCTAAGCGACAAACATAAAATTTTGAGTAATCGGTGAAGAAAATCATAATCTAAAGTTATTGTTAGTTTTGTAGATTAGATTTTTATATTTACATATTAATTTGTTATATTTACATGTATATTGACATAATGGAATACTTTATAAGACTATGACGTACTATTATACATTTTAGAAACTTTAAAATCGCCACTTCAGAAATTTTGTCACTTAGAACATAGAAATTAATTTGAATGCTGGAAATAGCATTTATTATCCACAAAAATAAACAAAAAAAAAAACAATTAGTTAATTACAATTCAGACAAGATACAAAAATATAATTCATTTCACAAATTCTTATTCAAGAAAATAAACATTCCAAACATTCTGGTTTTCATTTATTACTTCTGGAATTGCAAATGTTTCTAAAACCTTACATTTTGGGATAACGAAAATTCCCTAAGAATTAGAAAAAATATAATACAATGATGCTATGCCTGGCATGCATTTAACTTTTTTTCTTCATTTTCCAAAAGCGATTACAATTTGATTCTTCAACAATTTGATGCTCCGCTTGCAATTGCCTTACTTGATAATTGGAAATTTATTTAAATTCTGTACCAAGTGTTAATTAATTATATGAAAAATCGCTATGCTAATAAATATGAAAAATTAAGAATATATTTTATAATAGTTTAGGAAAAGGAATTAATGGATAATAATTACATTATTAGGTATCACCAAACTATGCGCAATGTCAAAGGTATCGATCACTTCTTAGGAATTGACTATGATGTATCATCAATTCTTGATACCGATTTTTTTCTCTAGAACCGGTGGTATCGAGAATCAACACATCTCCAGGATATACTACAATAATAAATTTTAAAAGGCCAATAATTAATTTTTTGGGAAGGAGTGACTTAGGACGTCCTTCACAACAACTAAATTTTTGTCCTATTGAAAATTGATTAAATTGTTTTTTTGTTTTTTTAAAGGACACGCTCACTTCCAGTTTAATCCTTTTTCCAGGACACTAAAGGATACTATTTTGAGATCGGCCAGGATCTAATGACTTTTGACAGACCAAAGGATAGTTTACCATTGTCCTTTAGAAAATTAACCAAATTGTTTCATTTTTTCGAAGGAATCCTAAAAAATAAGAATCCTTTGGATTTTGGTCCTTCTTTAACACATTGGTCAGTTTTTTTGTTCCTCTTAGTTGTATTGACTGTAAAGTTGTATTTTTACCAATTCACGAGTTAGGCATATATCATATAATATATTAGGCATATATTGTAGGATATGTTTATTTAAAAAAACATAGTCATGAATTATCCTTCCTGCTTGTCCCTTCAATAATTATCTTGCAATGAAGTGAATATGAGAATGACCAGGGAGGTAGATGGTGCTACTAATTTAATTTAAAAAAAAAAAAAAAAATTCTAAGGATTTTACATCTAAGGTAACCAACCTGATTACTATATATATATATTTATATATATATTTTTCATTGAATCATGACTAGAGGAAATATTCTATGATTTAACATTGTAATTTATAAATATAAACTTATGTATACTACTAGAGTCTTATATTACACCTGGGTCATTCTCATAGCCTCAGCTAAAATTAAAAAAAAAATTATGTTTTTAAAGTTGCCTAAATTTTTATTATTTTTGAGTTTTCTATTATAATATACCTTCTATTTATTGAATTCCCAGGTGGTGCCGATTTCTTTTTTCTATTTACCACTGTTTTGAAGCATTTTATAGAGCTTTTCATAGAAACGCTCTTGACCGTTACTCTTTCTTTAAACATTTTTTTTTTTCGTATTAAAAAATTATTAATGTCCTCAAATGGATAAAACTAAATAAATAAAATAATGAAATTTATTATTGATACATAAAAAATTAAAGTAATAAAAAAATTGTGATCAATTCTGGATTGAATGAGATTTAATTTTTAATATTTCTTTTTAAGGCATAACTATATGTGCATGTCCATACCGACCCTCAACTGAGGGTCGGTATGGACATGTGCTTGTTACTATGTGAGGGAAATCACAGTTATCCTGAAGATGGAGCAGTGTTCTCCTTGCCTCTTTTTTTTTTCTTTTCTTCTTCTTTTTTTTCTTTTTTCTTCTTTTTTTTTTTCGTTTTTTTTTTTTTTCCCCTACCTTGCCTTTTCAGGCATACGGGGGGTTTTGACGGCAGCGGTTCAACATGTACTCCGAAACATGTTGAAGAAAATAAAAGATAAATAGGAGTTATGCCTTAAAAAGAAATATTAAGGTTTTGTTATTTTGAACCCCCCCCCCCCCAAAAAAAAAAAAAAAAAAAAAAAATTAAAATTAAGTCAGTGATGTTTCTGCCTTATAAAAGTGTTCGTAAATAGGTATATAGCCCAAATATAAAATTTTACGAAATTCGATTAAGTCATTTGTAAGTGTGAATCCCCCCCCCCCCCCCCCCCCCCAAAAAAAAAAAAACTTAAATTAATGATGTTTCACCCTTATGAAAGTGTTAGGAATTAGGTTTATAATTGATATAAAATTTGACGAAAATCGGTTGAGTTGTTTCGAAGTCCGATTCCGCTCCCCCTCAACCCCCCGCCAAAAAGGAACTCAATTCAGTGATGTTTCATACGTATAACAGTGTTGGTACTTTATTTAAATTGTTAATATGTAACAATGTCGTGAGGAACCTCCCTTAAATTAATGTTAATTGCAACACCAAAACCTTACCTAAACGGCTAGTTTGACTAATCAGTTGTATACATCTACAAATAATCAAATATGGAGTCCAGGAGCTTTTAAAAAATACGAATCATTTTAAAAACGCGTGACGGTCGTGAGTATGAAAAAGTACGGAGGAAGAAAACTTACCCTGTATTGATGCAAATCTTAGAAAATACACCAAAAAATGTCTTCCAAACATATCACTTATGAAGATAACCTCACGAATTACTCTGTAGATAGCAATAATTAGCACTAGCTTATTCTTGTAGGGAATATTTAAATAACTATTTAGTGTGACGGTCGTGAGGCCAAACCGAGGGACAAAAAGAAAATGGACTTTTCAGTTTCCCTTTATAGTTTAAAAATGTTTAAAAGCATGTTAATTTATTCTTCAATATATGGTCTCATACTCTAGAAAAAAAAAGCATAAGTTTTCTAAAAATAAATACTTAAATAACTTCCTTGAAATCTCATACTATAGCTAGGGACAAGTGGAAGTTATGAGCTTATAAGCCTTTTTGTAGCTATAGAAAAATAACAAAAATATTTTTCGATACTAGGCTGTATGCACCAACTTTAAGGGGTCGGTGTACGTTCAAATCCACCAAAAATATTGATTTGGAAGTTTTAGTTCCATCTTAAGTCCAGCAGGACAGTGAAAAATCACTGCCATGAGAATGGCCCACCTCTTATTAGCACCATACAACTAAATTTTTTAAAATTTGTTTATTGTTCATTGTTTGTAAATTATTTTTGTAATTTTCTTTTTATTATTAATGATAATTAAATTATTTGACAATAGGACTCTTATATGGCATTTCCAGGAAATACATAAAACTGACAAGCAAATAAGCTGAATAATAGAAATCATGCATTCATTAGAAAAATCTAAAATTCGATGAACATAAACCTATTAAAAAAATTGGAAAATCCGAAAAACATTTTGATTTTTAGCTTGAGTTTGAAACCAGATAGGATGATGAAATCAAAGACATTACCACCCTATATTTCGTGTAAAAAAATAAACTCGATATGTTTAACCGTCTAAGCGTAATTCATGTTTTTGTCAATTTAAACAAAAGTTGCCTACCATTTTATTTTGAAGCTCACGAATTTTTATTTTTCTATTAGGATGAAATTTCGTATTTAAGTGTTCTTTTGAATGCTGAATTCAAATCCGATGTCGGTTCTATATATACTATATTTATATGTATTTATATATACTATTTAGGAGAAATAATTTATTACTTTAATTATTATTAAAGTAATTATAATTATTTATTATTTATTGTGAGGCAGTTATTGCTGTAATATTCTTATTTCAACTATCACAATCATATTTATACTCAAAATTGTACCTTTTAGTGTCCTGGAAAAAGGATTAAACTGGAAGTGAGCTTGTCCTTTTAAAACAAAACAAAACAATTTAATCAATTTTCAATAGGACAAAAATTTAGTTGTTGGGAAAGACGTCCTAAGTCACTCCTTCCCCCTCCTAAAAATTTGGCAAAAAGATCAGTGAGAGACTGAGTGTGTCCTCCCCTTGTTAGTCTAAGAAACCAATATGAAATATAGTGTTCTTTAAAACTTTAAAGTTAGACGGGCAAGATACTGAACATGACTGACATATCAGCCTACCCAGGCTCCTCAGTGAAGTGAGCATTTATAATCTTTACTCCTATCTTCAATTAAATAAAAAAATAAAAAGTTAATAATTTAATTTAATAAAAACACATAAACAATTTCAGATAGCAAAGCATGGAAGTTAATTAAGATCAGTGTCTACCTTAAGTGTAGAAGCTAATTAAGGATATAAAAACTGATATTACCAAATTAAAGAGAGCTATTGGAACCAATTGACTTGCAATACAAAGATCAAAAGTACAAATCTCATGGCCCTTCTCTTCCGCTGAATTTCAACTGAATTCTTCCTTGCTTGTTGGGTCCCATTGGTTACAGAATTGTAAAAAGATTAAATTATTGTTTGGTTTATAAAATTAAATATTTAAGAATCACGAGTCAGATAGTATGATTAACTGATTCATTTCAAAGACGTAGAATGGGATGACACAATTGGTTCTGTGAGTAGAATGCACTATTGGTGTGAGCTCAAGAATGTAATGAGAATTTAAGGTAGATCTGAAACATGAATTTAGGAAGTTATCTGAACCAGGAATAATTGAGGAGTTATCTTTCAAAACTGAACATGTCCTAAACTTTTTTGCTGTAACATTTTTGTCACTTTCAAAAATGTAACATTTTGACATATTGTAGCTCTGATCGAAAATTTTGTTGACAGTTTCCTAATCAGAAATTTAATGGAAAATAATTTTTTTTAATAACGTTCATTGTTAGGACCTACTGTTTATGAACTCTAATGGTTAGGATTATAAAAAGTAAAGTTTTACCTTCATTTTTTAAGTGTTAGATCTTTTTTGACACCTCTAGCTCTGTTGGTGTTACTCAGATCAAAAATTTGATGACATCAAAAGCAGTAGATTATAGATGGACATATTCTTGATCTATTGTTTTTCCCAGTAAGGGAGAAATTGAGTACTTTATATTTTATTTATTTTTTATAAAAAACTTAAAATCTCTTTTCCTTTGTGAACTATGAAACAGAGATCATGCAGAATGAGAGATTGCTAGATAAGAGAGCATTTACTGTAGTAATTAGTTTAATATATGTTTATAGTTATAATAATTATTTTTAGCAGCTTATAATTGGAATAAACAAAGTGGTGAATCCAGTAGTAGTGTTGGAGAGTGGGAATTATCAAGAGAAATCGGCATGTCTAGTCTTCATCAGGTTAGTGGATTATATGTCAGATTTAATACAGTACTTACATAACTTACATTACAGTACATAATTTTATTTTTTTAATTTAATCATATTATTTTTAATTTTAGAGTGATAGTGATGACATTAGTGGGATTCAAGGAAAGGGAAGTTTCTTTCACCTACATTCCAGGCCTAAGCTTTGTCTGTTCCCAAGTATTGAGTCTGACTCTGTAAATGAGAACTTTTCACCTGTTCGACCTACCACACGCAGGTGAACATTTAAATGTGTTAACTAGCGACTTCTTTCAGTATTCATCCCTGTCCTACAGTGACTAATGGTATTTATATAGTGTATTGTGAGTAATTTTATATCTCCAAATAGAAAAGGTTTGTACGTTTATATAATGAACATTGCTGACTGAAACAGCTTATGAGCGATGCTTATAGGTTCAACTTCATCGATGGTTTTAATTTGGTATTCTGTTTTATTTTATTTAATTGAAACTATTGCCTTTGTGTTTCAGTTAAAATGACTGTTTTTACAGTAATGTTTTTCTAGATAGTTTTTTTTTATAATATAGCTAGCTTCTATATAAGTAAATTGTTAATCAAAGGGGGTTAAACCTAAACTATATTTTAATCGTTAAAGTGACTTTCAATTCAATTTTCCAAAAAGTAACTTTAATTTTGTTGGGTCAGAGAGCCATAAGTGTTTTTTTTTTTTTTTTTTTTTTTTTTTTTTTTTTTTTTTTTTTTTTTTTTTAATATAAATTACTTAACCTCCTAAATATTTTATTTAGAGAATTTAAGTTACTAGGTTTTAACTACAGTGAACTGCAAAAGTTTTCGTACTGCTACTAAATTCATTAAAATATTTCTTCTACTCTCGTAGAAAAATAATAATTTAGACGATTTCATGTTCGAGAAACACACCTGAAAATTTAAAACCTCAAAATATGGATAATATTTAGGTATTTATAGTATAAATATAAAAAATGTTAAACTGACCCAAGCAAAAGTTTTTGTTCAGGTTCAAATTATCTTCTTTAATCCCTTAGATACTTAAGTTCTGGTGTTAACTATTTCCTAATCTTACCTCTTTCTAGCTTTGTTTTGATCAGTTTCTATTCAACAGCTGTTATGTGTACTTTTCCTCATATAACAGGAATATCCATTAAGACAGATCAATGACTAATATCCCTCGTTCAACTGTCTAATACATAATCAAACATATCAAAAACGACGGAAAGGGGCTAGTCGATGGGGTCGATCAGGATGGCCGAGATAAGAGGATTGTTTTAAGAAAAGTGGGAATGTGTGCTATTAAATCACTTTTCCTCCAAATATGATTTTTCCTTTCTCAGCCATTTCTAAGAAAAAGTTGTCAGGAAATTGCTACCTAAATTTGGCGACAGCACTCTGTAAATTGCACCCAATAATACTCGCTGTATGCTGCAGAGCAGCAAGCATATGTGCTACCATCAGAGAGTAGAACACCACAGTTTTGTAGTATAAAGGTCTCTGGATTGTTTTAGATGACTCGAATATTCCAATTAGGGATGTGTCTTCTTTACCTGGACTAATATAAGAATAGAAATTCTTATATATGAGAAACAGGTTGTTTCTTGATTCCACCAATTCTTGAGGAAAGAATCAGTATCAAGAATCGAGTGTCCAGTTTTTTTTTTGGTTTTTTTTTTGCTGTTGAGTGTATGTACAACATTAGAGTCTTGAATTGAAGCTTATTAAATTTCTTTTAAATTCTTTTCAAAGATATTTTTGGGAAACCAGTACTTTTGATAGTATGCGACCAAGAAGTTGACTGTAATATAAAAATTTTAAATATTGTGAAGATTACCATTTTTTTTTGGAGACCTATATCTCCAAATCCTATTGATCTACAGCACTGAAGTTCGGCTTAAATTGCCAGAAAATTTAGTTTTAGTTAATAGTGTAAAGATGCCCTATCACCAAAAATCACATAGTTTAAGAAATATAAGTGGATAACTAAAAATAGTGCTAAAATATCATTTTTTTTAATACTACACGAATGACACTAGGTTTTCACAGTTGCAGACTTGGATATCAACCTCTTTTATGGGTCCTGACAACATATTAAAAGATGTTACTTGAGCTTTTGCAAACTCAATGTATAAATCAACTGGGCTATTTTTAATTTCTCATTTCCCTTATTTTTTCCTTTATAAACATTGTCTTAATGGGGGTTTCCACTTGTGATCAGAGTCGACCTATATTTTAGCAAATATGATTATCACCGATGAGATTATAGAAATTATGTGAATAAGGAAGTCATTTAACTTTTTTTTTATCTAGTTTGTTTTTAATGCATCCTGCAATGTAAATGGTTCAAAACATTAATTAAATGATCTGATTAATTTAAAAAAAGAATAAAAACTAATTTTTATCCTAATCCCTAATTTTAAAGTATCAATGTTTTTAGGACCATTTCAAGGTTGATGTGTAAGTATATGGTGTATGTTTAATACTATGATGATTTATTAAACCATACTTGGTAATGAGTTAAATAAGTTGTTACAATGCATCAGTGAGTTGAATATATATATATTATTTTATTTAACTATGTTGAATGACTGGATAACTGTTTGGTTTATACTTTGGAAATGGTAAAGATGTGAAATAAGTCTTTTTGTTTATTTTTTTATTTTTATTTTATTTTTATTTATTTTTTTTTTTTTTTGCCGTTTCATTTTTTATTGCTTTACTAAGTTGTTGATGATTGTCGTTTAACACTTAATTTATGTTGTATTAACCAGCACCTCTTCAGTGTTTGAATGAATGTTCCATTATTCACTCAATGTAGCATGAAATTGTTTGAACACAGGCTTCATATTTGTGCTAATTTTCTTTTGGGGTTGCTTTATCCTCATATTTAAATTGATTCCTATTTATAATTGCATTTAAAATTATTCTTTCTAGAATAGGGCCTGACGAATTTCGTCTAATCATATTGTAAAACATACCTTTAGCATCTATTTTATCAGATAAAAATTTAAGATCACAATAGTTGTTAAAGCTAATAGTAATGAATTTAACTATATAAAGTGTAAATGTCTGTAATAAAACTTCAGTAACTTATTCCATCCATTTGTGACAAATATTAGTAGATTGATAATTTTTGTCCTCTCTATTTAGGAATTATTTGATTGTTTATATTGACAAATGATCGTTTTATGTTTTTATAAATTTTATTTTAATTTATTAATACCTTCCATTTTAGGTATACCTCCCATATCCTTCACTATTATAAAGTGATAGTGTTATAAATAATAACAAGGATTGTAGGTATTTTTGTTTATTTTTAATATTCATTTATTATATATTCTCAGAAATTATTTTCCATCCAACCTTCAGTTTAATCATCATAAACAGTTAAAGAACAGATTTATCTGTTCTTAAAATTGGTACTCCTACTTAAGAACGTTACAGCTCACAGGTATCCGTTGTATTTTAGGAGAAGCTCTGACAGAGAGCTGGTCCAATCTTCAATCTCAATTCTTCTTATTCACAAAAAAAGAAATTCACCCCTCACTCCTTTAGAGTTGCCAAAATCTGATTAATGTCTGTTAGGAAGGATGGTTATTTCACATTTTATCATAATATCTGCATAGACAGTATACATTTATAGTTTATCTATGCCAGGAAAGTAACTTTCTTTTTCAGCTTTCTTGCTTTTTCAGATATCAAATACTTCTTTAACATTTGATATTTATCTTTACTTTCTTTCAGTAAAATTTATATCATTTTACTCATTATATCATTCAAGATCTAGATAGAAACTGAGATTTAAAAATCTTTTTTAATTTAAAATTGTTTTTTTTTTTTTTTTTTTTTTCGAACTGATCTAAAATCAAATCTGCATCAATAATGGTTCAAATAAATTAAACCTATACCTCTTTTACTTGAAAAGCACTGATAACTTCTTAAGTTGTTATACAAATTTATCATATTAAATACATATCATTTTTTTAGTTATATATTTTTAAAAAAACTGTTTAAAAGGCAAGTTTCTTTGTAGGTATTATTATTTAGTATTTTTTAATTGAAGTTTTATTTTGGGATGTGTCGATTTTTTTCATTAAGACATTTTATTTATGAAGCTGTTCTAAAAAATTTGTTGTTATGTTTTTCCTTGTTTGGTTTTTATTTTTGTTTGTTCCATGTTGCCCATCATTGCTAAATAAGTAATTATTGCTTTAATTTTTGTTTTTTCTTGAAACTTCCTAGGATCCTGATTTTATCTGGAAACTCATTGTTATTTGGTTATTGGATCTGTAGCTCATGGACATTTTAAAAACGGTTTGTTTGTTTTTTTGTTTTTTTAATTTTTTTTTTTGTTTTGTTTTTTTATACTTCATTTCCTTCAAAATCATAATGAAGGTCATTGACAGATATTATATATTTTTTTATTTTATATTTTTTATTATATGGCAACAAACCAGGCCATGTTTGTTTGACTGTGGCTTGCTTCATAATTTTAAGAAGTACCTTTAGATGCTATAGTTCTTCGTCACCAAAGTCATCTAACTTCCAGGCTATCTGAAACTGATTTTGATCCAAATATTTGGTAATTGCATGAAAAAAAAAAAAAAAAAAAAAAAAAAAAAAAGTGATACATATATTTTCTTTTCATCCAGTGGGCCAATTAGGAATTCATTTTATCTCTCATTTTTAAAAATTATATCCACATGGTTCTTTCACCAAAACATTTCTATTTTTGATCAGATTTAGTCAAAAATATAAACATTGAATAGTCTTTTTTTAGGGGGGGGGGTGAAAATAAAAAAGTATAATTTAATTTTTTTTTTTTTTTTTTTAAATCATTGAGTTATATTAGCATTATAATTTTTTCACCCCCCCCCCCTCCAAAAAACAAAACAAAAAAAAATGAAATTTTCTACTGAATCTTAAATAAAAATGTTTTATACGAAAAAATACACTCAAGCATTATCAATATACTTGGAATTATTTTTTAAAAATAAACACATAATCTCATCGTCCTTTAACCAATTCAAACCAAATTTATATGGTGAGTAATATGTCCCGATGTACCGTGATTTACTTCAACTGAAGTGGTTGGTCCTTTTTTTTTTTCAGAACTTAAGTTATTATCAATTTTGTTTTTATTTTTCAATCACATTTTTAAGGTAACAACAATTATTTATATGAATGAAAAGAGGAAGATCTCTTTCGAACAAATATTGGACATTGGACAAGCTGCAGAGCCTTAAAATGAAACCTAAATTCATGCTCTCATAATTTTGACCCTCCTCGAAACAGCTAATAAAGAATTTTATTTTTGTTTTTTATTATAAATTAAAAATAAAGGTAAGGGAAGGTTTTTTGGTGTGTTGAATTAAAATCTGACATTTTTTTTAATGAAAAAATGTATCTGGCTAATTTACTCTTCTTCATCTTTGAAATGGGTTTCCCTTCGTTGATTTTCCGTTAGGTCAAAAACTAACTTTCCACAGTTCTCTGCCCTATCCATCACTGTCCCTCAGACCTCTTCCTACCATTTCCTTCGCTATCTCATCCTCCCATCTCCTTGCCAGTCGTCTTCTCCTTCTAATTTACTCAATGATTTAAAAAAATCGATTATTTTTTTTATTAATAAATTATCGTTTTATATTTTTTACTTAATCTGCCTTAAAACGGAAATGGTTTAAGAACAATGCGGGTATTATTTTTTGGAATTGAAGTATATTGAGATATTTTTATTAGCTTTTAGGAGGGCCCATTGGGCAAAAAGAAAAAAATATTGATTTTTTTTTTTAAATGTAGAATCGCCAAAAAAGTTTAATCGAAATCAGCATCAGTTTGGAAGGTGTCCTGATACGAGTTTTTGAAAAATAGTAGCTTGGCTCGATACAATTTTGTTAAATTTTGGCTTTGTAAAATTTTGAGTCTAATTATAAATCAGGAAATTCTCATGCTTAGGGGTGAATCCAACCCCTGCTATATGCTGCATCTTTATTAACCCTAATGTACTAATAACAAAGATAAGAAAGGAAGGCTTTCAGAATAAATACTGCTCTTTTTTATATATTTTTTTTTTCTTTAGTTAGCTATTTTTATTTTTATGCTTATATTTTTCTTTATACTTTATTTTTTATTTTATTTTTTTCTATCTAATGCAGTAACACATGTTTTTGTTTTATGAAGTTTAAACAAGCCAATTCTGGTCATTTTTTACTAAAGCTTTTTAAATTAAAAATAACACAGCTTTCCTTAAATGTCTTTTCTTTTTTTTTCTTTTTCTTTTTTCTTTCTTTTTCTTTATCCTTTGTTTTAATACATCCACAATGCCATTTAGTTCGCTTGCTTTTTAACTATTATGCATTTGAAAGGCCAGAGGTTTGATGATTGTGTGTTGTGTTGCATTGCCTGAAGGTCGAGGGGCTTATTCAAAGTGTTGCGCAGGAAGAGGAAGCTCAAGAGGATGGCTCTGGAGATGTCAGCTTCAACGTCTTCGAGGGGACCAGGGTATACTTCGGGGAAGAAGAAAAGGATAATCAGGCATGCTCCTAATTGTGAAAATAGGTATTTAAATTTTTATTTTTTATTTTTCATAAATATTTTAGTGTTTATTGTAATATTGAAAACTTACCTATATTATGACATAATCTATAGTTGACAGGTTTAGATGTTAAGGAATGAATTTAAAAATGAAAGAATAATTAGTAAAAAAAAAAAAAAATTATTAACACAGATGTTTTGGTCATAACAGTGATTGTCATGATCAGTACAACAAATCAGTTATGAAAGATGAATCTAAATAATAAATTTTAATTCTTTATTAAAGGAGTATATTATTTATTTTTAGATACACTTTTTTTTTTTAGCATGACTCAAAACATTAATTGATTTTCACTCTACAAATTGTAACATTTTTCGGGACATTATCCCATCCTCAGACTGAAATTTTCATATTTTCTTATAAAAAAGTTTTTACATTTCACTCTAAATAAATCAAATTAAAATATTTTAATTCACCTAATCTTTTTTACAGTGTTAACATACCAGGTCAAAAATGAAAACTGATTTATTTTAACCTACCTTGCTTATTAGGATTCAAGGGTCTATTTCATTATTATTTGGTTTGTGCATTTCTTATTACCAAGTTGGACAATCTATATTTTTTATTTTTTATTTTTAAATAAAAATAACAAAAATAAAGTTAAAACATTTAACAAAGGTGGTATAGAATATAGAATGCAAGTTAATGAAAATTATTATAAAATATAAGTTAATAAAAATAATCGTTAATAAACACACATGTAACACTTTGTTGAGTGCAATAAATGAATGTTTTGAGGAGTTATGCTATAAAAAAAGTGTGTCTAAAAATAAATAATTAATAAAAATAACAAAAATAAAGTTGAAACATTTAACAAAGGTATTATAGAATATAGAATGCAAGTTAATGAAAATTATTATAAAATATAAGTTAATAAAAATAATCATTAATAAACTCCATTTATCTGGTGTTTCCGGAGCAGACACCACATTTGATAGGGAGAAATACCGGATAACAGAAATTGTCAATTATAATTAGAAAAACATATAAATGATAAATGAAATTGCAAAGGTAAAATGAAATTTAATATTTATGCTTTGTTTTTTTAAACTTTTAAATGAAATTAAAGTATCTGTAATTAATAAAATTAAATTTACTACTTTAAAATAATATTTAATTATTAGTTTATTTGTTGTATCATTTGTATATTTATGAGTAATTAATTGATCGTTTTGGGATATACTCTACAAAAAATAAACCAATTCTGTTATATGTAGTGGCCTATAGGTAAGAGAATATTTTTTTTTTTTTCTAATATGAATCGGCCAGCAAGGACCACACGAATGTCACTACTTATTCTTCTTCACACCTTTAGCCTTCTTTTTACTCCAATACTCTCATCCTATTGGACTATTCCTCTCGCTCTTCCTTAGTCCATTTTCTTTCTATTCCCCACAAAAACCCTTAATTCTCTAAGTTTTTCTCCAAAAAGTTGTTGATTTAAGCAGTCTTTATCCGTGAATTTTAGCCTGCCCAATTATTTGTTTTACACATCCCATACTTTTATAGCTGCAGACTTTGTCAAAACTTTTCTTGTTTAGTCTCTCATTGTTCATTCTAATTATGTCCCAATAGAACCTCAATCTCCTAGTCCTGATGAGTTTCCAGATCTTCCAAATTCGAGTATATTTCTTCATTGAATTTTCACCTGTATCTCTCTTGCGTTATTTTGGGTCCATGAATCTTCCTCTGAATTTTCCTCTCAGTCTTCAGGACTTTCTCCAGGTTCGAAGGCTGACAGTTTCCATACTATACAGTATATCTGGTCTTCAGTTCAGTCTTTCCAGTTTGGCTATTCTTTCTTTTATGGATGCACTATCCATTCCATTGCTACATATGGTCTCCTCTTGGTATTTAAACTTTTGGTTACTTTTATTTGCCCATTATTTGTTTTCACTATTTTGTTGCACTTTTTATAATAATTTATAATATATTTATTGATTTATAATAATTAGTTGGCATCTGTCGTCATAATTTCTGTCTTTTCATACGAGATCTGTAGTCCCATTTTCTGGGCTATTTCTTTCAAGGGTGTTTATCTGCTTTATGGCTTCCTCTTCTGTTTCTGATAACAGGGCCAAATTGTCTGCAAAGGCCAAGCAGTTTACTTCCACATTGTCCCTCTTTATTCCTATTACTGTTCCTGCCTCTTCTCAGAAATTCTCATGATTTTATCCAGCACTATATTAAACAGTATCGGTGACAGTCCCTCTACTTGAGGGCCCCTTAATCCTTATGCCTTCAATACTCATAATAGAGAAATCATAGGGTGCTCTTTCATCTTTCCATCTTCTTTCTTTCTTTTCATCCAATTTCTCTTTTTTATTATTTCTTATTTGTTTTGTAGCTCTGATGATGATTTTCACTTTTATGGCATGAATAATTAAATTTTGTTTGATTAATTATAATTTTAATGCACATTGACATGCCTTTTACAAATTTACAAAAAAAAAAAAAAAAAAAAATCACAGTATCGATAATTCATGGTTGTCTCATGAAACATAACATGTATTTATGTCAGGTTCTAGTTCCTTAGAAAATGACTTTTTTTCCTGTCTCGTTAAGGCATGAAAGTGTTAATTAAGTTTGTATCAGTTTTATATTATTTTAACTCATTCCTTTTCACTTATAGCTTTTGTTGATATATTTTTTTATTCAATTTAAACTGATTTTTCATAGAGTTTATGAGAAAAAAAAAACTTTTCACTCAGGTACACTTTTACACCAGACACTTGAAATTGATATTTCTGATTAGAGCGATCAAAAGTGGCTGAAGTTTTGTGAATCTGTGTTTTGATATTAAATCTTATAGTAAGATAATTTTTTTGTCTTAAAATTTTTTAATAAAATTACATTGTACATAAAATACTTTTTTTGTAATCCTTTATTAAAAAGATATTTTATAAATCAAAGCTAGTGATCATTTGATGTTAACAAATCATAGAAAAGACAAAATTTTGAATTACAATTTTAGGGATCTCAACTTCTGGCATTCTTGCGATATGCCCTGCATACCTCAGACTCCTTAACTTAATATCTCTGGCAAGATCAGTCTTTCCAATGTCGAGGTATTGTCTTAGTTGGTGCATCGCCTCCATTCTTCTGCAATCATAACACCTCCGAAAATTTGGTGAAGAACTTTTCTTTTAAAAATCAATAGCTATTTTCAGAAGCCTTAGTTAGTGCCCAGCATTCCAATACATACAGGAGTAAGGGGTGCACAGTTTCAAAAAAATTTAGGAATCTAAAATTCAGGGAAATGACTGCCTCAAAAAATGAGGAACATATTGGAGGAGATAATTTTATAAGAAAGAGGGAAATTATTCTAATGTTGAGAGAATGGCACTAGGCAGGTAAGTGTTTGGGGAATGGCTCCAGGCTGCCCTGACACTGTTAGATACTGTTGGATAGAGAACAAGAATATTTGTTCAATTTAATCTAAAAATATTTAATGTACTAATTGAAATATATTTAATTTATTTTGACATGAATTTGACTTTTGGCTGGGGGTCTTTACTTTTTTGGTATAACTTTTTTTCACTCTCATTTTGACATGCCCTAGCTCTGTTATTATCGCTTGGATCAAAAATTTGCCAACAGTTTCCTTATCAGAAATTTATGGAGAAGATTTTTTGTTGTATAACATCTGTCAGTAGGACCTACCACTTAGGAGCTATATTGGTTTGAATGAGTAAAGTCATGTTTGAAACCCCCGTTTTCTTTCAACTTTGTTTATTTCGAATAATCATTGATTATTAATTTAATTTGATCCTTTTAATTCAAAAATATAAATTGAGAAAAGCTGTACATTATAGATAGATATATCCGTGATCTATTGCTTTTCCTAATCAGGGAGAAATGAGTTTTTTTTTTACCTAATATCTATCATTTTTATTATTCTTTAGTAAGTTTAATACGTATTTTTATATGTTACCTTTCATATCTGTTTTGTAGCCCTAACGATGGCCATCATTTTTATTGCTGAAAAGTCTGCATAAAAATAATATTTTGTTAAATTAACAATTATTTTATTTAACATTTATTGACCCCTAAAAAATACACATCTCATTTATCTACTGTCAAAAATTCACAACTCCATTATTAATATAAGCGATTTAAATTTTACAGGACTAAATATTCGCTTTTATCGGCATAAATTATGCTGCTCAGCTCGATGAAATTATTTTTTCAAATAATTATAATACTACATGAATGATCTTTATCTTGGAAGTAAAACATGACATTTCTAATTAGGTATTGCAGTGGTGGAATCAACAGTGGGAAAAGGAAACGAAGTTCTAGAAGTATCACCGAGCCTCCAAGAACTGTTCTGGCACTCCACAGGCTTAGCTTGAGGGATGATTCGACCCATCCTCATAGTAGTTCTTCTCTCTCTAGTTCTGAAAGCGACACTGGAATTTATACCAATGATGAAGGACGTGAAGGTTTGCAATTTTTTGTTTTTATTCGTATAAACAAATACTAATTTTAAATATTATATGTATATCTAATTTTTAACCTTCCATAAGTCGCACCATTCCCTTGAGCAGTCGTGTGTTGTACTAATTTCAACACCCTGATTTTCATCTGTTTTGGTCCATATTTTATATTAAATCCATTAAATTATATATTGTGTCCTTTCTACAGTTAAAACAGAATACATGTGCAGTTAGTTACCTGAGAGAACACAATTTTTTGAACGTAAATAAAATTATGTTTATGATTGAAAATAATTTTAAAAAAATTTAAAACTGGATACAATATTATAGCCAAATATTATTATTTACATGTCTAAAATGTTTGCTTTTATGGACAATTATTTCAAACAATTTTTAAGATTACTTACTTACTACTTACTCCTCGGCGCTACAGGTCTGGGTGACCCTTGGCCTCCTGGATTTTTCTTCTCCATCTGTCTCTGTCCCCCGCCTCCGTTCTCCAATTTGTTATTCTTAATTTTGCGGCTTTTTTTTTTTTTTTTTTTTTTTTTTTTTTTTTTTTTTTTTCCCGCCCTAGGAATTTTTAAGATTGGTTTTTACAAATGAAATTACCACAAATAGTGTATATCATAGTTGTGAAGGTATTCTTTGTCCTTGCACAGAGGATTTGTTGAAGTTGAGTCTGAATTTGATGTTTCGTGATATTGTAGTTGTAAAAATGCCTCGAGGATGAATGGGAGGTTGGTTATTTTGCTTCTGGAAAGCATGTATTCCTTCATAAGCTCCAGGGATAATGTTTTCAAAAATGTCTGCTCAAAAGAGGCCTTTCATTTGTCTTCAGCATATATTACTTGTGAATTGACTCAATATTCATTGGTGTAAAAATTGGTGCCCTTCGAATCTACGACCTTCAGAGTACTGAGCGAGCTGAGACCCTCACTATAACTCGCTCCGCCATCTAGTCCCCTCCATTTTAATAAAAGTTTGTTTTTTTTATTTAACCTTATCTATTACATTAAGTCCATAAAATGTTGTTATTCAATTATCTCTGTGAACCCCCTTACCAGCACAGGATGACAGAGGTTCAACTGTATCTAATTTGACTATGTAAAAAATTTATGTTTTGATACATGGCTTAATATATTATAGGTGATGACGAACAGAGTGATTGGGTAGGAGATGGTGCTTCTGGTGGTCGAGGTGTATGGGAAGATTCTGATCGTGGTGAACCTATGGAAGATGATCTTCCTCAAAGTTACCGTCTTCTTGCTGAAAATATTGTAATTTCTTTTTTCAATTGCAATAACATAATTACTTAGATAGGCTTAAATTTAGTCAATATTTATATTTTTAAATGGCTTGGTTAATTAGATTGGAAGGAGTCATGGCCGAGAAATTAGAGGTGGAAGACGAAGGGTTCGTAGTGACAGAGCCAGTTTTAGTGTTTTGACTTCGGCAAATGAAAAGCTTTCAAGGTTTCTTCAAGATCCTGAAAAGTCACAGTTGAGGTGAGTTCCCTGATTGTAATGTTTGCTTTTTGACAAAAGATTTAATTATTTTGGTTTTTCCAGAATGATGACTACTATTTATGAGATGTAATGAAATCTTCAACCAATGAGCTCATTGATTTAATTTTAAAATTAAGGACAATCAGAAGGATGGAGAATTCAAGCTAGTAACTATTTAATTTGGAGAATTAAATACGGTTCTAATCTTGAATAGTGTTTTATTGAAATCAAATAAACCAAGCATATGTTTGAGGCTTATAAAGATTATTTTTTTTTTTTTTTTTTTTTTTTTTTTTGTACTGTTATCAATATTGTAGTATAATAAAAGCCAAAGAAATGATCATTTATTTATCGGAATTTTAGTAATTGGATATTTTTTATTTTATTTATTATTTTATTTAAAAGCTTTAAATCCTCATGTTCTTAAGATATTTAATTTGTTAGAATTTAAAATCCAAAAAAGAGAATCGATCTATTTAAGAAAGTTTTATATTTCTTTTTTTAAGTGCAAATAAATAATCAGAAATAATACATGTTTATCTGTCCAATATATAAAAAGAATGATTTATTGATATACTCGGATTATCAGAGTGTTGCTCAACTCCCTTACTAACTACACTACTACCAATGTGGATTTAGATGAGAAAAATCAACAGTAGATTCGATTTATTGCCCTAGGACCATTCTTTAAAATATAGAACTGATATACACAGAAATATGTATAATGCTATGCTTCTTGGCTAGCAGAATCTAAGATGCCACCCATGACCACAAGCTCTATACATGGTATATTGTGTACCCTCCACTCACGTCACTTCAAATAAGACTATACCCTAAACGGGGGCTACTTTGAACAGGTTTTGCACTCGTTTTTGTGGATATTTAAAATTTGTTTGAATCAAATGATAGCTAACACAATTTAGCTTCAAATTCCTGTATGAGCGATTCTGCTATCTTCACTAAAAAATGAAGTCATTTTTCTTGTATTCAAAGTAGCCCCTATTTGAGTGGCTACTTTGAACAGGCTGATTTTTACCTCTAAAACATTTGTCCGGAAGTCTTTTACAATTTTATCGTTTTAATTATGAAATTAAGGTTTTTTAAAAAATGTTTTTAGAGTTTTTCTATTTCTGTTTTGAGTCGAAAAACATTGACAGAATTTGCTTTTCAGCGAAATTCTTCCATAATTCTGCCAATTGGGTTCACTTTATTATCAGATTTGTTTATGAATCACAAATAATAGAAACACAAATATTTTTAATAATGTTGATAGATTAAAATATAGCTCTTATATTAACAACTTACAAACTACCTATTAACATAAGCTTGATTTAGTTTTCAAGGAATTGAAAAAAATACACTAGGAAAACTTGAATAGAATGACAAAATTACTGGAAGCAAAGGAACAAAAGTGCGTATGTATTAAACAAATTCTCCAATCTTTTCCCACTTAACACCATCAATAAACTACTTTCAATTTTCAAAACTTCGAAACATCTACACCAACCTTAAATCTTAATTATTTGAAACCAAAAATCACCTTAAATTAAACATTTTTTTAAATCATACCTTTGATTTCTTTATCCTTGTATTACATTTTACTAGTTCCTGATAAATCTTATTAAAAAACTATAACCTTTCCTTTTTGTTCACAATAAAAGTCAAAATCAATTTCCTTCGTTTATTATGCCAACTTTATTATTTTGCTTACAGGCATAAATCTAAAACTCTGTTAGTTTTCGAATTATAAGTTAACTATGAATGAAATCTAATTGTTATTTTATATTCACCAAATAAAAAACAAACCCCTGACAAATTCATCTCCTTAGTATAATCCTTTTTGTTCACAATAAAATCAAAATCAATGTGTAAAGTAACACAGGCATAAATCTTCTAATTCTAAAAGGTGCCAACAACTTTGTTCAAAGTAGCCCCTCCAAGATGCCTTTTTTGGTCTAAGAGATATATAATTAAAGAAATCAGTTAGGGACATGAAACAAAAAAGAAAATGCTGCTGAATAGATTGTTGATCAATGTATTACTCATATGAAACAAACCTGTTGCCACATACGCCTGGCTAGATGAGGTTTGGACACATTTATAAAAACACCTTTTAACACTGATAACATAAAAAGGCTAACAGCGGCCAAGGACGGCCAACATGTGCACTTGTCGTGATAACAGCACATTCTATGCTTAATCCTAAAGTAATGTCTTAAGTAGCCCCCGTTTACGGTAACTTAATTAATGATGAAAAGCTTTATGAGGCATTAATTCAGTTTTTAATTTCCATAAAGCTCATTATGCTGATCAATTTAAGTATGGTGAAGGTGAACTTCGTCATTAAAACTCGGGGCAGTACCTCAAATGAATTCATATAAAAAAAGGGGAGTGGTGCTTTAGGATATACTTTATCATTTAGCATTGGAAAATGCTGCTTGTAACACCCCTCCTAAGAATTGTACAGCTTCTTGCTTTTGTAAACATCAGCAGCATTGGCTGATAGTTACCCAAATCTTTCTGGAAACCAGGTTTGGTTGTTAACTTGAAAAAATAAAATATGTGGTAACCCAGGAGATTTTAAGACAATATGGTGTTAGGTTTGAATTCGAAAGTCATGTGTTTAAACAGGTCTCGCATTTTGCATACTCTGGCTCAGAGATTAATAGAGATAATGGAATGGATGATAGAATTAGTAAGAGAATGTTGAAGGCCTATAGTTGCTACTTTTGGTTGAGAAATAATTTAGTGAGTCACAGTAGCAAAATAATCATGAACAAGACGCTCATCTTAACTGTTTGGACATACTGATTTGATAACTGGAAAATTACTGTGTGAGGAACAGGCCCTCATAATACTAAATTGAAAAATTAAAAAAAAAAAAAATTACATCCCAGAACTAGCAAGTGGAAGAATGTTAGTGCCGGAAAAAATGAAGAGCTCTACAATCAGTTTAATAAGCCAGATGTTGTAAAATACATAAAAGCAAGGTTCAGATAGGCAGGACGTTACCATGATGGCAGTTGATATGGTTCTGAAAAAGGTTCTTACTGACATCCCATATGAAAAATTGATGCATCGGAAGAACTAAGTGGCGATGGAGTGACTTTTTGGATAAGGATGCCAAGAAACAGAGCTTGGGGAAGTGGGTAGCAGTAGAATAAGACAGGAACACTTGGCAGTCACTGTTGGTGGATGTTATGATTCATCAGCGATTTGTATCAGACTAAATGGTCAGATTGTAATAATATACATATTAATTTTTCATTATACAACTCTTGTATTTGGGAGTATTATATGGTTCGACTTTATTTTTAATTTATTAGGTCAGTTTAAAATAATGCAGGTTTTGAAGATTCATTTTATTTAGACAAGTGCTTGCTAAGTAAACAAAGATAATCCTCCTGTCTAGTTAATGGAATATAAACAATGGTTATTAATGCTGGTTTTTCTCAAAGATTAGTTTAGTTTTAGGCAAAGATTAGTTTAGTTTTTTCAGGCTTTCTGTTGTTGGAAAATATAAGGAAATTCTGGCACATCACAAGAGCACTAAGGAACAAGAAAGCAAAGCCTGTGAGAAGTGTAAAAGATGAGCATGGCATACTGGAAGTTTGGAGGAAACACGGCTTTAGAAGAAGAAGATGGGAAAAGCGGCTGGGCCAGATGGGATTGCACCCGAATTTATAAAGTAAAATCTCAAAAGGATACCAATAGAATGGGAAAACAACATCATTATCCCAATCCATAAGAAGGGAAGCCAGAGTGTATGTGATAATTACTCTCGCAAAAGTACTCGGGACAAGAGGAACAGGCAGGTGCCCGGTAGGCAGACACAGGATCAGCGAATGATTGTAGAGAAGGCATGGGATAGAGGAAAAGTAGTATACCTCGCTTTCTGGATTTACGGTCGGCTTTCGACCACGACAGGAAATATGTTATTGTGTTGACCACAAATCCAATAAGGCTATGAGTAGGTCATTCCATTTCTATAAGGGAGTCAAACAGGGTGAAGCCTGAGCCCTCTACTTTTCATAATTTTTTATGGATTCCATGAAAAGCAATTGGGATATTGGAATGTGATTCCAGTGTTGGTATTGTTGTATGCAGATGATGTAGTTTTTTACTGCTGAATCTCTCCAGGTTGCTGTAGATGAGTGGCAAGTCACTTGATAAAAACAATGATCTGCATACTGCTACCTTTTGGAAGAATAGACCAGGAGATTATGCACTGAACCAAAAGCAAAGATATTTGGGAGGCTTTGATATCGTATTGACTGCCATCTGTTTGCTATTTTCGATTAGTTCTAAGGGGGTCATGGCAATGGTGCCTTGGGCTAGGATGAGTGATCCTTGATCAGTTAGGCTGTCTTTTCTTTTAGTTTGTTAATTGTAAAGACCAGTGTTCCATCCCTCCTTACTGACATCTTTATTCATTATATTTATTTCATGTTTTGATTGTGGTGTGTTGCTGCGGTGTTACTATTCTGTTTTTATCCAGTTTTCATCCCTCCCAATCTGTACTTTAACTTCCCAAATTATATATTCAAGAGAAATAAGTAGCAGATTCATTTAAGACAGGTATTCGATTGTCAGACGATTGCCCATCACTAATATGGAATAACTGGTATAAGATTATTGTGTTTTTATACTTTATTATATTGATTAGCTGAAGTTGTCAAGGCAATAGTGGAGCTTATAATTTGGAATTTTTTCTTATAATTGTTATTTTAGCATGGTAATTTTTATATTCTGTCAACATATTTTTTTTTTATATTGATGAGTTATTTGTTGGCTGGAAGTCATCAGAAACACAAAAAAAGTATAAATT
This sequence comes from Euschistus heros, assembly GCA_003667255.2. NCBI lineage: Eukaryota > Metazoa > Arthropoda > Insecta > Hemiptera > Pentatomidae > Euschistus > Euschistus heros. The sequence goes on along the minus strand of RCWM02000030.1, from coordinate 2,055,375 downwards.
TTAATTTATTGTGCCCATGTTTCAGCCTACTCCATAAGCCTTCATCAGGGCTAGAAAAAAAAAATAAAATAAAAAGATATGACAAAAAAAATGTCAAGTTTAAAAAACAAGAAAAATAAATTGAAATAAATAATATAAATATATTTGGTTTTACAAAGATAAAAAATATATTATGATAAAAAATAAATTACAAGTGGAAACAGTTGATGAGTAACTACATAAATAAAGTGTAATAGTTAGTATGGGAAAGTGGGACAGATTTGACATCAGGGTACAATTGATAGTCTCTGTTTTAAGCTCTATTTTTAAATCAAAGAAAGATTTGTATTGGAAATTGTAGTAAAGGCTGTTTTCGATGGATGATTTTAAAAAATAGAACTCAAATAGAGACTGTAAATTGTGCGCTGTTGTCAAATCTTCCCCACTTTCCCTCAAGATGAACAATATAGTTAAAAAAATGTATTTATTTATAAACTATATTGTTCATCTACCCACTGTTATACTTTACGTATGTATTTACTCATCAACTGTATCCACTTGTCTTTTGTCGTATTGTATTTTCTATCTTTGTCAAAACAAAATATTTAATTTATTTTTTAAACTTGTCATTTTTTTTTTTTTTTTTTTTCATTATCATACTGTTTTTCTTTTTTATCTTTTTTTTTTTGTCCCCTGTTTTATTATAATAAAAATTGTATAAAATTAATTAAAATTTATATTTTAATTGTGTTTCTATGGCTGGACACCCCAACTACCATATATATATATATATATATATATATACATATATATATATATATATATATATATATATATATATACATATATTTTTTTGATCTATATCTTCGATATGTTTTTATCATGCACCTTTTAAGTTTAATTTTTTATTTTTACATAATTTATCCGTGGAACTGACAGTCTTTTAGTCAAACCTGTAATCATTGGTATTAATGTACTTGTTACTTTAATATTGACAGTGTTTGTAAATGTTCAGTCAGTGGGCATTATACTTACTGTCGGTGTTTAAGAAAAATGTCTGTGTTATAATATTTTTTACAACTGGATCTAAAGAAGGTGAGTTATCCATAGTTAAGGAGAAAATCGGGAAGGTCAATGAATTTCACTATAACATCCTTTATTTTCTTGAGAGTCATATACGAAATTATGACTGTCTGGTCTTCAATCTACAGACAGTTCTTTTTGGATATCTTGAGGATCTTGTGTCTATAGTGAACTATATTGTGGAAGGTAGATCCTGCAGATGAAAAGTAATTGCTACAACTTGAAGCTGAGAGTTAATTTTGATCTATTCAGAATATGCAGATTTTTCAACAGCTTTTAAAATTTCATTCAAAATATTTTTATAAGATGATATGATAAGCCCAGAACAGATTTATGCCATATATTAAAATAAAAACTAGCATCCCCGGTTGCAACCGCTATTATAAGTAAAGAACTTAGATAATTTTAACTATGAAGATTTATACGTTTATCGATAAAAATCTTGTATTGAAGTATGCAATCGAGCTTTATTTCTTCAGTGATGTTTTTACTTATCGCTTTAACCTCGTTAAATTGCACTGATTTAAAATTTTAATGAGGGAGTTGATAATTCAGATGGAAAGACACTATCAAGAAACTGGACTGTTATTTGAGTGTTTACCACTAAATAGCCATTTTTACATACACTATCAAATATCAAAGGATGAACATTTCGATTTGGTAATAATTTTATGACAGTTTGGCAAAGCTCGTTTCTGCCACTCAACATTGTGCATTTAAATCTTTGTTATTGTAAATTTTATTATCGCTAAACCTTCATATAACTATGAAAATAGAGCAGTGAAAAGTTTTAGCATTGTTAACTCTATGGTCCTAACCACCTGTCGGTCGATTTTAAAACGACAGACTCAGAAGTCGCGACCCATATTTAAATCTTTTTTTAGGGTGTCTACAAGTCGGGAATTTCGTGTGGTTTTGAAAAATTAGGGAATAAGTCAGGAATTAACAGAAAATTTGGGGAAAGTCGGGAAAAAGTCGTCAATGCTAACATTTTCAGATTTTTTTTTGTTTTGCTCAATATGTCAGTTAAGGAAGTGTCTAATCGGTACAGTCACTCTACATACTTTTAAAGTAAACTAAATTTGCTACAATTTGAGATCAGGGTGAGCTCTATAAAGCCATTGATTCCCAAGATACAGGAATATTATCTTCGATATGGTCCCTTATTTTGTGAAATATCTCCCAAAATATGTATCCCACGCCAAATATGATGTTGAAAATTTAATTAGCTTTCATTTGAGACCAGACTGGTACCTCTTGGTCTAGCCAGCGGTTCTCTCAAATACAGCTGGTAAAAAAAAAAACAGTTCATAAGTGGGTTTTTGGGGAAAATACTGTTCTCGCTTCTTTTTATGTTTATTTATCAAATTTTATTTATTTTTGTTATTTTTAAATAATTGATTGGTGAAAAAGAAAAAGACCATATACCCATCGGGAATTACATCATCATCGAACATTGTTTTATATACCTATCTACATACTAAAATGCTTGAACAAACATCATATATATATATATATATATATATATATATATATATATATATATATATATATATATATATATATATATATATATATGGCATGTCCATAACTTGCTTAGAACTGCCCATCAGTAGCACTTCAATAAATTACATTAGAAAGTCCCTCGCCCGTCTTCTTTTCAGATGCAGAAGGTTCACCTCAGAAGACTAGTGGATTCGAGTGTATATGTAGCTTGTTTGGGTCAAATCTGCAGCATATTGGACATTTAGATCATAAGGGATAGGATTATTTGTGACATTATCAGGAGCATTGTGGATTTATTGAAGAATTTGAATTGTAGAGATTCAAAACTGGATATATATGTGTGTTATATTCCTCAGGTTATCGCGAGTAGTACACCACGAAAACACGTTTGTCGTTACTCTTTTAGCTATAACTCCAAAACTATTTGTCTGATCCGAAATTTCTTTGTTTCATCTGAAAGCTGATCAAATTTGCTATGAGTCCTGTTATATGAAATGTGTTTTGAATCCCATGTAATACCCAGTCCATTTTTTTTTCAGCACAGTTCTCATAAATAGTTTCGGATTTAGCGAGAAATATGCTAAAAAAAAAAAAGTGGATTTCACAAGGGTATGGGGTTCTCAGAGTGCTGGCATAGTTATACCCAGGTATATACATGGGACTTGTTCAAAATTTCATATATGAGGACTCATAGTAAATTCAACTAGCTTTCATATGGAAAAAAAGAAAATTTCTGATCGGACATTATTTTATTCGACAACCTCGTGTAACCTCCTAACTATTTTCAAACCGAATGGAAATACTATACATTGATGTGTTTCTGGACATTTATCGAGAGTCATGTGAAATATAAAAAATAAGTGTTTTTTTTTTTTTTTTAAACTGTGATGTGTTAAGTAGCAAAATATGCATTAATTGATTTGTTTCGATTATTATTGCAACAGCATTAAAATATCCATTGGCAAGGATTTCGAAATATTTTTGGAAAAGTCGGGAATATGTCAGGAATTTTGATAATTTTTATTAATTTGAGAGTTTTGGAGCGTAAAACTTATTGGTCATCAACGCTCGTCTGTTCTCGATGGAAATTTATCTATATTTTGTAATATAGCTTTTCTCTATAAAGGAGGGCTATTACTTTTTCAATAAATTTTTCGTCGTTGCCAAGTGCCTTTGAGATGTTTTGAGGTATTCCTGATTCGGCTAGCTTTTTGGTGTAGTATGGGCATTCAGTAAACATATGGTTTATTGATAAAACATTGCCATATATTTCACAATTGGAAGGAGCCTCTTTGGTTATTAGGTGGAGATGTGTTATTATGGAGTGGCCAATTCTTAATCGCGTTAGGATCACTTCTTCTCTGCGATTATTGCGGTAGGAACTGCTCCATGGTTTTATTTCCTTCTTAATAGCCTTGAGTTTACTCGGTGGGCTGTGATCCCACAATGCTTGCCACTCTTGGGATATCTTCTGTCTAAGTGGGTGTGCAAGTTCTAGTGCCGTTAGAAAAGTTTTGCCAGGTCCTGGGAGGGCTAGAGCTTCTTTTGCTGCTTTATCAGCCATATCATTACCTCTTATACCGATATGACTTGGTGACCAGATGAAGTAAACCAATTTTCCTCCTTCATATAGTTTCTTGACGAGATCCAGAATGCAATGTATTCCTATGTGATCTGAATACATGTTCATCATAGACCTCAAAGCGCTGAGTGAATCCGACACCAGGACAACATATTTAATGGGCGAGTTTAAGGAATATCGCAGAGCCATGGCGATTGCATTAATTTCAGCCGTATAAATATTGCAGAGTTTGTGTAATTTGCACTTATGTGTTGTTTGTGGAGTGATAAAGGCAGATGCTGTTGATGTGTCTGATTTGGACCCGTCTGTGAATATTAATAAATTTTGAGGTAAGGAGGATATGATATCGTCGAAGTGTTTTCTGTATACTTCAGGTTTTGTATTTCCTTTGGGATATTTTGATAGATTCAGGTTTAATTTTGGTGGAATATAAGACCAGGGAGGTGTGCCAGTTTTAATTAAGTTTAGTTTGATAGACTTTAACATAGAAATAGAAGATATCATTCTTTCTGCCAATGGTAATGTGGTATTATTATGCTGTTGAAATTTTCTCGAGAATCTGGGTTGGAAGATGTACTTGTGAGTTGGGTGAGTGGTTTGAGGGTATAATTTGCTTATATAGTTTACGGCTAGTTTTTGTCTCCTGAAGAATAGAGGCGTAATACCAGATTCGACACAAATGCTTAGCGTCGGACTTATCCTAAAAGCTCCAGTTGCGAGACATATTCCAGTGTGGTGCACGGAATCAAGTTTAGTTAAAGTATTTTTGCGAGCTGATCCATAAATAAAACTCCCATAATCTATCTTGGAGCCGATCATAGCTACATATATTTTAAGCATTGTATTTCTGTCCGCTCCCCAATTGGTTCCACTAAGTACTCTTAGTATTTTCATTTTCTCAATGCATCTCCTTTTCAATGATTGTATATGATATTCCCAAGATAGACGTCTATCGAATATTAAACCTAAAAATTTGCAGCTATTGACAAAAGGTAAGGTGACATCACCTAGGAAAAGTTCTAGTGGTTAAGGTATCTTTTTTATTCTACTAAAGTGCATACATTTAGTTTTTTCCGGAGAAAAGAGCAGTCCGGTTGATAGAGACCATTCATTAATCCGATTTAGTGATCTTGAAGTTTTTCTTTGATGTTAAGGATATTTTTCGATCGGTAAAGAATATCGAGGTCGTCAACAAAAAGCATCACTTTAACACCACGTGGTAAATTTATACCTAGGTCATTGATAGCAAGGGCGAACAGAGTTGTACTTAAAACACATCCTTGTGGGATTCCACTTACCTGTTCACATTGTTTAGAAAATGATGTTCCTATTCGTACTCGAAAGAATCGACATGAAAGAAATTCTTCGACAAATATAGGTAAATTACCACTGAAACCCAACGAATAGAGTTTTTTTAAAATGGAGTCTTTGTCTGTTCTATCATAAGCCTTCTGCATATCGAAAAAGACTGTAACTGCTTGCTCATCATTAATAAATGCGTAATGCAATTCGGCTTCTATTTGTACCAGGTGGACGACCGTCGATCTTCCTGTTCTAAATCCACATTGAAAGTTTTGGATAATTTGATATTTTTCTATGATCCACATAAGTCTCTTGTTTACCATCCGTTCCATTATCTTACATATACAGCTTGTTAGGAAAATGGGTCGATAAGTGGATGGGTAACGTTTATCTTTATCGGTTTTCGGGATCGGGACTACTATAGATTGGTGCCAGCTATCTGGAAGTTTACCACTAACCCAAATATAGTTGTAGAAATCTAGAAGCCATTTCAATGTAATCTCTGGTAGGTGTTGTAGCATTGCATAATGTATATTGTCTGGGCCAGGAGAAGAAATTTTAACATCTTGGAGTATTGATTGTAGTTCCCACAATGTAAATAGTTTGTTATATTCATGTTGTGAAACATTAGAAGAAAAGTCTAATTTTTTACTATTGCATGATTCATTTGGAGGGCTATGTGTATATAGTTCAGAGTAATATTGGGCTAATGTTCTTCCTACCTTAACTGGATAGTCGCATAGTTTTCCATCATAGATTAGAGTATATTTATATGGAGAGTCAGTTCCTTTTATCTTTCTGATTTTTTCCCATACGAGTTTGCTAGGAGTAGAACTATTTATGGACTCGATGAATGATTTCCATGACTCTCTTTTACTATCATTTATTATTCTTCTGGATATAGACCTTTCTTTTTTGTATTCTATGTGATTTGCTAGATTCATATTCTTTTTAAATTTTTTGAGTGCTTTTCTTCGATGTTTAATTGCATTTTTGCAGTCACGATTAAACCAGGGAAGAGGTGGTCTTTTAAAATATATTCTCGTTTTAGGGATAGAAGCTTCTGCGGCAATGATTATAGCTTGAGTTATTGCTAGGCATCCATCGTGGATAGTCAGGTCCCGGGGGTGGTTTTGAGGCGGATTAGCTAAAGAACTGAATAGTGTCCAGTCTGCTTTTTCTATGATCCTTTTTGGTAATCTATAGCTGTGATCATTGGTATTTTTAAATTTCAGGCGGATTGGGAAATGGTCACTGCCATATGGTTCTGGTAATACTGCCCAGTCTCTATGATCGTATAATGAAGGAGTGCAAAGGGATAGGTCAATTGCCTTAAATGTTCTGTAGGTAGAGCTTAAAAAAGTTGGTTCACCAGAATTAAGTAACAGAAGATCAGTCTGTTCTAAAAAATTCTCTACCATTTTACCTCTAGTGTTTAAATCATTAGAGCCACATAGTGGATTGTGTCCATTAAAATCTCCAATGTACAGGACTGGTTTTGGTAGTTGTCTATGAATTTAGAGAAGTTTTTCTATATCTATAGTGTTGTCTTGGGGGAGATAGATGTTACAGATTGTGTATGTGGTGGTTAGATGTACTCTGATTGCTATAACTTGAAGAGGAGAATCAATTTCTAAATGTTCTGAATAAATCGCTTCTTTTATTGCTATAGCTACTCCTCTACATGCACGATCTTGATTAGGGCTATAATCATTTCTAAAAGTTTTGAAATTTTTAATCATGAATTGATCTGAAGGTTTTAAATGCGTTTCTTGGATGCAAATGCAAAATGGGTCTTTGTCTTGAATTAATATTTTTAAATCATTGAAATGGCTTTTAACACCGTTGCAATTCCATTGTATCAAAGACATTAGAGATTAGGATAGAGTTTTTGTTGTGGGTCATCTGACTTTCATTCGTTTGATATTTAGTTATTATCAGTTTCATTTCTTCGTTATAATTTAATTTTTTAATATTAACGAGAATTATTGTTATATACTTTTGTTGTTCTTCAACATTATATACGATGCATTTATTCCTATATATATATATATATATATATACATATATATATATATATATATATATATATATATATATATATATATATATATATATATATATATATATATATATATATATATATATTATATATACATATATATATATATATATATATATATATATAATATATATAATATATACATATATATATATATATATAATACAGTAGTACCATATATATATATATATATATATATATATACCTTCTTGTAAATAAAGAAAACAGTAGTAATCGGAATCGATAAAATAATAAAAAAAGTTTTCATAAAAAGAGAATAAAATTTGTTTAATATTATTGAACAGTGCAAGCTAGGATGATTTAAATGATGTAGATATTTATTTTTATTAAATGGGTAGGTGATGTAGTAGCTATTATTAATTATAGTAGTAGCTACTATTATTGCGTTTCCTGTAGGGTGTTATCATTATCAAAGAGTAATAATAATAATAATAATAGCCTTTTATTATGTCCATAACTCAACAAATAAACCATAATTCAAATAAATACAATAAAAATAAAAATTTAACATATCTACAAATAAGTCCACAATTATTATCATATTTACAAATAAAATTCTTCTGTGAGTCTGAACATAGGCCTTCCCTCAGGGAGTATAGGTCTAGACTTTCCCAGGTGACCAGCCTACTGGGAAGCCGGGTTCGCGATTTGGATCCACTTCTCTTTCCATTTATCTGTGTCCCTTGCCATTCTCCACCATAGTGGTCCGGCTTTCTTCTTAAAGAAGTCACTCCATCTTTTCAACTGTCTTCCTCTTCGCCTTTTGTAGTAATAGGGTGTCCAAACAGTCACTTCCATTGACCACCTTTTATCAGTTCTCCTTAAGATGTGCCCCGCCCATTCCCATTTTTGCTTCTCGATATGGTGAATTATGTCTTTCAGGCCCGTCTTCTCTCTGATGATACAACTCCTAACCTTCTCCTTCCTACTTATCTTTATCATATTTCTTTCTATCCTTAAGCAGCGTCTCACTGGGAAAATAATGGAGTTCATAAATGAGGATCAAGCTGGATTCAGAAAAGGGTATTCTGTGACCGACCACATTCAGACCATTAATCAAGTCATTGAAAAAGCGAAGGAATACAGATTTGCTACTTATTTGTGTTTTGTTGATTTCCAAAAAGCGTTCGACAGCATTTTTCATAGAAGTATCTATGAGGCCCTACAAGCGATAGGTATAAACTACAGATATATTCGCATAGTAATGCAGCTGTACAAAGATATGGAAGCATTCATTGCTACAGAAAGAAACGGTCCAAACTTTGCAGTCAGGAGAGGAGTGCGCCAAGGAGATCCTCTATCACCAATACTGTTTATCTTAGTGTTGGAAACAGTATTTTGGCGTATAGATTGGAAGAATGTCGGCATAAAGATAAATGGAAGATGGCTAAACTGTCTCCGATTTGCAGACGATATTGTTTTGTTGGCGAGCAATGCAGCAGACATCAAAATGATGATGGAAACTTTACTGGAGATATGTACAGAAGTAGGCCTCTCACCTAATTTTGATAAAACAAAGCTAATGACGAACGCAGAAAAGGTAGATATAAAAGTTGGAAATCATAGCTTACAATACGTAGAAGATTATAAATACCTTGGACAGTTGGTCTCTTTTACAAATAAATCGTGGAAGGAAGTGGACAGAAGAACATCCATAGGTTGGGCAAAGTACTGGTCGTTGAAAACAATAATGAAAAACGATTTCCCAAAAGAGATAAAAAAGAAAGTGTTTGATACATGTATACTTCCAGCCGTCTCCTTTGGTAGTCAGACTTGGTCCCTAACAAAAGCCCAAACAAAGAAACTGATAAGTTGGCAAAGAGGAATAGAAAGAAATATGATATCAAAGAGTAATTAGATTTAGTTTTTCTTTTTTAATATTTTTTTTATGGGGTGCTTTAGTGAACTCGTGTTATTCGAGTAACTGACCGGTGTCATCAATAGACATCGGCGAATCATCTACTTGAACAGAGGCTATTTCGTCTCTAGGTTCAGTGGGGGTTGAAATAGTGGAGGTGCTAGGCATTGGTTGAGGGGACCCTGTGTTCCTGGTTTTATTAGCCTATGGGACTGTATTAGCAGGGGTAGGGGCAGGAAGGGGGGAGGGGCAATTGGAGGAGGGATAGAGGAGGTCTTATCTTTATTATTATGTTTTGGATTGTCGGCCATTTGATTAATTGTCTTTGTGGATATTTCTCCAAATATAAATATATTATCTACCTGAATTCCTATTTATTTTTTCTCAATAGGTTTAATATTTTTCCGAGTAATTTCTGCGAATGATTTATTTTTGTAACATGGATTTTTCTCTCTAAAAATTTTCTTTGCTTCATTTAATGTTATTTTCTGGGAGGTTTGAATATCTTTTATTTCCTTTTGCAAAATAAAAGCCGGGCAATTTCGATATAATGCATTGTGCTGGCCTTCACAGTTAATACATTTCGGTGTTAGATGACATCTTATATTTTCGCCATGTTTATCCTGTCCGCATTGAATACAGACGGGTTGTTTTTTGCAGTGAGCCGTTGGGTGGTTAAAACCAAGACAATTGAAACATCTCAACGGATTCGGTACATAGGGCTGAACTTTTATTTTTTCATACCCTACTTGAAGTGTTTCTGGTGGTTGTGGGGTAGGGAATGTTACAATGTATGAGTTTGTTAGAATTTCGTTACCATTTTTTTTTTAATTTTTATACGAATAATGTCTTTACTTGTAGGCGATAATTCATTTTTAATTTCTTCGATATCAAGATATTGGAAGTCAAAATATCTTATTACGCCTTTACTGTAGTTGAGGGAATTATGAGGGGTCACTTCTACTGGAAATTGTCCCCCAAAATCCTTACACCGCATTAAGGTCTCCGACTGTTTACTGTGCAATGTTTGTAGTAGTAGAGAGCCGTCTCTTAGCTTTTTAACATTTTTAACCTCGCCGACTAGGCCCGTTAAAAATTTATTAATAAAAAAAGGTGAAACTCTTTTAAAACTTTCCTCATCTGTTCTTTTAATTAATAAGTAGCTCGGGCTCAAATTTATATTATCAATATTATTTTTTTTGGGGGGGGGAATTTTATTTGCCTCCGAGGGCCTTTTCTTTTAGTCAAAGGGCTAATTGTGGGATTTGGGGGATCCCCCATTTAGAGAGAGAAAACGAAATTCTAAAGATACGAGTATAGAAACAACAATAAAAGAAAAAAATGTTAATGAAAATATAAAAGACTTATCGATTCCTGTACGGAGAAAGTTGGGTTTTGCTTCGGTAATCCGTAGTACGTCCTATTTAACTCCACTTCACTATAAGTTTGGTATTAATCAACTTAAAGAATTTATAACCTCACTAGAACTTATCAGGGTTAGCCATATGAATTTTGATAATTGAAATTGGTAGACACCATGTTTTTAGTAATTGAATATATGTAAATTTTATTAACAATTTCAAGTTTTATAGAACATTGTACTTTTGTAACCTCTAATGTAGAATGGCCCTCGCCACCTATTGGTCAATTTTCAAACTTTACCGTTATCCACATATTATCGCATTTTTGATAAGAAATCAATTGAAGATCAGTCCATTTTATTATTGCTAAACCTTCCTGGAACTGTAAAGATGATATGGTTTTCATGGTTAGTAAAAATTCAGTTAGATTGAAATTAAAAATTCAATTAGATTGGAATTAGAATTAGTTTGAAATAGAAATTTAGTTGGGGAAAAAATTATAAAGAAGTGTAGATTTCAAAGTAAATATGGTTAGCATAAATTTAAACAGAATCAATGAACTAATAAAAACCTTTTATTGGTACATTACGACTGTTTGTACAACTAATAATGAAAAACTAGCAGTAATAATAATAGTTAATAAAAAAATTATTATCTTATTAAATTTGTTTGTTTGTTCTTGGGCGCTACAGTCCTTGCAGGACCTGGGCCTCTGCCACAATCTTATGAAATTATAAACTTATAATATAATGTAAACCTCCATTCTTAGCTTCAACATCTAAACATTTTAGCCAATGTCTATATCTTCCTCTTGCACCATCCAGGTGTCCCATTATCTTCCTTTGGATTCTTTAGTGATTTTTACAATATATGAGTTCTAACCACCTTATCTTAAAACCACTCTTTAACCAGGTTGGTTATTACATCCAAGTAGACTAGAGAAGAAATAATGAAGAAAAAGAACACAGCTCATAAGAGCCACAGTGTATAACTGTTATAAAGAATGTCTTCGTACATTTGTAGTATCTTTCATTGTTAAAGGTTATTATCAATGATTTTTAATATATTTTAATACCGCCAGCTGAATTAGAATATGCTTTATCAGAATAAGTAGTAAGTATATTGATTGAAGTATCTATTTTCTTAAGGAGAATAATCTAAATGAATACAATAAAAGTTTTTTATTGGACACTCACAAGATTTATTGAACTCTGCCTCAGCTGCGATAAATATAATTTCATATTTTAAGAATATGAAATGGATTGGACATTTCAACCAACAATTTGATTTGGAAGTTTCATATAGTCTTATACTAGGACCATTCAGTGAGTATCAACTCATCTGGAAAAATGGCCAGCGACTTGTTAATTTTATTGCTCCCAGAAGCTTGATTATGTTTTTTCGTCATTATAATAATGTTATTAATATATAAACAAAAGAACATGACTTCACCAAATTTGTTAGTATTGTAGATATGTTAGTGAATGGATTATACATTGATTCTGGGTGAGAAAGTCACTCAGCGTAGAGGAAATAAATGAATGAGCATGGTGTTTGATTTCCAAATTCACTGTATATACAAGAAATAAAAACCTTAATTTAAGTATCACTATATATATATATATATATATATATATATATATATATATATATATATATATATATATATATATATATATATGTATTTCAGGTTTTGAAATTTTTTATTTTGAACAAATGGTTTACCATTTTTTTATCCTTAAGTTGGGGTTAGTTGATGATTACTGCTTCGCATTTTTTTTTTTTTTTAATAAGATTTTTTATTTGGATTTTAATATTCTAAGCATGTATGAGCAGACAGTAAAATCAAAACAGAAGAAAGGCTGATTTAATGGCACTTGGAATAAAGATTTGAGAATATAAACCTAATTAGGATAATTTAACAGAAACAAACATTTGCAAAAATGTTATCCAATAGGTAAATAAGTAGAATCACATTGAAAATACTGTCAAATTCAGCGCGGAACTTTGCTTATTTTTTACTCGCTTAACAAAAATGTGAATAACCCCAGAAACTTTATAAACGAAGATTCTTCATTGAATCTGGCTTGTGGCATGTTGGATTAATTTCTCGCTACTGCCCTGAAAAACTCCATTGTGCTGAAACGGCAAGGAAGGGAAGAAAAATTCCTAAAATAAAACTGTATAGTGGACCCCTTATTATTTTACGCGAAAAAAAAAAAAAAAAAAAAAAAAAAAATCTACCTATATTCAGACATATTGCCCTGTATTTAAGTAGCAGGAGTTCTTATGTCAGTGAAAAAAGGACTGAACTTTTAGTGGTTTGACAGAGAATGCTGATAAATTTCTCTTCTAGACTCTTGATAATCTCTGATTTTGTGAATAAATAAATAGGATATTAAGCAGTTAAGTTGTATTTGTATCCTACATGTTTGAACAAGTTCTGTAACTGAATTGACTTACTTTGATTACATATAGTAATTAAATTGCAGTAGAAATAAGAAGTTAAATGCTCTACTTCTTAGCCAAGAAATTATTATCTTGACAGTATTGTTATTTTGACAGGAAAAGTACAAATAATCTAAACTGTTTCTCTAACTAATAAAAAAACTTTAAAATAAAAATAGAAAATTGGTGTAGGGGGCTTGATGGCTGAGCACATTAAGGTGAGAGTTTCAGCGCACCTCGTACAGAAGGTTGTGTAGGTTCGAATCCCATTTGGACGGATTAAAATATATTTCGTAGTGGAATAAATCATGGCCATCCCACCCTGGCTAGAATACTTAGATCAATTTTTTGATAGCCTGTTCTTTCTTTCCATAGTTGGTGTTACATAAGTATGTTAAGCACCAACAAACAATAAGTGTCGGTCTATGTAATGCATGGCTTTCTCAGCTGATTTATTATTTCCAACTATATAGACAAAAATAATAAATAATTCATATTGTAATACTGTTAACATTTTTTTCTGTTATATCAAATGATTCAAATCTAGAAGTTATTTCAAAATTTACATTTCTTTTACAAAATATTTTTTTTATTTTAATAAATTTCTTCACATTTTTCACAAAAGGTAAAGAAAACTAGTATTTTAATGTGTATTTATGTCATTTACTTAGCTGTACACTAACCCCTCTTAATTCGGGATTTGACATTTTTTTTTTTTTTTTTTTTTTTTTTTTTTGTCTACCCCTCAGTGCTTTTGATACTTGGAAAAAATTTCCATGGCTTACTTTGGTAAACCCAAATAATATTAATAAGGTAATCATTGCAAAATTTAAGAGATTAGTGTGTCTTACGAATGTAACTCTGAATATGACCTTGGTAAATTGAGTGCTGAGAATTGAGGGAAGGAAAATTTAATGAAACGAAACATAAAAAGTGAAAAATTGTGTTTATGAATAAATGTTAATTTTATTTGCATTTCTAAACAAGAAATCATAAAGCTGCTGTGTATTAATCTATACGTACTTTAGTTACCATTATTTAATTTATTTTACTTTTACTGCCTATTTCTTATACTGAAAGAATTTTTCTTGAAGATCTTTACTTTCTATATTACCTCTAATCTCCAAACAAAATAAATTTAAAATTGTTGTTTAGGATGTAGTATGGAAATCTTATGAAAGGTTTAAGTCGTAAATTTCATAGTCAAATACAATATCTATTATTTTGCAGCTAATCAAGTTTATTTTCTAGGATAAATATGATGATTGTTTAGCATAGACTAATATAAAGTTTCATTGATTTTTTTCATTCTTTCTCTTTACTTATTCATCAGTATTTTCTTCAATAAAGTATTATTTTCCATAAAACTCATTTAATGGCTAAATGAATTGGAATATATTTGTCTGAAATAGTTACTTCTTTTTCCAGATTACATCCGATGCGTGAACAAGAAAGACATCAGTTGGGCCATCTTGCAGATCTGTATTCTCTTGATATGCAACTTTCTGATCAAAATAAAGGACTTACCTGCCCTATTTTGACCAAAACCAGGTATTTGATTGTTACAAATATTAACCAGTTATTTCTATATTATGTATATTTTAAAACTGTGACAGAATACAAAATTATGAATCTTTAGAAGTTTGTTCTTATATACAGGGGTATCGATTTTTATTATTTTATATTTTTTGAGGTATGTCTCTGTAATAATGATTGTGAAGTTGTACTATATTCCGACTAAATAATGATCATCCGTTTATATTCTGAAGTCCTTGGTTTTCTGATGGATATTTGTTTCAGATCTGCTGAGCAATGAAATATGTTGAAAAATAAAAATAAAAAAGTTAAATAAATTAACATATAATGTAATAGTAATTATAGATAGCATTAAAAGTTGAAGTGGTTAAATAATTCAGTCAATTGCAAGGAATTAAAATCAGAAACAAATTGGGCAATCGCACATAATATATTTTTACTACAATAATTACTATTTGCATTCATTTAAATATTTACTGAAAAAAAAAAAAAAAAAAAATCTGTATCAAGGAATAAATACTTCATATTAACAAACTTCAAAATATTTTGCATTTATTACACTTCACAACAACTGATAGATTTAATTATTCCTTGCATTAGCTCATAATGCATTTTTATTACTTTTTACAACATTAACAAAAAATATTTTATATGTCTCTTGAATTATGTACTATAATCAAATCTAAAGATGCTTAAAATGTAACAGTTAACTTTATCTTTGTCAATTATATCTAAATACCAATCCAAGTTAATCAATTTTGTTACAGTTATTTTTTGTCTAGCATTACAAAAAAAAAAAAAATTTGGGATGAACTTAATTTTTTTCCAACTCTCTATTGTTATGCTAATGCTATTATAATAAATTAATTAAAGGAATTCTTTTAGATTATTTTTAAATGGAACCTTAATATTTTATGACAATATTAACGACTTCTTGTAGTTGTTAAATTGTTTATCACTGATGGAAGAGCAATCTTTGCGGTTGCTGATGATGTGGTGCAGTATAATTGCATTATTCTTTTGCAGTAATACTGTCCGAGGACTTCCTGTTGCAATGACCAGGTTCAGCAGCTTAGGAGAAATCAAGAGAAGGAGAAGGACGCCGCCTAGTATACATCCTCTATCTACAGGTTAATGAACTTTTTAAATTTATTGCAGCTATATTTTTCTCTTTTAATAGTATATATATTAATTAATATTATTTTGTACTAGATGTAGAAATGGGTGACACAGCAGATACAACTGACGGAGTTAGAGCACTCAGCAGCCAAGATTCTAGTCTAGCTGAACCTCAAGGTCATAAGTCCAGCTAGATTAAGGGAAATAAGTAAGCATTTGGCTTTTTTTTTTTCTTGTAATCTAAAATCCTCTGATATTTCCGAAAAGACTAGGGCCTCAGTACTCTATTATAGAAGCTTTAGTAGAGTACTAATTTGTTCATTGACTGTTGGTCGTCAATTGGTAATATTCAACTGTTGGCGATGTGTTTAGTTTTGTTATTAACAACCAATTGAAATAGACATGCTATTAGTTTGAATGTCTTGGGCTGAAAAGTTTGTAATTGTTTTATGTGTGTCTGTTTAGCTGTGCCATGTATTTGGGATGTCTGTTCATAGAGTTTTTTTATGTCGCATTATGTCATTAATTTTTCTCTTTTATTTTAATGAAATTAAATCAGAGTGGCTGGCACTGTTTTGATTTATTGATATCAGTTCAGTTGAACATGGATATGAATAACAGAAAAGTTTGTGAGAATGATATGCATTATAAGTAGGGATGGGCCAACTTGTCAGTAAAGCTAACTAATCGGCTGCTTTTATAGTCGGCAACTAGTCAGAGATTAGTCCGCAAAAAGTGGCGACTAGTTGGCCATTTTATTCATTTATATTTTTATGCTTAATAGTTTGATTTAAATGAAAACATGACCTTTATTTTTATTTTAATGATCTTAACAAAAAATAAATTTAATAACTTCTATTATACCCAATAAAGAGCTTACGTAGTCTACTATTTTTTTATTTTTTTATTTTTTAATCACAGTTCTGGTTTTGTATCATAATTATAAAATATTTATTCTTGATTGAAATGTAATATAAAGGTTGAAACACGAAAAGGAAACTTTTATTTTATTAATTTACATGTATTTTTATTTACATTAGATTTTTAGATGTTTTGTGTTGTATATATAATTCCTTAAACACAATATCTTTTTTGGTATGATTAAATTCCAAATTTCACAATTAACTATCGTAGCTAAGTAAAGTAAATTGGTGGCTTTTGCTTTATTTTTCAAAAAAAAAAAAAAATAATAATCGGTTGCAGACTGGCCTGTTTGCAAAAAAGCTCTGCTTGACTGCCAAGCTCCCGGGCCTGAGTTCGAGTCCGACTGAAAGCATAAAATTGTGATTGTGGCTCGACTTTGAGGTCGGGATATATATATATATATATTGTTATGTTTATTTCTTTGTTGATAAAGGTTATTTTACTAAAATTTCGACTATTTTGAAATTAATTTTCTTTATAATAAAATTTTAATTATTTGTCCCTATTTGGGCTGTAGTTTGTTATGTTTCAGCTTTTTATTAGTTAATGTAAAATTATTTTCATTTATATAAAGTTAATTTAATTTGTTAAATAAAATTTTGAGGGAATATCAAAGGTTCAGCTTTTCAAAGATAATGATTTTGACTCAAGAATATATATTTTCTAATAAAAGAAATAAAAACATCTTACAATTATATTACATTTTTTAATTAACGTAGTTATAATTAAAATACCTTCTTTCTTCTAAATGACTGTAGGTTCTCACAACCCAAATGTTCCCCAATTTGTCCTTCTTGCATGAAAATTCCTTCTTTTTCTTCCTTCGCCAGTTTATTCAAACACTCCTCTCATCCAGACTGCTAGTATAATTCATTATTTTTCTTCACACATGTGACTTGTTAAATCTCAGATAGATGTGATGTTTCAAAATGCGAAAGATGAGAGCGAGAGGTGTTGTCGCCTCGAAGTTCCAAATCAGAGAGACCATGGTGTTAATGTCTCGGCATCCATCAGCATATCTGGCTAAAAAGACGCCATCCCAAGCATCCTTTCAAAAAAAACCATTAACGGCCAAATCTGCTTCATCATGGCCTTCATATTTATTACGTCTTAACTTACAATAATTATATAAAATTCAAATTATACAATAAAAAACATTTTAAAAATCCTAATCATTTTTAACATATCCCAATTTAAATTGATAAGCAAAAACTTCGTAACAATTAGATCGGCGGCGAACTCTCGCTGGCGCCAAATTCAAACTTGAATTGTTTTTAAATTACAATTTATCTCGACTCCGAAATATCACAACATTCGGGTCCACTTCAGAATAAAAAAAAAAATTTTGAAGATTTTTTTTTTTTTTTTTTTTTTTTTTTTTTTTTTTTTTTTTTATTCCAAACTTATTCTCTAATTCCAATTTTTTGATTAATCATAAACTCCTTAGTATACCATTTACAAAATGTTATTAATGTGTCAAGATATCAAAACAAAATAATACTTAAATTAGATCAACTTATTAATAATTAGTTATTCTACTACTTCTCTATTTGAAATATTCTTCATTTCCATTACCACCACCACCTTCTTTAGATGACTTATAAACACCACAACTTTAAATTAACAATAATAGTAAAATTGAAAAACAAAAAGGAAAAAACCTTAAACTAAAATTCTACACAATAAAATTTTCTAATAATAGTCAACACTTTGACATTAATTTAATAATTTGACTGATAACTCAATAGAAATATTTGAAAACTTTTAAAGATTAAAAAACTTAATTAAAATTATATGAAACATTCCTTAATCGTTTATAATTACTTTATAATAGAATGGATATTTTCATAAATGATTGCCTAAAATGTTACCAAATTTCCAATCAACACTTTTGAAATTGTAATTTCTTCTTGACTCTCCCCCGCAGGTAATTGCGTACATCAATGGAAGTCTGATTATTTTCATTATTGAAGTAGTGCCTCTTCATAATTTCTTCTTCTAATAACTTGGATAATTTATTTTTTTTATTTTCCAAAATATAACTTGGGTCTTCTCTATTAATATTTACATTATATACTTCTTTTTTAAACAAATTTTTTCTTTCTGTTTTGCTATTATTATATTTATTTATTATAATGATATAATTATACATACTTCTGTTAAGCTTCTTGTTCATGTTTGTTTTCAGCTTATTATAATCCTGAACAGTTACCTTTTTTAACCTTCTAACAATTTTGACTCTTCTTCCTGTTCTAAATGTTATTTTTCTTATTTCTAATCTTTTTCTATATCTTGATTTTCCTTTTTTATAGTTCACATTTTTCTTCAATAATTGCTTAGTTTTCTTTTTGTCCTTCTTCTTCATTTTCTCAACTGACACATCTGTTATGTTTTCTTCAACTTTAGTTGATTCTTCATCTTCTTGGTTATTTACGTTTTTATTTTTATTTTCAATTTCGGTATCTATTTTTAGGTAACATCCCTCTGTAGACTTAATATGTTCTTCTATATTGTCATTATTATTATTGCTCTGACTACTCACACTATCACCTTCAATATTTTGTAACTTTGAATTTGTTTCACCACTTTTATTGTCAAATAATTTATTCGATTCAAGTTTCAAATCAACAGTGGTCTGTCCTAATTCTTTATCAGATTCATTTAACTCATTTGATTTAGTAAACCATCCATCAATTTTAGTGTTAATTAATTTATTTAATTCATTTTTCAAATCAACAGTAGTCTGCTCTAATTTCATATTAAATTTAGTTGATTGTTTATCAAATTGTACATTAATTTCAGCAAATTGTTCCTTGAATTCAGCAGATTGTTTATTTAATTGTTCCTTAAATTCAGCAGATTGTTTATCAAATTGTTCCTTAAATTCAGCAGATTGTTTATCAAATTTAGTTAACAATTCAAGAAGTAAAAAGTTAGTGTTTAAATCTACTGGTTTTTTTGTTAATTCCTTATTTGCATTAGCATTTGTTGGTTTTTCCAGTCAAATCATTGTTTAATTGCTCAGAATCATATCTATTTTCTAAATTTTCCACATTAACATCCAGAACATCACTTTGTTTATACCTTTTAATAACACTCTCATCAGTTACTTTTAAATTGACTACAGTACCTTCCATTTTTAACATTAGTTTACTTAAACTTAAATAATATGCTAAATTGTATAACCCCTATGAATATTTATATCAAATACAAAAATCATAAATTTTGTTGACACATTAAAAATTATAATAAAAACCTTGAGTCAAAATCCTTAGAAAAGTCCTTTTGACGGGCGCCATTTTGTTATGTTTATTTCTTTGTTGATAAAGGTTATTCTACTAAAATTTCGACTATTTTGAAATTAATTTTCTTTATAATAAAATTTTAATTATTTGTTCCTATTTGGGCTGTAGTTTGTTATGTTTCAGCTTTTTATTAGTTAATGTAAAATTATTTTCATTTATATAAAGTTAATTTAATTTGTTAAATAAAATTTTGAGGGAATATCAAAGGTTCAGCTTTTCAAAGATAATGATTTTGACTCAAGAATATATATTTTCAAATAAAAGAAATAAAAACATCTTACAATTATATTACATTTTTTAATTAACGTAGTTATAATTAAAATACCTTCTTTCTTCTAAATGACTGTAGGTTCTCACAACCCAAATGTTCCCCAATTTGTCCTTCTTGCATGAAAATTCCTTCTTTTTCTTCCTTCGCCAGTTTATTCAAACACTCCTCTCATCCAGACTGCTAGTATAATTCATTATTTCTTCACACATGTGACTTGTTAAATCTCAGATAGATGTGATGTTTCAAAATGCGAAAGATGAGAGCGAGAGGTGTTGTCACCTCGAAGTTCCAAATCAGAGAGACCATGGTGTTAATGTCTCGGCATCCATCAGCATATCTGGCTAAAAAGACGCCATCCCAAGCGTCCTTTCAAAAAAACCGTTAACGGCCAAATCTGCTTCATCATGGCCTTCATATTTATTACGTCTTAACTTACAATAATTATATAAAATTCAAATTATACAATAAAAAACATTTTAAAAATCCTAATCATTTTTAACATATCCCAATTTAAATTGATAAGCAAAAACTTCGTAACAATTAGATCGGCGGCGAACTCTCGCTGGCGCCAAATTCAAACTTGAATTGTTTTTAAATTACAATTTATCTCGACTCCGAAATATCACTACAATATATATATAAATATTTTTTTTTCTTATTAAATAAGTTTATAAATATAATGTTATCTGTGTTAAAATCTTTTTTGTATCATTGTAATCAAATTTTAAATCATAATTTTCAGGAACCGGAATATCGATTGAACTTGGCTGGATTCGATATAGGTTGTGATGTAGTTTTGTATAAACCAATGAGATGAATCTTATCCGTAATCGTTGCCTATTAATATTTTGTACCTATATTAATTTCCATTATTGTATTTATTTAAAAAGAAAAAGACTTTATAATTGTATGCATAACCAGTATCCCATCAAGTGCTTTCATTATTCGTACCTACTTAGCGATTTTCTCTAATTATAAAAGTGTACATAAAAATTATGAATTCCACAATATAGCTACTGCTCTTTTACCTGTTTCACATTCCAGTGAATATACATGTTATAGATTTTTTTCTTGGAATTCTAAAAAACAAAAAAAAAAAAATTAATAGTTCTAAATATATTTATTATAATTTTTCTTTTAGAATAGTACTGAATTGTTTAAAAGTTTTATGACTTAATTTTCTGGCATATTGCTTATTTCTTGAACCGTGTTCATGGTTTTAGTAAGAATGTGCTTTATATCAATAATAATCTTGTTTCCCAAAATGTATTTTACTTATATTGCCTTATAAAGACAATGTGATACTATGAGAAAATTGATTTTTGGAAATGGTTCCAATATTAAGTTTGTGTATTTTTTCTATAAATAATCTCATTGTAGTTATGATAGCTGTAATTGAGTTGATCCTCTAAATACCAACTTGAAGAATCCTAGAAAAAACTTCAGAAAAGAAGGTTGCAATAAGAAATATTGAAAATTTAGATTTTTTTTTTTTATTACTTATTGGTAGAATAAGTAAGCAATAAGAAATTACGAAACTCATGTGTACAGTATTTATTTAGATTCATTTATTTATTTTTTTAATGTATAATCAAATTTACATTGAATTGCATTATTGGCTCAACAGCCTGATATGTTTTGGAGTTAATGTTTCAGAGGTGGTTCTTAATGTAGCATTCAATTTTATCTGAGAAGTGAAAATTCATTTAGAAATGTTAAAAATTAATTTTGAGCAGTTGCATAGTTATATATATCCTTTATTATTAGTTATCTTTATGTTTACAATATTCCAGTTTGCTCTGAATTTCAATTGCCTTTTAAAATACTGATT
Organism: Euschistus heros; assembly: GCA_003667255.2. NCBI lineage: Eukaryota > Metazoa > Arthropoda > Insecta > Hemiptera > Pentatomidae > Euschistus > Euschistus heros. Next base: position 2,033,187 of record RCWM02000030.1, on the reverse strand, counting down.
ATTTTATTCATAGAGGACAGTTCTTTAAAATCTGAACATGTCCACTTTCGGTTGATATTTCTTTTCTTTTTTTTTTTCTGATGAAACCTTGCTAGCTGTATACACTACCATACTTTTTTTTTGTTTTTGTTGGTAGACATCTATCAAGGATTTGAATAATATTACATTCAACAGCAGGTGAGGAATTACATAATTTTTAAAATTATGTTGTTTTTTTTTGCTCTTTTTTAAACATTTTCTGAAGTGGACATGTTAAGTTTTGAAATGCCTCTAAATTTGTTAGATATATTGAAATATTTATTTATGTTAAAGCTCTGCTTACTTTAAGGTATTTAGTGTACCTTAATCAAACCTATCTTTATTAATTCTCCAATTTATCCACTATTTAATAAAAATACGTTGAAATGGCATGGAATTTTATTTTTTTTATTTATTTTTTTTTTTTTGAGCTTGGTTTTGTAATATATATATTAACTTCTTGATGGATAACTTTCCTTACTTATTATGCACTTGCCAATTTTTTGTGTTTTTTAAAACATTTATTTCTTTTTCTTAACCTCTTTGGAAGAAGCGAATTGAATTATTTTTAATTCTCTTCATTTAATGATTAGAAATCTTTCAAATAAATTGATATGTTCGGTTATTGTGTACTTAAATTATTATTATTTTTTTTTAATTTAGTTTGTTCTTGTCATTTTTGTTTTTACTCAAATTATTTAGTTTAGCGATGTAAACAATATACTGTTTGTTTACATCACTAAACTTAATAATTTTCATTAATTTGGAATTGATATTCAAAGATTTTTTCAGATTAAAAAGAAGTTAATAGTTCTATGATATTTTCAGTTTCTTATATTATTATGATATTAGGTCAATTATACAAAGTATTGAATTCTTAAATTTTGAAATAAAAATGTATGTTGAATTTCGTATTATATTTTCATTTTTTATATTCGTTAACATCAAGTTCATTGATAATTGTTAAATATGAAACTTTGTTAGATGAATTCATTCACATGAACATACATGACATTAGTATGTATTTTAACCACTTAAATCATGATATTTCTCAAAAATAAAACTTTATTCTGATTTTTGTTTGTGGATTATATGTAGAGGATCAGCATCTTATATTTGATTTGCTCATATTGAAACATTCTTATTTTAAACTTAATACTTATTGACATTAGATTAAGTGAAGTCCAAAAATCATCGTTGTCTTTTGTTAAAATAAAACTTCTTTTTATCATTATTTGAATGTAAATGTGTATTAAAAATTTACTGCCATTTTTAGTTTTTAATAATTTATTATGTTTTATATTGTAATAATTTATTTGTAAAAAAAACTGTTCAAAGATTTTTGTACTATTGAATATGTTGCTTCATTTATATTATGGTTTTTCAACCATTTCCTTGCTCATAGGAAGAAAAGCGTGCTATGTCTCAATAGAATATATTGTACAAATTAACTTAAGATTTTAGGTACATAAAAATTTCATGCTTTTTGTGAATAAACTGTTTAAAGTAAGTTTTATGTATATATTTCAGTAGACCAATCTGCACACTTATTCCTTCACTTCCTCCAACCTTCACACATCCTAGTAAATCGACTCTGAATAATGTATTTTTACCTAACATAACATAACATTATCTTGTTGGCTAATGAATTTGTATTATGTTTATTTATTTCTTATTTAAATACCTTTCAGGTTTCAGATATGTTTTATAGAAAAGCAATACAAAATGGATACATTCTTTCTCATCATGTCAGTTGAACTAAAGCATAGTATAAGTTGACTTCTAGCAAAGTAACTTCTAGTCATTCTCAAGCAGTTTTTTTTTTTTTTTTTTTTTTTTTTAGTTTGGGCATAATATCCTTATGTACTCCAACTAGAAATGGAGGAAGGACAGACGGGTTATCCTACTGGTTACCGACCTATTCTAGCCATGGTTGGAAGATTCATTTCGTGGGTTCAGCACAAAATAAATTTTAACCTGTCCAGGTGGGTGTGATTCAAAACCATGACCTCTCCCCAACTTGCTCGGCCATCGAATCCCCAAACAGTTTCAAGAGGGTCACATTTAAGCAGTGAAAAAAGATTTCAGCACACATTTTCAGGGATCAGAAACTATTGTGGTAGGCACCAAGTATTAGGCTACTTTCTCCATGCAAAATGGACTTTTTTTCCTCAACAGTAAAAACAAATGGTATGGAAAGGACCTATTATTAGAATTTTAAATTAGCTTGGGATCTATAAGAACCTATTTTGAATTTTGATACTTATTTAGAAGGGTAATGAAGTATAAAACTTCCTAAGCACACACAGTGAAGATGCTTTGTTGGCAGTAAATTTATTAATACTGTAGTAAATGGGGTCCACCTAGGACAGACATGAGCAAACTTTTTAAGGGGAGGGCCGAATGAAATAGAAAAACATCTAGGCGGGCCGGATAAAATAGAAAAACATCTAGGTGGGCCAGATGAAACAGAAAAACATCTAGGCAGGCCAAAAAAATTGAAAAAACAAAGTTTCACAACTAATGAACTTTATTTTTGAGTTTATCTATTACACTCTACTTATATGGTACAACAGTAGAAGATCCAGAATGCAACGAGAAGAAAACTATCTATTCTAGCTTTGCAGAAAATAAATTTTGTCTTATGTATGATTGTGTGTAACCATATCGTGGGCCGGATTGGTTAGCCCGAAGGGCCGCACTTGGCACGCTGTACTTTGCCCATCACTGACCTAGGATCATAGTGTTCGACTTCCCACTTCAGTATTTTACTATAAGTTATTACATCATTATTAAGGATTTATTCTTGTCATACTTATTCTTGCTGATTTAATTTTTTTAGATGTATTGCTAGTCAAGCATGAAAAAGGCAGGACTCAATGTCTGTTTTTGTTAAACCTGATATGATAGACACAATGTGAGAACCATTAGATCTATCCAGTAATGGTTGTTTACAGATAAGTATATCTTTCAATTATTTTAGGTCAATATTTGAAAAGTGAGAATAATAATGGCTGACAAAAGTCCAAATGAAAAAAATATTTACCCTAATCAGATACAGTTAATAGATAAATTAGTCTAGTGTGGATGTACGTAGTTAGGTCTTTAAGTTTCCGGCCTGTCCTGCTTATCCTCCTTCAAACGTGCCATACCCATCTCGCCTGCACTTCCTCAGTCCTGTCAGTCAGTGTCCAGCCTTAAAGGAAAGACCCCATTTTTACAATGTTCAAACTTGAGTACCGTGCGGTTATTAAATTCTTTTGTAGAGTCTTGCGAAAATTAAAGAGTGCTTGGATTGTGTATATGGGCAGTTCTCCCCCTCATATTCCACAGTGAATGAATGGGCAAAATTATTTAAGTTAGGGAGAGAGCGTCTAGAAGATGACCCGCGTCCTGGTCGCCCATTGGAAGCTGTCACTTCTGAAACAATCCAACTTGTGGAATCTTAATTGCTGTCTGACTGCTGCGACTGAAAACCAAGGAAATAGCGTGAGGTTGGGGCTTTTAAAAACAAGTATTTTGAGGATCATCAAAGAGCATTTGCATATGAACAAGGTTAGTGCAAGATACCAAAAATTCTTTCAGCTACTCAAAAACAGGAACGAGTTCACTGCTGCAATGAATTTTTACACATTTTTTTCCAAGCAACAGTGGAAGAACATTTTTTTAACAAATAAGAAAATTATTTTTTTCATGGTATGGAAATGTTGCCAAAGCATTGTATTAAGTGTGTTGAACCTAGAGGAGAATATATTGAAAAACAGTAAGACCAGTTTTTTTTTCTTTCACCTTTCCTTCTATCCCAGGCCCGAAACTTTTGGACCTTACTATGTAAATTGATGATTAGTTGCACATCTAATCACCTGATCTGTTTGAAGTTCTCCTAAACTTCTCCAAGCCAAGTGATGGCAATCATCCTCCATGCCAAATCCACTCTGCTATAACTCTTATGTACAGGCTTGCTAGGTCCTTATTTATATTAATTAATTTACTAAATAATAAAGTAAGGATCAAATAATAATCCAACTTAAGGTGGTTTTATTTGCAATGACAAAAAAAAAAAAAAAAAAAAAAAAAAAAAAAAAAAAAAAAAAAAAAAAAAAAAAAAAAAAAAAAAAAAAAAAAAAAAAAAAAAAAGACATGAGCATTGATTAAAACATTGTTTTATTAATTAATCTTTGTATAAGTTTTTATTTCAATATAATAATAAAAAAAAAAAAAAAAAATTCTATAATATGAAAGAGTAAAAATTTATTTTAAGATTAACATTTCTTTCTTTTGTACAAGACTAAAACGACAAGAAAGTGCTTGTCGTTTTCCACTAATTCAGCATTTACCAGATAAATATTTAAAGCTTTCAATTAATTATAAAAGCCTCATTTACATGACAGTAATTAGACCTATTTAGACAAAGAGTTGAGCTTTGGGGCTCTATCCAAGTCTACTCGTGTCCAATGCTTACAATCTAAAATTCTCAATGCTCCTTATTGTCTGAAATTATTTTATCCATAAAGTTTCATTTGTTGCTTCATGGAAACAAACTAAACACCTATCCTTCCATGATAAGCTCCATATTGGTTCAAATCCATTAGTCTCCTGAACTTGCTCCGTATACTATTCCAGATAACTCTCCAGTCTGAAAAGAAGATAGCCCAGGGACCTCATATTATAGAAATTTTATAGAAGTGCTACCTTTACAATATATTTTGACATACTATTAATTCAATGTTCTGATAATTTACTTATTGTATAATTGTACAGTTGTAAATATTAGTAAATAAAAAATAATTCTTTTTCTGGAATTAAAGATTTTTTGTTTTGTTTTTATTTACGGTAATATACATATCATACTTTTATTATTATATAAATATTATTTTTTATTATATATCTCTCTCTTATTTTATTTTAAGATATCTAAGCCAGGAGCCAGGTATGATTTTATTTTCTGTTATGTAAATGTTATTCTTTGACTTTGCCCCAGAATAAACTTTTTTTTCTATCCTATTACATATGAATCAGGTGCAATTGAAAATGTGGATTTTAGTCAGTCCTGATAAAAACAATTATTAGATCTATGAATTTGTTACATCTCTCAAAATAATAAAATTAATATATTATCTATGTGTACAGATGAATTCAAGCCTGGGCTAGGGAGAAATAGCTTCTTATTTTGAGTATCCTTCTTTCAACAAGTTTTTTAGCTTATTTGTATTTTATGTCTTTTTATAAAATTTGACACATTATTCCTTTCCTCAGACAATTCTAATAAAGTTATTTAGTAAGTAAATCTAGAGGTTCCATAGAGCTATCATGGATGAGTGTTGATATTAAACCTTCTCTAATAATCCCTAAACAAACCCATATATAAAAATCAGTCTTCCTATAAATGTCTTGTTCTATTCTTTGTTTGAGCATTAATAATCCTCCCAGAGATTTATTTATTAGCATAAATCTATTTATTATTTATAACTAAATTATTCAGAACTGAATGAAAGCGTAAAGTTGCTGTATGAAGAACAATTCACACAGAATGGTCAGCACTAAATTGAACAGTAAACACTCAATGTGAAAACTGCTACATTGATAGTTTCTTAGTGTTAATCTGATGATATTCTCCATGACTACAATATACTAGCAAGGAGACTTGAAGTACAAAGAAATTAATGAGTCCGGTAAGATAATAAATTAAATCTATCAAGAAGATCTTTTCAAAACTTGAAAGTTTCTGCTTATGTCAAAGGAGGAAGGGAAAAGATTTTAAAAATTAAGATCCAATCAAAGGATATACAAAAACAACTAATTTTTAATAAATAGTATATACAGAAATTAAAATTAAAATATTTTTATTTTTACAGTGCAAGAACATTTCTATTTACAAACAACAATTAGACACAAATTCACTATACGAAACGTGTTGCTATTGCTAGAATCTTAGTGTAATCAACCCCTTTGGCAAATGATTTTTCTTTGAGTATTGTCCTAAGCATCACAGGTACTGGTACATGTATTCTATTTCCCAGAGGAGAGCCTGTGTCATCAATCAGCACTAAATTATTGGTGTCAAACTTGGGTATTCGCGGAGGTTGGTGCTTTTTAACTCCTACAAGAATACCTTTCTTCTTTTCTCCTAGTATTGCAACTAATACCTTATCACCTGTAACATATAAAACAATAATCAATCATATTTACTACAAACTTGAAATCCAACATTAATACATTTACAGACTCATTTAGATAAATTTGGCGAGAATTTTAAATTCTAGACCCATAAAATTAAGTATTAAAGGGTTTAACGATTAACTATTTTTCTAATTGATATCTATAGTTAGATATTAGAATTAGACAAATCCACAGAAACAATTAACATAAAATAAGAAATAGGCATCAGTAGTCAAACTCAAAAAGTAATGGAAATATAAGAGACAATAGTCAGGTGTAGATGTAACAAATAATAAATGAATAAGTTTTTTCCAAGACCTTAGGCCACAAATTGTCCAGAAGAAGTGGGTCAAGATATTGTCTTTAAATTTGATAAGGTACTATAATTTGGCTAAAAAAAAACCTGAACAAAAATTGCAACTGAAATTCTTTGGAAAAAATAATATAAATTATAAATATGTGTGGCATTCAGTATCTCTTTGAACTGACATTTTTAATTGTTAAAAAATATAAGAATGATAAAAAAGAAATTGTAATTTTTGAAAGTCCAGAATACCCATACCCGATTGGCAACATGGTCAGATATCAATATTAACAGTAATACACTAATTGATTTATAAATATGTTAATAATCACAAGTGATATTATTTCTTCACATTGTTATCACTTATTGATCATGATATTTATGAATTATTCTTTTAGTACTTGTACAAAAACATTTGCAAATTGAATATCATCATTGATTAGGATCTAATGGAAACTGCCTTATATATTGACCTAAAGAATGTCAGCATTGTTCTTCTTTAATTTATATTTACAGGCTAATTTTGGAAACTTAATGTAGGACTACATGGTCAACGGAAGTAAAGTTCAAACAAATATGAAACACTGACATTTCTCAGTTGATAAAATACCTCAAATCTGAAAATCATATAAATACAACAAAAATAATTAATATAATGTTTGTGAATATAAAAAAATATAAAGACTTACCTATAGTACCAACACCCTTTCTATTATATACGTGAATACATTTTGGTGGTTTTCCTTCAGCCATCGCCTTCCTTCCAATTTCACTATTATCAACAACTCTCAGTCTAGACATTTTAATAATGTGATAACATTCCTTAGAAGTGTGAAAGGATCTTTGAAATATATTCGATAAAGACATAATTAATCAGTACTGAAACTACACCATAAGTAAATTTAACCTTCCACAGGCTATAAGACCAACATCGATAGATTGTAAATATTGAACATCGATATCAAAATTAACTTCCATAGAGGAATGATTTAACTGACAATTGCAATGCATTAAATCAAATTTACAATTAGGTTTAACTTTTTAGGTGTATAAAAACAAAAAAAGTTAATTGAACAGTGAAAATTCTAGACTGCCACATTTTTGGAATCATGATACTAAATAAAAGCAGATTAAATTTTCTGTTAACATTACCACTTTCTTTTTTTTCTTTTTTACTATAATCATTAATTGTGGTCTTTCTAATCCAAGCGAGCTACTCAGTCAAATATCTCTGCTTACATTTATTTAATATTTCTATTTGCATATATTGCAGACGCAACTGATCAAGTAATCATTACTGGATTAACTATTAGATGAGGAAAAGTTGATCTATATAATATAGGTAAAGTAACAATTAAAAAAAATAATTAAAAAATACAACCTAGTTCATTGGATTGAGGATTTATTTGCAGAATTTTTAGGTAACATCTGAATATTTCAAAACAACTAGGATGTTGTAGATGAAGGGGCTATGTAACATTTTCTTGCTAGAGGAAAGTGTAAAAAAAATAATTAACTTTAAATATAAATTACTCAAAATTATGTTTTGTTATACAACCCCTTCATCCACCAAACACTTCAGTTATGTAAATTATCAATTAAAGCCATACCTTCATTGGCTACCATTAAAAAGTTTCACATTCTCTTAGTTAATGTGGTTCACAAGTGGCTAATTTCTCTTCTATAGACTGAGCAGTATTTTCTGACAGGTTGTAAAAGTATGAAAATCAGAATCTTCAATAAATGAGATCTTATAACAGAGAGAAACATTATCTATTTATGAACTGATCAAAACAGTTAGCTCTATGAAGTGAATCAGATCTTGCCCCACTTCGTTACAGTGACTGATATACTTCCTCCTTTCTTACTATTGTTCATCAATTATTCTTTTTCCACTAACCTTCCTTTATTAATGAGTTGGTTATGAGCTTATCTTTTAGAGTGAACCTAAAACATCCAGATGATATCTGGAAAATTGTATTTTTAATCTAATATCAATAGATATTTTTATCTTAATTTCTACCTTTTGTATATTTGAAATTAACAAATTTAAGAGTTCAAATTTTGTGATTTAATGGTACAGTCCAGCATTCCCTTACCAAGATGTTTAAGGTTTAACCCTGAAGTACAGAAATAACCATTTACTTATTATAATAGGCCAAATTTTATCTTCTTTTTTTTAATATATATATATTGTAATTTTATGAAAACTCTCTAATTATCAATAATTAGATGAATTAATTACAAAATCAACACAACAGGTACATCCCAAAAAAAAAATGAAATTAAGAATAATAAACCACTATCAATTATTCCAGGAATGTCCCACATTCATATGAAAGGCTGATTTCATTTAGGTTTTTCAATTTTTTTCTGACACAGGTTCCTTCAACTACTCACTAGCTGGCCAGTTAGACAAAATATAAATTCTAAATGAAGTTGGAGGATTTTTCATATCCATCCAGAATGCACAGAACAATGAATACATAATATTAATTATATTGTTTCTGTTTCTATTCTATTGCTACTTGAATATATTGTTCTATTTTTATTTGGTTCATTTTGTGATGTGGTATTGAGTTACCTAAAATTTTGTAATGTATTTACAAAATTAATCAATATAGCCTTGACATTTTTTGAGAAGCTATTTAGATTTGGTTCAATGTTGTAGCAGTCTGTATCGTAGAAGGCATTATTATAAGAAAACAGTGTTTTTCAAAATAATGAAATTATTCATTCAGCTGTTAGTTTAGTTAGGGCATCAGCCATCTTATTCCTTCAATTCTTGCTTTTAAAAGTTCATTTCTTCATGTTTATTGTCATATTAAATTATATTTCACTTATTTAATTAGCTGGTCAATGGTGTCTGGAGTTTAATTTAGGACTAGCAAGAAAGGTGTTATAATTACCACAATTGTATTTGATGTAAATGTGGATTGTTATATCATCTTGTTAATATTTTTATTCTCATGGGGGTTATATATTGTTATTTTGCTGGTTTAATATTTTCTTGACTGTTACTATTAAACATATACATAAGGAGGTAGCAGGTTACAAAAATAAATTATAATGAATAACTTTTTCCAGGTACTTTAATATCATAATAATATAACTGGTACATGTAAAATAATGTACATATATATACTTATAATTCCATGACAAAGGATTACTGTACATATTGCCGGTAACCATTTTTAACTTTTGGTAGATAAACAACAGAATTTACAAAATATATATATATTTATAATTAAAATTATAAGAATATAATAATAAGCCTGGCAAATTTACAATATAAATAATAATTAATATAACTAAATTAATAATAGTTTATGTATTAACATAAAATCAAACAATGTAAAACAATAAACAGTCACAAAATCATGTCATGAAAATAAAAATAAATGCTTTTTATTTTTATATGAAGGAAGAAATAAAAATATTATCCTGGAGTGGTCCTGGAAATATCATATCTTATATATCTTTTTTTTTTTTTTTTTACATTTTTAATTCTTTAAAGATTGTTTTAATGTATAGAGAGGACCCTATATCTACATACTTGCATCATATTATTACATACTAATTGCCATAATATCACAGATTTATGTTATGGTTAAGTTGGTTATTCATAATGTTTTCTTGGAACAAAAAAATAAATAGAAATAAAAATAGATCAAAGGGCTAAAAAATTGACAAAAATTTAAAATTCGTTGCAAATAAATGGACACAATAAAAATTATAAGTCCAAAGTGACAGTATTTTTTCGTTGTTATAATGGGTTACTTAAAGAAAATAAAAAATGAATATAGGAATAATATACTTAAAAATACATTCTTTTCCTATTATTCACTTTTACAAATATGTTACAAAGATCAAAATTAGCTAGGCACCACTACTAGTTGGGGAAGTGGAGAGGAAGGTTCCAAGGAGGTTTTGAAATTGATCACACACAAAGCGTTTCAACTTTCTAATGTTCTAAACAATGAGAGTCAAATTTTCAAAAAATGACAATGCGCAACAGGAAATCATCTCTATTAGACGATATCCTTTCTTAAACAAGCGACAAAATTTAAGAGACACCAACGTATTTATATATATAATTTTATTTTTTTTTAAAACAGCCTCAAGTACAAAAAAAAAACCATCGGCAACCAATGTGCAATCCTCCTAACTGCTCAAATGTATCAAATAAGTTAAATTTAGTTGTCAAAAAGATTGATCTTAGCAAGTGTACACTGTCCTGATTTCTTTTTACTTGAAATGACAATTACATTGTAATAAAAGTTTCTCAATAGTTTCACCATTGGAGATGTACACAATTGATTGCAGATGGTGCCTGTGGTCCACTTTCTTGGCAACTTATAGAATTTAATTTTTTTAAATTTTACATTTTATCATTTATTGTTTTTAATCATTTAATTTTTTTTCTTTTTTTTCTCTTTTTAAGTATTATTATTATAATTTATTTTTTTGATAGTCCGAAACAACAGCCGAATAAGAGCTAAGAAAGTGCTTCCCAATTTTATAAAATATATTCAATATATTATAATATATTAAAATAATTATAATACTTATATTACTAAAATACATAACTCCTGGGCACTTTACGAACTTGTAATTACAATATCTATATAATCTCAGAATATACAATAAACCTTGTCAAATAAAGCAAAGAATGGATACACATTCTCTGCTAATATCTTTTATGTCCTTTTTAAAATTAAATTTAAATAATACATTCTGCTATTTGTAATTTATTTATTCAAAAATAAAATTAAAATAATTATATTTTTAAATGGGAATAAAAGCAACTAATAATTGCTTTTAAATGAATATCATTGAGAGGCCATTGAATAAGTAACATGTTAAGACAAAAAAAGATAGTCTATAACATAAAAGTAACAGACTGTTTACCACTATCTAAAAGACAGAATGTTATTCATCCTCAATTCATTCATAATTGCACATCGGTCTATAACAATTTTTTTTTTTAATTTTTTTAAAAAACTTTATAAATGTTTGTGGCGGCTCTCTTGGACACACATAAATTACAATTACCACCAAAGATGTAAAATCCCTACAAAATAGACATATTTACAATTTTTTTTCAAAACATTTTGCTTACTAATATATTATAAATATAATGTATAAAAAATTAAATGTTTCAGTGTCAATAAACACTAGGGTCAGAACAATATACCGTGCGCAATTTACAAACCCAATCCTTAAAATCTTTTTACAAGAATATGTACATTTAATTCTAAAAAAAAATAATATATATATATTATAACACACATCTGATTTCTGAGATAGAAACATACATACCAGAAAACTAAATTTCAAAAATAAAGGTAATTATTGTGCAAGCTTCCATTTAACAGATCCTTACATTGTTTGGAAGTCTTTCGAACTATATTAATCTACAGGATTCGACCTAATAAACCTAACAACACATGGTGTTCCCGTGGATTTCTAAGGCAGTATATTTAGTCCCAGATACTTACAAAAAAACTCAGTAAGGAAGGGAGGGAAGTGAAGCAACTACTATTTACACTGGCTTCAATTTGAGTGCTATGTTTCGAGAGATGCGATGAGGGAGTGATACACTACAGACTGGAGTTCATTAAACATGGAAGAATGTCCACAGGAGAACCCATCTGCAGGAGTTGGAGTCCTGATGGGTTGAGGCCTTACAGGTTCGGTGGGTGATGGTTCTGGAGACTTGAGCCTATCTTCAGGAGTTTCTAAACGGGGCCTCTTTGGTTCAGATCCGGTGTCTAAGTCGACCACATTTATTTCATCCTCATCTTCATCAATTGAGGTCAACATTCGGGGGGTAAGTGGCATGTAGAACTGACTCAGTACTGCATGCACATCTGAATCATCCACATCTTCTATTGACCTCTTCCTCGAGTCTCTCCTTGCAGGAGTTCCCGACTCCTCCATTGGTTCCTTTTTGCCCAATTCTGGGAGGTTGGTAATGTCAGCAAGTTGTTCTGACCGGTTTTCACCGACCACATCATCCTTCAAGAAATCTGAAGCAAAACACCTGAAGCCAACTGTTTGCTGCTTCTGCATTTTTTCTTCACGAGCTTCCTTCTGCAACCTCTTCATGGTATTGTTGATAAGAACAGAGCGCCTGAGGGAGCTTTCTGGGTCTTCAATCTTTTTCAATTTGTTTATTGAAATTTTCAGTACTTTTCTTCTCTCTTCTTTCTGTCTATATTTAGCTGAGATCATAGTAGGCCTGTTTGGCCTGCAAAAACTGGAACCATAAGATCGGCCAGTTCCAAACATGTCTTCTTCATCATCCAATTTCCCGTTATTGTTGAGATTGTTGTTTGTAGCAGAGAGATTGTTGTTATTGGTGACCAACCCTGTGGATTTCATTCCAATGTCTTCACTCCTCTTTCCCAAGCAACTGCTATCTTCTGGAGATCCTGAAAAAGAAATAAAAATTAAATTATAAAAACTTTTCTTTATGTTTTTTTTTTTTTTTTATAGATTAATATTACTACATTATTATCTTAAAATAATATTAAATATATGATATGTTTTTGATCAGAATTGAAACATAATAATTTATTCGATATATATAATTTACATATTATATATCGATGTACATTGTAGATAAATCATTAAATGAATTGTAATTTAAGGTATATCTATGAGTATTACAACAAATTTCGAAAGGGATAATAAATGTTTTCTTAAAGAGAAGAATGAAAATAAATTAATTGTGGAATAAAAAATATCTAAAATACTTATTGAGCCTAAATGTTGCCACTGATTCGATCATGCAAATCATCATTATTGTGGTATTAGTATTGAATATGCAGTATCTTATTTGACCTAGGAAAGGAGATGAGACCCAAAGCCACACACAAAAGCCTGGAAGTGAAAGTAAGGATAGCTTTCCCCATAGTGCATCTCCCGTTCTCCTTAATCAACAATTTATCAATTATTCTTTAAATGGATTAAGAGATAAAAAAAAAGGGGGGATTGTTTTTTAATTAAACAGTGGAGGAAAGGAGGTTTAAGGCCTCAGGAAATTTGATCCAGTTCTTAATCCATGCCTGGATCGATATTGTTTACAAGAAGTCAAAAAGCACCATCATTTGGCTTATATTCATAACAGTTTCTTAGTAGCTGAAAAACCGCCTGTCACAGGTGAAACGGTAGGAAATACTTTCGTTTAATATACATTAAATTAAGTATGGTGTCATCGATTGGCAGTATCATCCGTAGATAAGCGATCGAAATGGTTTATTGGAATGAATGCATAACGTTGTTAGCTACCGTTCTCTGGCAGCCTTACATAAAGATTACGTCAGTCCTTATGTCGTAGGCTCGTCTCTACACCAAGGTTATTGCGCGACCAGTTAAGTTGTTCTCATAACGACTTTTACATCTTAGATTAATAAGGAAGAATAATTATGTCAATACATCGGCGGGAAGAATTAACTTTACTAAAAATTACTTATCTTAACTTTTACTAATATTAGGAAATATTTTCAATCGAAATGCCGCAATGATTAATGTTAATAAAACAGGCACAAAAGGTGAGTATATATGCCGCCGTGTAGGCGAAGAGAGGGCACGGATAAACGGACTGACAACTATGGGAGGGCAACTTGTCAGTCAGGATGAATTACCACTGTAGCCAACCATGCACCGTTAGCTGTGGTGCTTCCTCCTTCAGTCAATTATCCGACAGTCTGCGAGTAGGAACGGAATGGAAGAACAGACATCAGTTCCGATTGTTACAAAAACTGCTTAATCATACCATACAATTATACAAAAAAATTAAATTAGGGACACACGCCAATAATTATATTTAAAATCACTATGTAATGCCCTACTCGATAATCGCGATTATTTTAATATCATTATACCGAGAGGTGAGGAGTAAAGAAAGGCAAGAGACGCTGACAAAAGGTTTAAAGGAGGCGTCAGAGATTGATGAATTGATCCCGAAGTAGGGCGATGATTCCAGGAACGGTCTACCACTTCCTGGATGTTCAGAATCATTTGCTTAGCTATTGGCACCTCTCTTCAATTAGTCAAGCATACTATTAAAGAGTTCTCAAAATTCAAAATTAGAAGAGGTATTGTTGTAAAATGAATTTCTTCTTAGTAAATGTATTATTCTTCTGCTGAAGAGTTAATTAATTGGTAAAACAATGAGGTTGTGAATGTGTATTTGAATCCTGAATCAAATATGTACTTATTGAATATCTTAGCGATGAAATTCGTTTTTGTTTTAAATTTATTTATTTAATTGTTAACACTTATTTGACTCAGACACTTATTGGTGACTATGGTTTTATTTATGACTGACTAGATTTTTATAATAAACACATTCTGGGCGTTGTTTTAACAAACATTAACTGAATAAACATTTACAGACTGCACATATCTTTTTTTATACAGCATTAGGCGTTGTCTTCATTCTGCCTCACTTCCTATTAAGACAAGAATAAAACTGAAATGACCTGACGTGAGTGTGTTAACCTATTCGCGAGGAATCGTTGACTGGATGTGATTCCCGGAGGAGGCTAGATGGGAATTGCAGCATTGACCCGTGTCCCTGACACAGCCTCAGAGCTTGACCCTATTTCAGCCGAGAGCTAGCCTGCTCTCTCTCTTTACCCCCTCCTTTTAACCTCTATCTCGCTTTATCTCTTACTTCGGTCTTCAACGCCCTCTTTCCTGACAAATACTCAATTATTAATGGTCACTCGAAGCGGAAAGTGGACGGAAGTTATTACCAAGTGACTTGTTACCAACTCAGCCGTACGACCGGAATACCGGCCAAGAAGGGTAATACCAGTTCCTACAAAAGTATAAAATCAAGTGCCAAATATTAATTATGAATTTAATTCTGTCTATGATTTACTTGCGAGACTTAAACATATAAGTTATCCAAATTTCCTGGGCAGATGAGGGAGAGTCGGTTCCCACGAACACACCTGTAGATAGTACAAAGCGAAGGCAGGTGGTGATCCCCGCCTCTGGTCTTGTGCGGAGGGACGTTCAAGAACACCGAGAACCGGAACAATAAAACAACCTCATTGAAGCAGTTGTAAGAATGATTTGGAGAGTTCGTTGTGTTTTTTGTAAAATATCCACGCTAGTATAATTCTAATAGGACAGTCAATTATTGGTCTATTTTTATTGAGCAAGGTGCTACTGACACTATTAATGTGTTCCTTCAAGAATGTAAGGTAATCATTATTACAAAGCTCCATACAAACAGATTATCAGCCTTATGGTACCCTACAATGAAAATCCATTACAGATTTTATCGGATTCCAAGTGTAAAGAAGATAAAGAAATCAATACATTTCAGCAGCCTTTCAACTAGAATAAAATTGAATTGGAGATAATTTATAATTTTATAATTTTAAATTTAAATTTAATTTTTTTTTTAAATTTAATTGCTTTAGTTGCATATAATTCGTACAGCACATAAAAGGCTGAATTTTAATAATTGAGCGGAGTGAACCGGTCTCCCTTTACTTCGTTGTGTAACCCCTCCTAATCGGCTACTTTCACATGCTACTCAGCCTCGAACACAAACCTTTGTACAATGAGCTTAAGTCGTCCGATATGTTAACAATTATTTTACTTTTATATAATTTATTCAAAATTTTATTAGACCGAATTTGTCACGAGAATTTCAATATCTATTATCATTCTGAGGAAATCGGCTGTTATTTGGGTTTTTCGGCCTCCAAATCTGTCAACGGAAACAAAACGATGTCCTTCGGTTGAGAGCGGAATATTCCCACCAGTTTTATTTTTCGTTTCCTGATCGTTTAAAAATACAACGTATCATTTTCTTATGATTTCTTTCTTTTTAATTTTTCTTTGTTATTGTATATTATTTTAAAATATAAGTGATAGTTAATAAAATATTATATTAAAAGAATAAAAATTTGAAATTATAAATTATGATTAAAAATGCAAGTATAATATAATTAATATAAGTAAGCGAATAATTGAAAACCGATTCGATTTGTTCTTTTCTTTAGCATCCATCGACTTTGAATTGATATTTATTGATACAATAAGGTAAGACTAAGTTGAATGTGATCAGCTAGCTGCCAGTATAAATGAAACATTTGGCTCAGAGGACCACAAAGTATTTCAGTGATAAACGGATGGTGTCATTAGATATTTGCTGCCGAGGTGGTCCCGCGACAAGGGAAACGACCCTTAGCTTCCTCTATGTCCTGACTTCCTGTCTAGGCCAGCTATTGTGTCCGCCTAATCACACGTTTAGGAAGCGGTCTTTTCTTTATGCAGGGCTGCTCAGCTTAGCCCGGTACGGATCAATAATAGAGATAAACTTAATAGGAGTTTAAAAAATAAAAACAAACATATAACTATAATTTTATAGTAAAAGAAATAAATCCCAATGAGCATTAGTGAAGAAGCGTTATTAATGGTAGAGGCTCCACTGGCGCACCAAGGGCACGGGTGTTTTACATAACAACAGGATTGACACGGAAAGTTGTCAACCTCCCAAACCTTTATCCGGCTGAGCCTCTACCTTCCACATTCCCCTTTACTCAACTGATAATTCAGCTCGATTGTAATTTTTAAAAATTATCTCACAAATGAAGGAAAAGCTTATAAGCTATAAAAAAGAGAGATCTCACATCAAAAAGTGAAACTGTCCTTCAAACATTTACTACAATAGTAACCTTGCCCGCGCAAGGTTGTGTGCTCACTTAGCCTCATAGAAGTAAGGAACTATTTTCTTCGCCAATCAATTCCAAATTTTCAGTACTAAAAATATTTTTCGAGCGTTTTTGCTTATCATGCCTATAAATATATTTTTATTTTAAAATACCCAAGTACTGTTGCTTACTAAAACGATATGCTGACGGATAGAACTCAACTGTGTTGGATTAGACTGGAACGGTGATGACCGTAATATAGAAGTGTCTTGCTTAATGGCACTTGTGATCGTTCACTTCCAGCCCCCTCTTCGTATTGAACTTTTTATATTGGACAATATTTCTCCCGTTCCTTCGTCATTAGACTCAGAAAGAAATATATTAAAAACTACATGTTCTATGTAAAATATTTTTCATTTAATTCCTGACAAGTTATCTTTAAGAAAATTTTCGATCCGATTATCACTAACTGAGCTAGAGCGTGACAAAAAAAAAGAAATCCTGAACTTAAAAATGGAGGTTTCAAATTTGACTTTTTTCATTCAAACCAACATAGCTTCTAAACGGTAGGTCCTAGGGGCATATGTTACATGACAAAAAGTATTCTCCATTAAATTTTTGACAAAAAGGAAGGCGTCAAATTATCAATTCGAGCAACTCCAACAGAGCTAGAACGTGTAACTACTTGCGTTCTTCAAAAACGTATCGCTTTTGACCAACTAGGTCACGGGTAAAACATGTTCCATATTTTGAGAATTAATGTTGTTAAAACAAATATAAACAGATTGTAAATCAATTTTCAAAACTGGGGCGGGCACTCATGGCGACTAGCAACAGTTAAAAGGACTGGTTTCAGGGTTGAAGTACTACCCCTATTTTCATACCATCTGTTGCTCAGCTGACGATTAATTCCCCCCTGCTCCTTTTATTTTTACTCCGGGTGAGCATGCGGCGGATCGATTTAGATAACCGAACCGATTGCCAGGACGAAATAATCTTCCTGTTGAGAGGCCGCCCGTGCGACAAAAACAGGTCGCCATTTGTGCGCTTCGGCGGTGAAAGGCCTCACTACATGACCTCATTTTATTCATTTGTACACCGAGCGCTAGCTGTTTCCTAACTCTGGAGGGATTTCTTTTTTACATCGGTCTCTCTGAGTTGGTCGGGGAAGGATACGAATATCTAATAATATAATAAACTAATCAATCAGAAATTATTAAAAAAAACATGTCTAAATAACCCAGAGCAATATTCAACTACGCTAAACGGTAGATTTTTTAACAGAAAATACTCACTATCTTGAAAACAAGTAACTAGATTAAGTTTTTGCCTGAATCAAGTAAGAAAATGTTACAAAGGAGCATCGATAAAAATTACTTCAGCAGTTATACGAATCACGTAATTGAAAATTTTACTCACCAAAATTTCTTTTACACTCCTATGTCGTGAGCAGTATTATCACCTCGCTGCAGTACTCAGATTTGTCAAATGCCGCGTTAATCACTTTAATTTCATAACACTATCAGGATCAGATAAATATCTGTAGATAATTTTTTATCGCTAATTTAAAAAAAAAAGCACTTAGACTGGGTACTCGTGTTTTTAAACCTGATGTGTTTTCGCATGGGTTTTCATAATTGTACATGTATAAATAGCTTGAGAATTTTTGCTGAGATGCATGAAAAGGGTGGGAAAAAAATAAAGATAAAAATGATCTTATGTTTTTCTGTAGACCACAAATATAGTTTGTATAACATGAAACTTATCTAGTCAAAATATTTTTTTCCGCACATTGAAATTAAATCTTATTTGTGTTCTAGTAACAACTTTGAAAGCAAAATTTATAAAGCCAATTTTCAATATGTTACGTTAGATAACACTGTTTGCGTACCCGGATTACTGTCAGAATTTAACAAAAAAATAAAATAAAAAAAAGGGAAGCAATTTTTCGGTTCGAAGCCGCTAGATTTAACATTCTGTTACTTTCCCCTAGAAACGGCTCAGATAAACTGCGGTTATTTATAGTCAACTACGTGATGGGAATAGACTCCTTTTTCGTCAGTTACTTTACAAACTTTTACCAGTTTTGACAGGACGAAACCTGATCCTCTTGGCGACTAGTTGAATGTTCAACGAATTATTCTCGAGTACGAAGGTGCTGAACGTGAATGGATACAAGCGGACAGATATGGGTAGTTACCGCGGCAGCTGACGGGGGGTGACGTAGTGGCAGGAAGTAGTTAGGCGATGCCCTGGTCGCGGTGAAATGAGCACGCTTGAAAAAGATATCTGGGGGAAATACAAGGTCCTCTTACCTAAAAGATTGCTATTTCTATGCTTTATTAACTACGATTGGTTTCCCATTTGTTTAAATTATATTTTGGAGGAAAAACTAAATTTTATAAAGAATAATTCGTTATAGTATGCATAGATCATTCAACTGAATGAGATGCTATCTACTCAATATTGCAACAGAAAAAAAAAATTAGTCGTTGCTACATATTAGTTTTTTCATTTAAATAAAATATAAATTCTTACACTGTTTTTTTAATTTTTTTTTTTTTTTCACCTTAATCCGTACTGAACTGAGCAAATTAAACAATCTCGTATGACTAATAACATTGCTAATAACTCTATAATGGAAGCAGCCGATTAGCAAGAATAAAAAATAAGGCGATTGTTGAACAGTATTCTCCTGGAGCAGCAGCAAGTTAAAAAGGTGTAAGCTCTCCTTGGTCGCCCCTCGCTTAATGTTTAATTCATGCGAACCGGGCTAGAGCTGGGAGCAACTGGATGAAAAAGAAAAATCCCTTCGCCGGAAAAATTGTAGCGAAAAATCCCACGCAAAACGAGAATAAAATAAGAAATTTTATAAAAATATTATATTCGTTCCTTTAATAATATTTAGGATTCACTTTTCAATATGTAACTTAACGAAATGAGGTGACTATATAGGGGAAATAGTAATTATGAGAAAAGTCTAGAATCATTAACACATCTGTTTTAATGACGCGGTAGTGGAGCTTTTTAAAGCTAGTCATTTCCACACGGCAGAGCTTGTTGAGTGAACTCGTATTAATCACTGTTGATACTCGTGTCTGAATTTATATACTGTGCCAAACGGAATATAAATAATCTTATTAATTTATTTTTTTTTTAAGTTCTAAGAGAATAAAATCGACTCGTGGATATAATTAATACAAGAAATATATTATTTAAAATAACATGAAACAGTCTATCTGGTGGGAAGTAATTGTTTTAAAATTGCTCCGGTAGACGTGACAAGTTAAATATACTACAAACTGGGAAGTGAACGACCTTGAGGGATTAAATTTAACACAATTCTCCCTTGGGCTCTAATTACACAGTATATAAATATTCCGCGAGGAAAAATTCGATGTTTTTTTTAATTTTATTTTATTTTATTTTTTTTAATGTGACAGTCTTTTTCGTACATCTAATACCATGCCCAATGGATCAATAGGAAGTGAATGACCGTTAACATACGATTATAGAAAGAAAAAAAATGTATTCCTTTAACATTTTTTAATTCGATCGCTAATAAGAAATAATATACACCATTTTAATATCGCTGTAGAAAATATTTAATAACGGTATAATAAATAACGTAAAGGATTTTATATCGATTCAATGTAAATACAGGAATATAAATTAATTTAAATATATGATAATAGAAAATAGCGTTGTTGTTTTTTTTTTCAGTAAAATCACTATGTTCTGGAGTACCTAATATTTAAAAGATTTTTTCTCCGATGGTGTGGTAATAATAAGAAAAAATAACAACCAACCGAATGTTTTGAGTAACTGTTTACCACAGATTGAATTCTATTTGTCAACAAAATACTCCAAGTAACAATGTTATAAACAAAAACAAACAAACAATAAACAGTCACGTAATGAATTGAAAAAAAAAAAAAAATGACAAATATGATTACCGTCTATTACGCGCATCGGTCGCAGATTCTTTACTAACTGATGACTGCCTTCATAAAAGCCACAAACAAGGGGACAGAAGAAACCAACATGTTTGATTAGCCTTCGTAGAGATGCCCGAGTCGGCAGGTGCTGCTCCTAGCGGGCGTTCTCCGCACCATACATTCGTACCTCATAAGGCGAACAGGCAAAAGAGATAGGGAAATAGACAAGACCCTTATCTTTTGAACTATCTCGTTTAAAACTAGCATATTTATGCGAAATTAATATCATTCCCTCGAAAATATTTTATAAAAATTTTATTCAATTGTATTTGAATATATATATTATTGGACATTATTTTTTTTTTTTTTTATTAACATGATAAAATTTTATCACAGAAAGAAATAAAAACTCGTAATAATTCAAGGAAGAACAGGACTAGATCTGATGGCTTAGCGCGTGGCAAGGTCAACTAAATAGAACAGGCCTATTTTGTACTGTAAACAGTAGCGTAGACGCAATGGTCACGGACATAATTAAGTATTTTATTCACAATAAATATTTTATTATACGTTGTTAATTAATAAAAAAATAAAATAAAAGCGGATTTGCCACAACTTAATTTTTAATCAGTGTCCCGAGTGTGGGAACTAAGGGGAAGTAGACAATGCACCCGTATATCTAGTCCGAGATTTCAAGCCGGAAAAAAAATAAAATAAATATTTTACGTTCATTGTGATTGAGCTCCGTTTATGCGGACTCATTTTTAAAATTTGCTCTAGATAATTTTTATCAGCGCATATCCGGTTTTTTTTAATCTTGTAATATCTCGGAGGAACCAGTTTTAAAAGCACAATATGGTCGAGGCAACTAAGATTACAGCGTTCTTTCGGCGGTTAGGGGAAAGAGTTGACGTTGAGCTTTTGATTAAAGTAAACGGTGATGGCAAAGCGGACTGCCAAGTAGCGTTTAAGTCGGCCCATGTTTACGTAATAAGGCGTCCCAGATATGATCCAGACCGGGGCAAACCGAGGAAAACTGAACACTTCTACGGCCACTTTAGGATCTCATTCTTGTTACGTCTCATCTATATTGAGTAGAATTGGCATGCGGAATTCCCAAGTAATCATTGACACGATATTATCTCCTTGTCGAGTTTCCATAATTTTATACGATTTTTTAATTTCGTTACATAAATATTTTTATTGCTTCTATTTTAGTCGATGATTTTTATTTCTTTATTTTTACTGAAATTTTAATGATACTGATATCATGATATGACTTGTAATGTAATCAGCAGAGCAGAAGTCAGCCGATTAAATACTCAAATTATGGCCGTATTTAACCTATTAAGGAGTATTATCCTTCTTTTTAAATTTATTTATTTTTTAAATAGGTCGAATTAACACGGTTTTTAATTTACAAAAAATAAAAATAATATATTGTTATCACGTTTGCAGGATTTTAATCCTCTTTAGCCACGTGAAATATAAAAGACGGATGTAATTTATTTTTGTTTTAATAATAAAAATATATGTGACACAATATTAAATTAATTGTGTCAAATCTAGTCATGGGATAAGTATATCTAAATTTTAAAACAGATGACACACCGAGAAACAGGAAAATAAAAACCAAAGCGGAATGAACCATATAGGTCGAACAGATCAGACTATGATCCGATTAATCCAGATGGATTATTCAAATGTAGGTTGGTTTGGATGTGGATATTGTGGCTCTGAGGTAAAGATTGGAAAGTCGAACGGAATCTGGCCAAGGTTGCCGAAGGACGAATTTCGCTAAGTGTTGCGAAAAGCCGTTCTCTCCTAGGTGAGGGGCTGGGAGGTGGCGCGCCTAGAGGATTCAACTCGAACTAACTCTTCCCCGTTTAAATAACCCCTCATATATAATTTAAATGCACCCATGGCCATTTAATAACCCATATTTAACTAATAGTTTTGTGATACTTTTTTCTCGTTTGTTTTTCCACGATTCTAGCTCGAATACAATTATCTTTCTTTGACACTCTTAATCGTAATGCTTGTTATATATTAATTTTGAAACATAATTACGAAGTAGTTCGGATTAAAAGATATAATTAATTTTAATTGAGAAAAATATTTAAAATTAAAAAAAAAAAAACTAAAACTAATTTTAATATTTTTTTTACATTTCATTCGCACTTAGTTAATCCTAATCAAAATCCGCTTTCGTTTTTTATTCCTTTGAAAATGACCCAGCTTCTGCGCTAGTCCTTTTTATTTTATTTTTATCAGACTAATAAAATTAGCAACTTTCGCTGACATAAATTAATTCTTGGATTCTAATTATTAAAATATTAATTGATATTACGAAAATATCAAAATAATTATATAATATGTATCTCCGGTAACGAATCATTCAGATACATATTTTATAAAAAAAATTACTTTTATTTGATGTGAAATTAAAATTTTTACGAATTTGAATATTCTGACTAAAAAATAAAATATCTTATCTCTTTGCTCCTTAACACTTATAAAAATTAATTTATATATACGGCATTTAAATCCCTAATTGAAGCGGTAAACACTACTAGAATTAAATGTCACTGTAATTAACACTGTTATCGCGTAAAAGACCAACACTAGCAAAAATAAATTTCCCTATACAACACTAAAATAAAAAAATAAAAAATTAGGTACATACCAAAGCATGGGAGACTGAAAGAGTTCCCAAAGTCTACGTTCTCCTTTTCAAATACTTCTGTGAAGTCTTCAAGGAACATTTGCGCATAATCCGACTGTTTCACTAAATCCCACAGAACTTTTTCTTCTTATACGTATTTTTTATTGTAATTTTTTCCTCTTTTATAAAAGTAGGAAAACACAGGACACTTCAACTGATATCCAAAAAAAAAAAAAAAAAAAAAAAAATTAAAAAAACAAAAAAAACTGTTCACTCTCGCGGAGGTCCTTGAGGCGGCGATGTGAAGTCCACCGCGTGGATGAAATGTAATCCTGTCACTGTCCACCTGATACGCCGTAAGTGTCACCACCAGTAACAACCCTGACAGACGGAAGATCGGCCACTGAATGAGCGACAGGCAGCGGGGCGGGGTGGGGATGATACTGGGGCGGTGGAGGGGGGGCAGCGGAGGGGAAGCTGCAGTGGAGGGGGCGGAGGTGTACTCTCCTTCTGCTCCGTAGTCGATACCGTTAGACACGTGAGGGCTCACGTGCCTAGCGGCCGCACTCTACAACATAATGACCCCGTACTACCGATCATCAAATCCCAGCTAGTCCGCGCCTTACTGATCGCATTAACTGCTAATGTTTATCACCTATCAATTTCTTACTCATTACGATAAATACGGTCATTAATTAGATTTAGAGGAATATCAAGAACTATTATCAAGTTGATACTGGTTCCACTACAGTTAAAAAAAAAGTCTTAATAGACCTCAACTGCTTATTTATATATTTAATTTCATATCAATCCCATAGAGAACAGAAGTGCATTCCAGAGTGTTTTTGTTTCTCCGTATTACATTCTTTTCTTCCTTATAATAATAATCTTGGAAAGGATGTAATACGGTGAAACAAAAAAAAAAAAAAAAAAAAAAAAAGAAAAAAAACACTCAGATACTATAAATTAAAAATTAAATTAGATTAAGTATAAACTCTCTCTTTGATATTTCCACTAATTGGTTGAAATAATTAAATAATAAACACCAAATGATATGATTATTATTTTAGTAAGGATTACAACCCATATTTCATTATTTTAAAGAATAATATTTTTTTTATGTATATTTACAATGAAAAGAAATCCTTGTATTTAAGCTGCGATTTTCCCCATATTTTAATTACACACTTCATTTAGACAATGTTTGTATACTGTGATTCGAATATTCAAGTATAAAGATAAAAAAAATCATCAAATAACATATAAATTATTTTTGATTTTAATTTTACTCAATAATTTTGATTTCCTTTTCCTCATTCTCTTTTATGCGAATATTTTTCTTCTTCATTCATTAAATTTGTTAATTGGTTAATTGTATTGAAGATTTTTTTTTTTTTAGGAATCAATAGACAATTTACATAACTTTAGAAAACAAAAAAATAAAGTTAATTTTTAGAGAGAAAAAAACAAAAACTGACTTCAAGATTAAACCCACATGTACAAACTTGAACTAAAAACTAAAAAAAGAATATTTTAATTACTTTAAAACAAAGTTTATTAAAGAACAATCAACATATCGATACTTATATTCCTATTCACAATTAATGATCAGTTATTTTTGGAGTCGGTGCCAGCCAAGGAGAGAAGTTAAACCCTGCCTCTGCAACAACCTTTCTGCACTTCTTTATAATTATCATCGTTCTTTCCATTTGTGTTTGTTTTGTTTTGACCGACTCGAAAAATAATTGATCATAAAATGTGAATAGGTAAATAAGTATCGATGATTTTGTTGATTGTCCTTTAATGATCTTTGTTTTGAAGTATTAAAAAGATTATTTTTTACTTTTTAGTTCAGGTTTGTACATGTAGTTTTAGTCTTTAAGTCGGTTTTTGTTTTGTTTTTTTCTAAAAATATTGACTTTACTAGTCAATTATTAGTAGTAAGTGTATTTTTTTTTTTTTTTTTTTTTTTTTTTTTTTTTTTTTTTTTTTTTTTTTTTTTTTTTTTTTTACCTCTTAGTTCAATTTTGTAAATGTCGGTTTAATTTTGAATTAATTTTTTTTCTTCTAAAGATAATAATTTTTTTTCAATTTTTAAGTGTTTTTTTTTTTTTTTTTTTTTTTTTCTACATTTTAGTTTAAGTTTGTACATTTAGGTTTAATCTTGAACCGGTTTTTGTTTTTTTAAAGTTGTTTTCAATAAAATGTTTATGGGACTACCTCTATGACCTACAGTTAAAAAATAAAATAAAAAAAATAACCGGCTTCAAGATTAAACCCACATGTACAAACTTGCACTAAAAACTAAAAAAAATAATATTTTAATTACTTTAAAACAAACAGCATTAAAGGAAAATCAACGAAATTATCGCTACTTATATACCTATTCACAATTTATGATCAGTTATTTTTGGAGACGGTGCCAGCCAAGAAGAGAAGTTTAAGCCATTGCAACAACCTTTCTGCACTTCTTTACAACTATCATCTTTCTTTCGATTTGTGTTTGTTTTGGTTGGACCGACTCGAAAAATAATTTATCGTAAAATGTGAATAGGTATATAAGTATCGATAATTTTGTTGATTGTCCTTTAATGATCTTTGTTTTGAAGTAATAAAAAGATTATTTTTTACTTATTAGTTTAAGTTTGTACGTGTAGTTTTAATCTTTAAGACGGTTTTTGTTTTGTTTTTTCTAAAAATTATCATTCTTTTTTTTCTTTTGTTATAATTTTTAGTTCAAGTTTGTACATGTAGGTTTAATCTTGAAGACGGTTTTTGTTTTTGTTTTTCTTAAAAAGTGCTGAGTTGTTTTCAGTAAAAAGTTTATGGGACTACCTCTATGACCTACCGAAAAAAAAAACAAAAAAAAAAACATTAGAAATGAGAATCTCCTCCTTTTTGAAGTCGGTTAGTAAAGGAAATTGTGAAAAAAAAAAATTGGGTATTTCACGTTAAAGAAAATGATTGATTAAAATAATTGAATACAAGTGTGATATATAAAATGATACTTTAACATAGATTGCCTTTCTACTAATTCACTAATATTTTTTAATTCAATATTGATTTAAATTAATAATTCAATTAATTATGTTAAAATCAGTAATCGAGATAATTTGAGATGAAATACATAAAATTTAAAAGGAAAGTAATGTCAGAGAGGCAGTTGGTCCGGAGTTCTCTTTTTCTGTTCATTAAAAACGTGAAGCTATAGAAAAACCCCTGCCCCTACTGTGTCCCCTTACTCCCCTAATTCGGCTCTTAATTTCTCTTCCCTAGCCATTATGTTCATCTCTCCCATCTTGTCTGACACCTCTCATCTAGATCATCTACTGCCGTTTTTCAACTCACTAAGTTTGAAACCCTGCTTTGAAAACTCTAATTGAAAAGGTGACAGTTTCCTTCAAGAGTACCTTTATTTGTTATTCCCTGTTGATATAAAGTCAATTTAATAATTCCACCTCATCTACCTGCGTTATACAATTATCATTCATTGTATTTTATTTACTTTTACTATAAAAACAATCTATTAAAAAAAAAATATTATAAACCACACCATGAATTTCCACTGGTTGTTTAACAGTTACAGTAAATTTAAAAAAAAAAAAGATTGTTTCATGGAAAAAAACAAATTTTAAATATGGCAAAGGGAGCATTAATATCACTATAAAGGCTAGTTATTAAAAGATAATTCAACAGAGATGTTTTAGTGAAATGTCAGAAATATCATATAATAAATGCCAAAACAAACAGGACTACAAAATCGGTAATGATTTATTAAACATTTCACAAAAAAACACATTTTAAATTAAAAATATTTGTACTATGTGCAAACATACAGAGTCATATAATGACATGATTAGTATTATATTTTCTCCTTTTCTTCCTTGTCACAGTAAATTTTTCTCATTGTGATAAGATGTCACTTATTATAAAAAAAAATATAAAACTGATAGGGCTTTACATTTATTAGAAAAAAAATATTTCTTATATTTATATTTTATTTTTCAAAATCAAAACCGTTATATTTTGTAGTCAGGAAATTAATGTGGGCTCAGGCTATTAAGAAAAAAAACAAAACCTATAATAACAATGATTAGAAAACATTTTTATCAAACAGAATACGTTTCATTCCTGGAAATACATTTTGCCAATGATCTGGCTCCTCTGAATAGAACTTCAAATTGTTCTTATCCACATACAAGATTGAAACGATAAGAAACGGCCTGTAGTTATAGACTACTCTAACCTTTACCAGATAAACGTTCCAATAAATTACAAAAGACTCATTTACATGACAGTTATTAGACCTACTTGGACATATGGACTTGAGCTTTAAGGCTCCACTAAACCTTCCAATTCTTTACAATCTAAAATCCTTGGAAAAATAATCAATACTCCTTACTTTGTCACAAATAAACTTATCCATAAAGACCTTAATGTTCCATATGCTGCTGATTTAGCCCAAACCTTTAATCCGTTCAGATTAAACTCCGCATCCATTGTTAGTCTCCCAACTTGCTTCACATTTGATTTCTGATAACACACCGAGGCGTCTGAAAAGAAAATGGCCAAGAGACCTTCTAGTTTAGTTTTTATTGAAGTGCTACTAGTGAGTAGTTTTTCACAAGTGGCTTACATGCCATTATAATAATTTTCCTCAAATGTACTTGATGTATATTGTATTATTATTCTTAACCATTTCTGATTTATATCGACTTTTAATCAATAAATATTTTACCGTTTAAAAAATGGTCCAGGTTTTTTAAAAGAGGATATTTGTTTAACTAGAGTTCTGAGACCAATAACTAAACTCCAACTATTTCATTACGACAAAATCTTTTATAACGGTATTATTTTTTTATGAATGTTCTATGTTTGATCTCTTTCAATTGCCTATTTTAGCAGCGTTCGATTTGCTGTAACTATTATTTTATCTGCAAGACAAAATTCCATAGTCTGAAAGTTGAAAGTCCTGCTACGAATTTTCTTGTCTTCACTGCTAAATTTACCCTCCTGAAACCTTTTAAAGCATTGTGGAACACACTCAAACTATCGTCATCCAATAATTTATTAATGTTTCTGGCTCTTTGGAAACAGTTCCAAAAAAAAAGGTAATCTATGATATATAAACAGTTTATAACTCAGAGGAGTAAATTAAAGAAAACGAGAAAGCCTGCCTTATTTTCAAGGAAACCTGATATCATTAAATATCTTCAATGAACGTAAACAACTAAAGAAAGTTGCTTAGTTATATTCACAAAAATGACTTTCATGATTTAATGAATAAATAATAAAAAGCATAAACACAGTCATTATTACAGCCATATGTTTATTATACTTATTGTAACACAATTTATAACTAATTAAGATCATTAGATTTAATTATTTAAGGCCATTTATCTTAATTGGCCGTTTTAATTTAAGTACTTGTTGAATTGAATGTTTTCATTTGTTCTGTAAATCATTTAAAATAATAATAATGTGTTTAGTAATAACGCAGTTCTTTAAAATATAACATAAATATAACTAAACTGAGAACCATTAGCCAACTGAGAGTAGCCAAAGATGACTACTTAAAAATATTTTTTACAAACTTTTAAAAATTAAATCAAACGAAAAATGTGAAAATTGTAACCTATTCATCATGAATACCTGGAAACATCTGCTGTTGGAGTGCCAAAGACATGATAACTGTCGAACAGAATATTTTAAAAAATACGTATTTAAAAAAAGACGAAAGTTTATCATAACAAAATATTTTGGACTACAATAGCCTATAAAAGACAACAACGTTTTGCTATTTATTTTAAATATTTTAAATTTTACAAAATGTAATTGAATTTTTTCATTTAAATAAACGAAATAAAGTTGTATTTTATTGCAATTTCTGTTACAACTTTTATGACCATAGATATTATTGTTATTATAATCAATATCAATTATCATGACTTGTAAAAATGTATTTATTTATTACTTTTTTGTTTGTATACATCATTATATCTTGTATGGAAAAAATTCTTTTGTTCGTATTAATTATTATAATATGTAGAAATGCTCTTTTGTTTATTTATTATTATGTATCTTAAAATAAAATAAAATAAATAAAAAAATAATAATAACGCATTTCTTAGTTGCGATTTTTTTTCTCCATTTCAATAGCCATTAAATATTACTGCTATAATTAATTAATTAAATAAATTTCTATATTTATAATAATAAAAAAAAAAAAAGAAAAAGAAAAAATATTTAATGCTTCATAATAATTCAGGTAATACAAAGTTATTTTACTCTGAACCGTTCAGTTAAATGATGTAGCACAGCGGTAAATGGTGGTAGAGCTGGCAGGTAAAGAAAGGGAATTTCCCCTGCCAGGTGGAGTGCCCGGAAAAAGAACAGCCGTTTTTCGTCAAGTCCGGTGAGGATAAAAAACTTTTTACTAAACTGTATTTCTTTCCTTTTTCTCTTCCGTATTAATATATAAGCTTTGATTAAATATGCTTTAAACTGTCGTTGTTATAACTTCATCAGAACAAAAATGGAGAGCTACAGTTGACTAGCATTACAATTAATATAAATAGGCCATCAGGTACTTTAGTTGAGAATGAGGTATCTATAACAGCCTTCTGAAAATAGATTAAAATAGAAAATAGAAAATAGAGAAAGAAATATACCATTAATGAAAAGAAGGGAACAAAAAAGAAAAAATAAAGAAATAAAGAACCTCATAATATATAATACAATAAATACAGTGAAAAAAAAAATAGAACCATAAACTAAACAATATATAACTATAAATGTATAGTTGACTGTTAAAATGAATGGAGAAGAAGAAAACCAGGGTATGCAGTCAAACAGAAACACCACGTCGAGTAGAAATACTTTAATGCGTGCCAACGTTTCGACCTGCCTTGTAGGTCTTCTTCAGGGCTATAATGAACAAAATACTAGATGTGATAAAAACAACAGACCGATAAACATATGACAAATGGATTGTACAGAATGACATAGATACAAATGAAATTGATTATTCGTTATAGCCCTGAAGAAGAAAACGTTGGGGCGCATTAATGTATTTTTACTTGACGTGGTGTTTCTGTTTGACTGCATCCCTGACTATCTTCTCCTCTAAACAATATATAAATTAAAAAAAAAAAAATGAAATATAAATATAATAACGATAACGATCGTAAAAATAAAAATAAAATTATAAGTTAAAAATAATATCATATTGTAAAGGCCCATGAATAATATTTTTGCACACAGTATCAAACAGCAAAAGATCAACATTTTAATTCGGTAATAATTCTTATTCGGCAGAAATATTTTATTGATTCATCTAGTTGGAATTCAATTTCTAGCCATAAAAGTATGTGAAAGTGTGGCAAACCTCGTTTTTGCCACTCATCATTGAGCATTTAAATTTTTATTATTGTTAAAGCTTCCTAGAACTGTGAAAATGGTGTAATAAAAATTTGGTACAAATGAGTTTAATAGTTTTACCATTGCCAACTCGAATCGCCATTCTGCTATCTATTGCTATTATCGCTTTTTTAACAACGAATTAATTGAAAATCAGTTGATTTTGTTATTGCTATTCCTTCCTTGAACTATGAAGATGATGTGGTTTTAATTTGGTACCGATTGGTTCAGACGTTTTCGTGGTTAGTGACCACCAACGAAGAATGGCTTATCCTTTGGTATAATAGTATAAATTATTCTGTAAAGACTGTGCTTATACACTATTTATTAGTAATCATAAATATGTTAATTAAAGCAATGATTTATTCTTTTTATTTTATTTTTTTTTATGATTAAAATTGAGATTGCGAAATCGGTTCATGTCAGTTGGATTTAAGAAGGTTTAATAACTGATCTTATTCCCGACCAGCAACTGAAATATGTTTTTCCTTGCCACGAAAAAATACTGATCCGTTGGAAAAACAAAAAGCTAGAATGAAGAAAAAAGTTTGCACGGTTAACTGTTGATGGAAGGGTCGCTCTAAAAGTCTCTACGATTAATTACAGAGCTGTAATCAATCGACTTTTGCTCGGGGCGCACCGCTTGGAGTAATCAGAGGTTTGAAAAAAAAGTGGAAGGAGCCGCTTGGAAACTCGTCAATTAGCTTTTAAAGGGTTCCTCTGGGAAAAGCTTATGGGGGGGAGGGGTAATATGAAGACATTTTTAAAGTCTTTTCCTACTAAGACTGTGGAATACAAAAGCTTTTTGTAAGCCATGGTGTAGTAATTTTTAGAAAAAAAATAAAATTCCTTCACAATCGTTCAGTGTACTTTTCTGCCACTTAACACTGTACATTTAAATTAATAATGTATTATAGTATACTTAACTATTGTAAACCTTCCTAAAACTATGAAGTTGTACCTAGTTAGAATTAGGAAAAAGTAGGTTCAATAGTTTTAACATTGCAAAGTATTTTGCAAAATAGAGGTGGCCACCGATCGGTTAATTTTTAAACTTCACCAGGACAAGTCCCACCACTTATTTATAAATTTTTTAATAACAATTTAATTAAATTAAGTAACTTTTATTACTTTTTATTTATTACCGTAACCTCTCTTGCATTGTGCTTGCCACCAATTTCTATTTTCTAACTTCATTGCGCACCACATATTTATCGCTTTTTTAATGACAATTTATTAAAAACATTTAAATTTTACAATCGATAAACCTTGCTTGAATTATAAAGATGGTGTAGTTATAATTTGGTACGGATTGGTTCAGTTGTTTTCGTGGTTAGTGATCACAAACGAAAAATGGCTTGTCCTTTTATATAATAGTACAAATAACAAAAATGTGTTGGCAGATTTATTAATGTATTGCAAAATGAACTGAGGTTTGAAAATCTTTAAATTTAGATTGTTCATTTAGAGCGTTTTACTTATTTATATTTTTTTGTACGTATGAATATTAACTACGGGCCTACGGGTTCGAATCTCATTTATTTATAAGTATAAAGTTCAGTAAGCTGAGTTGAAACTCAAGATATTTGCTACTTGAACATAGCAGTAGTGGTTAGGTATGAATCGGAATTGAGGTTGTGACCAATTGATTATACCGGACCACCGTAGGCAACTATACAACTGCTTTGAGCGATGAATTCCATTTCATTAGAAAAAAAAAAAAAAAAAAACCTTTATCTACATAATATGAAAGTTATCTACATTCTTCTTAAAATTATATATATAATTAGAACAAGCATTCGTTTTTATATTTTAGAACAAGTATATATCTTAATATTTTGGTGTTATTACGCTACTTGAACAATAATGCCTTATTTTATTCGTAAATGCTTCCTTATTTATTTGTCCTGCGCGAACATAACACATTATTATTGGTTATATTATTAATAATACATTATTTATAAGTCATAAATTATAATGAATGCATAAATAAGAAAAAAAAATGAATTGTTCTCTCTATTGCAACCTATGTTTGCTAAGATGTAATCCTAGTGAACCACAGAAAAGAGATAAGATCCCAGTGAATTGGGTCATGTTAAAAAAAAAAAAAAATACTATATTCCAGTGATACAGGCTTCATTTGTTATAAGTTATATTCAATAATAAATAAATAAACCTATTGAGGAATCATAAATAGGTGGATTAGATTCAGGAAGCTATGGTAAAGAACTACAACTTATTGCCTCTCGTTCTTTATTGTCTTTTTCTACATCTTATTCTGGTGGCTTTCCTGGAGCAGATTCTGGAAACAGGTTGAAATATTGGACTCCCACGGCCTATCTCCTACAAGCCACAAGAAATCAAACCGTATCATATGAACACTCTTCCTAAACTGATATAGCTTTACTTCGAAGCATATACGCAAATTGAGAGACTAATAATCAGTGATGATTCAGGCTGGTTCCACCTCTTTTGGGTTTTTCTGTATGACGATCCTCCATCAGTCTGGGCTTTATTCCAAGGTTTTTCGACGACAATTTATTTATTTATTTTTTAATTCACTTCTACCAGTCATTCAGATCCGGAGTATAAGTTTATATCTGACAAGCATTTTAAGTCATATTTATTTGACATGGGCCGAATACTCGACTGCTTTTGTTGTTGGGAAAACCGCCAACTAGTCAGCCATTGTATTCTTTTATATTCTTACTCTTAAAAACAGGTTGATTGAAATGAAAACCTGGCCTTAATTGATAATAATTTTTTGTAATCAGTTTTTGAACTTTAAGAATGATTCATCATATTAACAAAAAATAAATTCGATAACTTTTAAAATACTGAATAAAGAAGTTACGTAAGCTATTTTTTTTTCACAGATTTGGAGTTGTGCAATAATTAAAAAACAATTCTTAATTGAAATGTAATATAAAGGTTGGAACATGAAAGTGAAACCACTATTATCAATTTATATATGTTTTTATTTTCGATTACATGTAAGATATTTTTGTGTTATATAAATAATAGTCCAGTCAATAAATATAAGAGTGCATGGAATATGCGAAAATGTTTGACTTTATGGCATTGTTAGTAGTTTAAAGTCCCTAAAAGTTCCCGCCCCTGAGGAGTGAGCTAACGGTGAGGTAAAAGGAAAAGGTCCTATCAAAATTAAAGCTAATTAAATTTCCTATAAAATTGTATATATACATATTTGTCTAATTTTCAACGGATTTCGAGATATACGTTATAAAAACTCGATAATTATAAAAAAAAAAATGTTTACCTCTCTTTTTGTCAAACATTTGCTTCAAGCGCCAGAAACGTATATATGAAATTAAAGTAAATTTAAAGCTCTACAACTTTGATTCTGACAATTTTTTTCTGAGAAACGATTGTGGAAGGCACTAGAAGCTAATGTTTAACAAAAAGTGAGGTAAAAACTATTTGCAAAAATTATCGATTTCCAATATCTCGAAAACGGTTAAAAGTTCGACAAATATTTATAAAATTAATTTTATAGGAAATTTAATTAGCTTTAATTTTTATTTGAAACATATTTTTCTAGAGTCCACCGTTTTCGAGATATAATTGGAAAACCTAAAAACGGGACCACCTCTCTCTCCTCCTCCGTTAGCTCATCCCCCCAGGGGCAGAGACTTTTAGTATGTTTATCTTCTAACTTTTCCTAACGAAGCTATAAAGTCAAAAAAATTCACATATTCCATGCACTCTACACCCCTCATTTCTGCACTCATTGACTGGACTGTAAGACCATGAACACAATTTCTTTTTCGGCGCGATTAAATTTCTAATTTCACAATTGGTCCGTTTGCAAAAAACGGGTTTAAAATATAAACGAAAACCTGCACTTACATGCACTGAAGGCTATCAAGCTATAAACGAAGGTTTCGAATTCTAACATTTCCGATGTCATCCGAATTCTAACCGAAGGAAAAGCTTGCCGACTAATCGGATAGAGACTGGCCGGCCGATTTCTAATATTGAATAAATAAAGACTTTTCGACAAAAGTTGCAGGTCGTTGGTTATGTTTACAAAAATGGTACGAATAATGAATGGAAACTATAACAATAAATAATAAATAAAAATAAAACAGAAATACACTGCATTAGAGGAATATATTAAAAAAATTGCTGTGGTTTTGTTTATTACATTTTCTTCTGTATATTTTTATATTTGAAAGAGAAAAAATGTCTGATTAATAGTACTTATAGATTTTATACAAAATTTCTTCCACCAGAGCAAGTTCATAAACTCAATGCGGTTAGGTTGGAGACGATAGAAAAGCCTTTGATAGTGGTAAACAGAGACTTCAAAGAGATTGGAAGAGAGCATTACTGATAGCTGTAGGTAGCTATCAGGTGCCGTTAGGTTCAGCCGAGTGGAAATTGTGTTGCGGCAACCAGAAGTGAATACCTCAGCCGGCGACTTATGCATGGCCTAGCGGCAATTGTGATTGTAAAACGTTTGAGAAATACCGTCGCTTTGCAATCTGGG
Organism: Euschistus heros; assembly: GCA_003667255.2. Taxonomy (NCBI): domain Eukaryota; kingdom Metazoa; phylum Arthropoda; class Insecta; order Hemiptera; family Pentatomidae; genus Euschistus; species Euschistus heros. Next base: position 1,997,486 of record RCWM02000030.1, on the reverse strand, counting down.
GATTAATTGATTGTTAAGTCTATTAATCGATCTATTAATGAAAAATAAATTCAACAACTTTATAAATATCCATCACGCTAAAACAAAAAAAACATTAACAGAATATTTTTTTGCTTAAATAGCTTTGATTTAAACAAGGTGTTACCATTTATGATTGACATACTGTAATATTTTTATTATAATTCAGGTTTTTTGTTTGGATTAACGGAAAAAGGTGCTAATGGTAATAAATTTCCCTTATGTATTTTATTTTATCTGTTATTATATATTTTTTTTAATAAATAGCTTTGATTCAAACTTGTTTACATTCAAACGCCGGATTAGGGGGGAGGGTCTACATTATTGTAGATACGAGCATTATTCTATTAAATTATTCTACTGATAGTGAAAAAAAAAAATAAAAAATTCAGAAAAAATCTACTCATTAATTTTTCCTAGTCGGACCTTGGCTTCACTAAGTACAGACAGCCATTCCTGTCTATCTTCCGCCTTCCTCCTCCAACCATTCACACCCAGTTTTCGCAGGTCATCTTGAACGTTGTCCAGCCATCTCAGCCATGGCCTTCCTCTCAACCTTTTTCCTTCCGGCCTGCCGTTCATCATCTTTTTTGGAAGTCTATCTTCTGTCATCCTTTGCACTTGGCCGAGCCACCTTAATCTGCCTGCTTTGACTATTGAAATTATGTTGGGTTCACCGAACAATTGTTCCAGCTCCAGGTTTGTTCTTATTCTCCAATTCCCGTGGTTATTCACCGGACCGAAGATTTTTTCTGAGGACCTTCCTTTCCCAAATCCCCAGCAAACCTCCCATTCTCTTGGGTCAGCACCCAGCACTCGCTTCCATAAGTCACAACTGGTCTTATTACAGTTTTGTAGACCGCAATTTTGGCAGATCGAGTATATGCAGTATATACACTCATTAATACTATTGCATATTAATAAAAATTTAACATTTCCCCTAATATTCCACTGATACCCTTGTTGAACAGATCCGCTATCTAATACTCCATCTGGAAAAACGACTTACTTGGAATCCACATACCAAACTTCAAAGAAAGGAAACTGCTCGCCGTTTCCGACTACTCCAACATTTACTAGAGAAGCGTTGAAAGCTTTCAATTAATTACTAAGACATATTTATATGACAGGAGTTAAAACTATTTGGAACTACGGAGTTGAGCTCTGGGGCTCTGCTTATCCTAATTCTTTTCATATTCAATCCTTCCAATTCAAAATCCTTAATGCTTCAAATTAGGCCACAAAACAATTTATACATGAAGATCTCAATTCCGTATGTTGCTGATTTGGCGCAAACCTATCCTTTTATAGTAAACTCCATACCAACTCGAATTCACAAGTCTTCCAACTTGTCTCACACTTAATTTCCAATACCCCTTCGACACGTCTGAAAAGGATATGAGCAAGAGACCTTCCAAAGTAGAACTTCTATTGAAGTGGTACTATTGAGTAGTTTTACATTTTGTTGAAATGTTATTGTTATAATTTTTCTCAAACTTACATGTTGCATATGCATCTTTGTTTTTTAATACGCTTTTATTAACTTCACCTGTATGTAACGGAATCTCGCATCGTAATTTTCACCAATTTCTAGCAATCTGATTATCTTGAAAATTTGCACACGTTTCAAGGACCAATGACAATACAATAATTGCACAACTTTGTTTTAATATTCTTACTTAGTCCAGTCGAAATACCCCTCAAGAGGGGAGTCTGTCTTGCAAAAGGCGGAGATGTAGTTTTTATGATTCCTGAGCATAAAATATAAAAAATGTGACTACATTTGATAAGCAGAACATTTTTGAGGGGGCAAAAAAAAACCCAACTTTTTTGCACTTTTGTCAAAATTTTGAAAAAAAAAATGTTTCAAATCGAAAAATCTGTGATTTACAAAATTAATTTTTATTAAATTTTGCGTCTCAAAACATCTCTTAAGTTGACTTTGATTTAGGCGGTTAGCCACAATTGACTGCAGAACATCGAAGAATTTCGCCAACTTTATAAAAAAGTTAGTTTTGGTCATGTTTAAGAATCTATAACACAATAATGGCTAATCCAACCAAATGCTGTTATATACTAATAGTTGTAAAGTTTCTTTTTTTGTTTTTTAAATTATAATTTTTTTTTTTTTTTTTTTAAATAAAATTTATTCGAGTAAATTAAATAATAATTATTTATTTATTGCTGTTATTTTATTAAATCATATTCAGTTTATAAGATTAAATTTTAATTAAATTATATTGTTCCACAAAGACCAAGAGCTGAAGTATTTTGTAGTAACGGTAAAACGTGGGAGGAGGGAATATACCGGAGCATGTGAGCGTATGTGGAACAGAGGATGATTGCAATTTACCGGCAGGGCTGGGAGCAGCTTCTAATAGGCTCCGTGATTTGAGAGGCAACAAACCATCAGGCTACATCCACACTGGACGTATTAATCTATAAACCAGATCTAATTCAGGTAAATATATCACTCCAATCAATCTACTGTCAGCCGCCCCCATATACAGGATACACAGGCCAGTTAGTAACGACAAAATGAGTAGTTCGTGTAATTATTTAAAAAAAAAACATTATAAATTACTGGATATCAAAAGAGAAATAAAAAAGATGTTTTATTACAAAACAGTTAAAAAAATCAGACTTTTTCTTTTTAAATTTTAGAATTACAAAATAATTACTTTTATTCATTTATCATTAGTAAAAGCTTGGAACTTGATTAATAGAAAAACATTAAAAATAAAAATGTTTTTATTTTTTAATACGCTTTTATTAACTTCACCTGTATGTAACGGAATCTTTTATAATAATTTTCACCAATTTCCAGCAATGTGATTATCTTGAGAATTTGCGCACGTTTCAAGGACCAATGACAATACAATAATTTCATAACTTTGTTTTAATATTCTTAATAAATCCAGTCGAAATACCCCTCAAGAGGGGAGTCTGTCTTGCAAAAGGCGGAGATGTAGTTTTTATGATTCCTGAGCATAAAATATAAAAAAATGTGACTACATTTGATAAGCAGAACATTTTTGAGGGGGCAAAAAAAAACCCCAACTTTTCTGCTCTTTTTTCAAAATTTTGAAAAAAAAAATGCTTTAAATCGAAAAATCTGTGATTTACAAAATTAATTAATCAAGGACCAATGACAATACAATAATTGCACAACTTTGTTATAATGTTATCATTTAGCCTAGTTAAATTACACCCAAAATAAGGGTCTACTTTGCAAAAGATGAAGTAGTAGGTTTTACGTTTTTATATGGTCCTTATATATAGTATAGATGGGTCCTTAAAATAAGATATCAAAAATAAAACTAAATATAATAAGGAGAAAATGTTTGGGGGTTAAAGAACCCAAACATTTTGAACTTTTTTCCAGATTTTGGAAACAAACATATAGAAAAATGCTTTCAATCGAAAAATGTTTTATTTAAAAAATTAAAGTTTATTAAATTGTGCATCTAAAAATGATCCCTTAAAATGAATTTTATTTAGGCGTTTAGCCAGAATCGATTGTCAAACATCGAAATTTTGCTTGTTTTAAAAAGTTAGTTTTGATCATGTATAAGAGTCTATAACGCAGAAGTGGCTGATTCAATAAAAAAAATGGTATACTAAAACTTGTAGATCTTTAAATTTTATGTAAGATAGAATTTTTAAAGTAAAAGTTGTTAATCCCTACTCTCACATATGTAAAAAAAACAACAAAAATAGTTGGTTGATTTTGGATAAACTTAAAAAGTCAAATAAGTCACGAATAGTATAGGGAAATTAGCTTCGAACATTGAACTTCAAAACTCAAAGTCTGACGGCTGCAAATTTGTTCACCAAACTTAGCTTTTTAGTTAGGTTTGTTATAAAAGCGTGGTTTTCTAATTTGTTTTAAACTATAATTTTTTTTTCTATTTTAAACATGAAAATTTAGGTTTGTGAATTAATTTTATTATAAATGGATTTTATTTTCATTAATATAACGATTACCTCATCTAACAATCCCCTGATTATTTCTGCATATTAAATTATGAAAATACATTTATCATAATATAGTTATATAATAGCAGTATTTTTTTGGCTAAGCTATTTATGAATATTATAAATAAATAAATAATATTTTATCACTTAAAAAAAGAAATAATGATAACAGATATGATAAAATAATATAAATAAGAGCAATTCATAACCATTAACAATTTTATTCGCACTAAATCCAAACACTCAGCAAATTCAGGGCTATGAGAAAACAACACTGAAATCACCTTGTGAAGAGCTTTATAAATTAAAACTATTTAAAAAAAAAAGATTTTTTTTTTCTCGTTTTAATCTGGACATTTCAGTAAATCCTATTCGATCCTATCCTATTATTTTTATTGGAACTAAATATTAGACTGTGACAATTTTTGCTATCATTGCTATTAGACACACACCATATATATAATAAGGTTCTTGAGGTTCAGTCAATAAATAAAAACAACTATTTTGGTTGTATAGTCTAAATAGAAATATAGAAATATAGTTTCGAGACTATATTGTTCTCATAATCATGGCCTACAGTGAAAAAACAGGTTAGGCTGTATATTGTTATAAATTCAGACTAATATAATTTATAATAATTTACAACATAAACCTATCACCATTTATCTATTTATATATCACACAGAAATACGGAAATTTCATCTACCTGTACCTGGGAAAACCATTGGAAATACCCATCCCTAACCTATTTTTCAGAAATTCCCCAGTTCAGCTGTATATTAGAATTGTTATATGTAGTAGTTGATACCAATAGCATGCCCATCAGTGACATTGTAAGTAGTTTCATAATCCTCCATATTTTGTTAACATATGTTTTTATATATTTATATTGTAGCTAACTTTATGTTTTGAAGTAACCTGTGTAACTCATATAAGTTTATTGTAACCTGTTTTTTCACTGTAGGATATAATTATGAGAACAATATAGTCTCGGAACGCCGCTAAATACCTAAATACCGAAATACCGCTAAATACCTGTTTTTTTTAATAACAAAATATTTAATGTTATTCATTATCAGCATAAGTTAGAACATAATTAATAAAAAAAAACTATAAATTTTTTATTTTAGCCAGATGGAAACCTATAATTTCCCTGAATATTATTTTCATTAATAGATTGATTATCTAATACAATTATACATTAATATGCCAATTATTTCTGAATATTAAATTATAAAAATATATTTATTTTAATACAATTACAGTAGCAGCATGATAAACATGAAGTATCATGCTTAATAAAACTGTAACAGCAAATTCAGGGCAAAGAGAGAGCAACACTCAAAGCACCTTCTTAAAAGTTTTATATAGCAAAACTATTTTTAAAAAAAATGTTTTGAAGTTTTTGTGTTATAGCCAGATGAAAATTGATAAGATTTTTAAATTTAATTTTCATTAATAGATAGATTAACTTTTTGTTTAACAACTGAACAGCTACTATAATTCTATCTCCTTCTATTCTTAGTTTTATAATTTTTAAATAAGAGTAATGCATATCAATTTTTATTAACCGAATGAAACAGAGTTTATTTTACTTTAATGCTGAATATAAAAAATAATAAGGATAATTTAATGTAAACAAGGTGCCGACACAGTTTTCGATTTTGGAAAATGAAAATTATAATTAGAAAAGCATACCGATAAATGTAAAAAGAATGTTTTTAAGGATAGAAGGTTTTACTTGAAAAATATACATTGAAAAGTGTACGGTATGTACCCAGTATGTATGTATGTACTTCACCATTTTAGATTTCTTTTTCTTTCAATGAAATATTTTTATTTATTTATTTTTTAAATTATAGTTACTTGATAAAAACACTCTTAAAAACAACTTCTCCTTATTCTCTTTGATTATTTGATTAGATCTCCTTATGATCTATTGATTTTCTTAATTTACATTTTAGAATTTACTAGACAAACGATCAAAGCTTCCAATAAATTACAAGAGACTAATTTACATGACAGTTATTAGACCTATATGGACATACGGAGTTGAGCTTTGGGGCTCCACTAAACCATCCAATTCTTCTCGAATCCAATCCTTACAATCCAAAATCCTTCGAAAAATCCTTAATGCTCCTTAATTTGTCACGAATAAACTTATCCATAAAGACCTCAATGTTCCATATGTTGCTGATTTAGCCCAAACCAGATACCAATCCTTCATATTAAACTGCACTCCCAAACGAATCCATTAGTCCCTCAACTTGCTTCTCATTCGATACTGATAACCCACCGAGGCGTCTGAAAAGAAGATGGCCAAGAGACCTTCAGTTTAGAACATTTTTTGAAGTGCTACTAGTGAGTAGTTCTTCACAAGTGATTTACATGTCATTATAATCATTTCTTCAAATTTACTTGATGTATATTAATGTACAGTTGTAAATATCAATAAATAGTTTTAAAAAAACAAAAAAACATTTTAGAATTACAAGGATCAAATTACTACAAATACTCATTAAATTAAATCAACAATTAATAATTATTCGATATAAACAAAATTGAGAAAAAATAGGTATTCCAAACGTGACATTTTTCGTTCAAACCAATATAGCTCCTTAACGGTATGTCCTCGTGACAAATATTATTTAACAAAACATATTCTCCATTAAATTTCAATTCAGGAAACTGTTGGCAAATTTTCGACCCGGGGAACACTTCAGAGCTAGATCCTGTCAAAAAAGCCCCAACTTAAAAAGTTTGTGAAAAAACGTCACACTAAAAAGGAGAGACCCCTAAAAGTCGTATCCATATAAAACAAATTATAGATTATTGATTGGATAATATCTAGTACATATTTATGCATGAAATAAAATATTGTAGTAGGCGATAAATACAAAAACGTTGAGTTATGTTTAATTATTGGTAAATTACAAATAGTACAAGAGATAAACTGATTATTAAATATTATTGTACCAGATACCTATCCTTCCATAGTAAGCTCCATAACCACTCCAATCCACTAGTCTCCCAACTTGCTTCCTCCTCCATCCCTGATAATCCTCTGAGGCGTCTGAAAAGAAGATGGCCTAGAGACCTTTTAGTGTAGATTTTATTGAAGTGCTACTAGTGAGTAGTTCTTCACAAGTTATTTGCATGCCATTGAATTCACTGTCAACACATTTACTTGTTGTATATTATTTTGTACAGTTGTAAATATCAATAAATGAAAAGAAAAAAAATATATATATTATTGTAATTCAGTAAATTTTATTTTATTTGTTACGGATGCGTAAAATATTAATTTTTTTTTTTGTAGACTTCAAACTTTGGTAGGAAACTTTGTGGTTTGGGAATTTATGTACTACACATGAAAAAATATCAAATTGAAAATTAAAGAGGCACAACTCCGTGTTTTAGTTAGACCTGATATAGGAGGAACAATGTAATCTACATTTATATTTAGCAGCTTATTGGATTTATCTTCTCATCACAGTTGTTGATAGATAACCACGTATCAGTTTTAGTCCAATATTTGGATAAGGTTATGCTTGCTTTAATACACGAAAAAAAAAAAATGCGAATAATGAAGTTGAGTTCCTGTTTCATTCTGTTTAAACGGCATTTTAATGAGCATTTGGTATTGGTCCATAGGTGTTGGTTATAAATGATTATTTATAATCACGAGTATTAAAAAAAAAAATAGTAGAGATAAAATAAAAAACTCTTTACTTCTTTTAAATATAACAAGTAAAAACAAAATTACGCAAATAAAAACAAAAATGATCATAAATTTTAAAAATTAAAAGAACCTACAATATTAAGACCCAGAATTCCAACTTCGCTGTCTATTTATATAAAAACAACCATAAATTCAATAAAGACTCGAGAGTGAAACTAGAACATAAAGTAGAAAGTAAACTAAAATTAAATATTTATGAATCATTAGAAATAATAAAATCGTTCAAAACCGATACTAATGACAAGATAAATAATAAAAATAGACCCATTTTAAATTTGTTTCCAACAGAAAAACCAAACAGTAACAGGGAAACCGAAAAGTTTCAATACCTGACCCTTCCCATTTCCCCTTCCGCTCATGATATTTTCACCAGTCAGTTTGCCTCCTTAGTTATATTTTTTACTTCTCGTCTTACATTTTTAAAAACTCTCTCTCTCTCTCTCTCTCTCTCTCTCTCTCTCTCTATATATATATATATATATATATATATATATATATATATATATATATATATATATATATATAAAGGGAAAGTAGCGTAATATGACACAACGGGGTAATATGACGCAGGGCTGTTTAGGAGTAACTGTGATGTGATATTTAGAGCGAGCAGAAAGGTTCTACCACCTAGCAACCAACAACAGGATAAATGGATAAAACATATCTGCTCCGCACTTGTGCAGTCTCGCTCAGTTTTGTAAAAACATTCAAGTGCAGTATTACCGTTATTTTCTATCAAGATCTAACCACTTGACGCATTTGTTTTCCTGCCTATAACTTCCTTGGGGTTTTCAATCCTTTCTTCACCAAGTCAAATCGGCTAATATGATGCAGAGCCGATGGGGTTATATGGCGCGCGTGTCATAGTGTACCTCACACGTTTAAATGATAAGGTATGAAATTAAACATTTTTCCTAAAACTAGTGGACGATAAGCATTTTTATTTTTTATTTTTTTTGAGCGCACTGGGCCGCCACGTTTTCGCCCTGCGTAAAATTATCTACATCTTTAGGTAATATGACGCAAAGAGATACCCTGGGAAAAGGTAAATTATTGGAAAAAAATATTAGTTTGACATGAATATTTCTCATATATGACCTACAAACCAATATTTGAATCAACTTTGGTGAGTCTTGGAGTAAGTAATTAAAAAAGTTTCGATTCTTCGTTCATTCTACTTAGGTGCGTCATATTACCCTACTCTCCTATAAGAGAGTCTAGTTTTCATATAAGATATCTCCAATAGATGTAGCAATTAATTTATTAATCCTAATTTTGTTGATCCTTCTTTTCCATCATGTGAACCTCAAGTGATTAAGATAAGAATCCTTTCGTGTTCGTGATTAACATGCAATTAATTTAGTGGTTATATTTTTTTTTGTATTCACTTTTTTATCTTTTTGGACCAAAAAAGTTTTCAGATAAAAATTTAAGAAGTTTATAAAATATTTTCTGTTTATTTTCCATAGTTAATTTGACTATTTAATTTAAACATTATATATATATATATATATATATATATATATATATATATATATATATATATATATATATATATATATATATAAGAAAAGGAGTGGTTATTGTCGTTTATTGAGTTCTTCATCGATTTTCACAGGATAATAGCCTGGGAATGTGCCAGTGGATGTAAAGTTGCGGCTCGGCTCAAACACCGCGATGCTTGTCAGTCATATTTTTTACCAAGTATGAAAAATGTGGGGAAGGATACGCATCGTTGTTGGGGCCCACTCCTTGCCCCCTCGCTTCATAACGGGACCTCCGGGAATTTTCTTTCCGACGGAAACTTTTTTATTATAGCAGTACTGTTTGACACTGTTTTACACCTTTAGGGGGAACGGTTAGCTAAGCCGAAGGTTTAGAGTAAGTATTTTAACGTATTCCAGATAATTTAGTTAGTGTAATGAGTTATTTAATAATGGTTTATACAGTATTAACAATAAAAAATCACACTAACCATATTAGATAGAATATTAAAAAAAAAAAAATGTATAAAATAAAAAAAATAATAATGAAAACAGAAATTAAACGTTGGCACGTATTAAAGTATATCTACTTAGATGTGGTGTTCCTCTTTGACTGCATCACTGATCATCTTCTTCTCCATAAATTAAAGGACACTGAACATTAAATAGTAGGTAGTATAGTTAGACAACATTTAATCAAAGCTAAACTTTAATCAAGGCTATTTGACAACTAATTTCCTGGAATCAATCATCTAATTTAATCGTGATTAAATCTCTCAGTCGTTTTTTAGTGAACTAAAGATCATTTGCCTGAAAGGTTTAATCATTATTAAATTAGGTGATTGATTCCAGGAATTAAAATTAGTTATCAAATAGCTATGATTAAAATTTGCCAAACTGGTAGAAAATGAATCATATAATATAAAAAAAAAATATTAAAACGGAATTAAGAAAAGGGAAATTATTATTTCAAAATAAATACAATATAGCCGAAAACAATTATTCTCGTCTTATTTATACTGTCCTACTTGTTACTGAAATTTAAAAAAAAAAAATACAAAAATATCCCCACTATTTAAAAATAGTAAATTACAAATCTACGTGTAGAACAAAAAAATTCAATTTCTCTGTGACTGAAAAAATAGATGACGGATATGTCTATCTATCTAGCTTTTATATCTATTGTTCTGATAAAGAAACTGTCGGCAAATTTTCGACCCGAGCAACACCAACGGAGATAAAGCGTCTCAAAGAAGCCCCAACACTTAAAAAAATGTTGGCAAAACATGAATTTTTTCATTCAAACTAATATAGCTCTTAAACGGTTGGTCCTAGCTACGAATGTTATATAACAAAAATATTCTCCATTTAATTTCTAATCAGGAAACTGTCCTCGAATTTTCGATACGAGCAGCATCAGCCAAGAACCTGTAAAAATTTTACATTTACGAGTGTGAATAAAAAAGTTAAACGAGAAAACTATAGACCCCCAGCCAAAATACATATCTGTGTCAAAAGAATATTGGTAGGTTATGTACGTACAAGGCATATAACTAAGAGTAAAAATATAAAAAGAATGAAAATAGTTTATGTATAGTTTATATATAAAACTTAATATCAATTTAGGCAATTTATTTCCAGTTGTTAGATACTTTTAAATTACTAAACGTTTCTGGAATTATTCCCATCTAAATTAGTCCTGTAGGGTAAACCAGACAGTTATTGACACCCTATCTTAAAAATTAGAAAAAAAAATATTTAGCCAAAAAAAACAATATCATATAACTCATTATAAATTTTACAACTCAACTGTGTAAAAATAATTTCAATTCTGTCCGTATTTTAAAAGATATCCATAGGGTGTCAATAACTGATTTTACCTTATTTTTTTTCTCTATCTTGTAAAATACATTTCAGGTATAATGTTTGGTGTAAAATTTCTTGCTTAACTTAAAGTATAGTAGGGAAAAATTACTGCAAATTTTAACTTCTTTGGACTATTCTTTCTATAATTTTGTATGAATATTTCCAAATATTTCCTTAAGGGTGTCAATAACTGTCTGGTTCTCCCTATCTCTTATTATATTTTAAATAACTTATTGCCGTATGTTTCAGCTATAACAAACTATAGAGGGTCAATAGTTTTCTTGTTTAACGTTTTTCATCACACTCAAAAATGTAACATTTTGACAAGCTCTAGCTCTGTTGGTTTTGCTAGGATCAACAATTTGACGATCAGAAATTTTATTGAGGAATATTTTGTTTAATTACATTTATCGCTAAAAACGACCGCTCAGGAGCTACTTAGGTTTGTATGATAAAAGTCACGGTTCGCCTCATATTTCTAAGTGTTGGGACTTTTTTGACTGGCTTTCGGTGGTGTTGCTCCGATCGGAAATTTGCCGACAGTTTCATTATCAGAAGCAGTAGATAAAAAATAGGTAGATTTTAAATAAGCATATTCATGATCTATTTAGTTACAATTCTTCTGTTTAATTAAATTTTATTATAACCTTAAAATCTTATATCTTTAATCCATCATTTTCTATTATTTTTCTCCTCTATTAATTTTCCTATTCTTACAGTTATATTTTCTATAAGCCTGATAGTTGTGTTTAGCGATGATCATGTTTTATTACATTTCTTTTATTTAGAACTGAACAGATCATCAAAAAAATAAATTCATTATAATAAAAAAATTACCCGAGTCCTAAATAAAAAATAAATATTAGATATTATGAAAATAAAATTCATAAAAAATTATAAACGAAAATAATGTTCAATGTTGAAAGAGGATTATTCGCAGAGGCATGTTTGGAACGGCCTGTCAGTGAATAAATAATTCTATTGTATTGAAGCATAATATTAATAGGCGTGAGAATGTTTTTTCTTTTACTCGTCTATTGTCTGTATAGATAAGGAAACGAAGTTGACATTTTACGCCTTGGAAGAATGAGGCATTGTTGAAAAGTAATGCAAGGAGACAAAATGAAGATTCATTTTGATTGGAAATAAATTAATTTATATTTATATTCCTTTTACCTTAATGACACCAGCTTTTTTGTCTTCAAATTTTATATGTAAATAATAAAACGATAATTTAAATAGAAGAACTGATAGTCATTAGTATACGATTTTTTTTAAATAATTACTCTTTAATACTATTTAATATTCGTTCAATTGAAAGTGATTTTGAGTTTTGTCTTGTATGATTAAGTTATACTTTTTGTTTTCAGAATAAAAAGAATATTGATTGTTAACAGGGAATCACTTGTCTCTAAATTGAAGTCACAGATACATTTCATTGATAAAAATTTATATGTATCTCCCTTTTTTTACTCATAAACAATCATCATTCTCTCTTTTTTTTATTTTATTTTTTTAACATTTACTTATCAAGGCTAAAACAACAAGAAACGGCCAGTCGTTTGCGACTTCTTCAACATTTACTAGCTAAGCGTTTAAAGCTTCCAATTAATTACCAAGCCTTATTATATCCTTATGAGAGGAGTTAGACCCATTTGGACATGCGGAGTTAAGCTTTGCTGCACCAGTAAACCTTTCAATTCTTCACATATCGAAACCTTACAATTCAAAAACTTCGTAAAATCCTCAACTCTCCTTATCATGTCATAAATCTGTACCTCAGAACCAGAAGAGCCTAAGTCACACTAGGCTAACTTTTCAGGAGAATAACTTAAGTTGACCTACGTTTGTTTTGCCCAATCATAGGTAAGGACTTAGTTCTTCCAACCCTTTGAAAATAGAAAAGGCGATTTTTCAAGGGACTTAAGTAGTATGGCTTAATGTAATATAAAATTCTACATATAATGGTGCAATAATCTGAAAATTGTAAAATGTGGACTTAGGTTTAGATGTCTCAAGTGTAGCAGGTTTGGCCCAAACAAGATACCTATCTTTCCATGACAAGCTAAATTCTTACTTGAATCCACTAGTCTCTCAACTTGCTCTCCGCTCGATTCCCTGAGACGCTGAGGCGTCTGAAAAGAAAATGACCTAGAGAAATTTTAATGTAGAACTGCTAACGAAGCGCTACTAATGAGTAGTTCTTTACAGGTTATTGATTTGTCACTGTTATCATTTTACCGCGCATTTAATTATTTTATATATTTCATATAATTTCAGATATCATCATCGTAAAAACATCTATTCCAGAATAGTTTGAACGGAAGTCCTGTACGAATGATTACTATTTTTATTTTTTTTTTATTGTTCTTACATTGGGACTTCATTATAATTATATTTAAAATTAAAAAAAAAAAATTATATAAAAATTATATTAAAAAAAATTAATAAAGGAAATAGAAAGGTATTTTATATACGCTAACAGTCAAATATGTTTTCTTAGATATGTTTTAGCCCGATATTTATTTATAGAAGTATTGGCCGTTGTAATACCTTATTTTGTTACAAATTAACTCACCTTTAAAAAAGTTCTTAATGAAGTATGCTCTAAATGTCGTTTTTTAGGAAGTATAGGCCAAATCATAAAAAATAGACTGACGCCGTTTTTTGGGAAAATTCCGAATATTTGAAAACTTGTATCTTAGTCCCCGTTTAAGATACAGAGCTTATTTATAGCTCAAATTAAAGAAAATTTTGAAAAGCTTGACTTTGGAAAAAAACGTACAGCAGATATTTTGGTTAACTTAGAAATGGCCTTTGACGCTATCAATTAGCGAGCGGTGGAGCTTCAAGATCCCAAGCTAGGACTACAGTAACAATTTATAAATTAATCAAAACAACCCGACTTTAGCACACAAAAATGTACAATTTTACTGAACTATTAGGGATTCCATGTACCCATGTATCCAAATATTCGGGTTGGATTACCCGGAGAGACGGACTAGTGGGAGGTGAGTTAGAGAGGTTCTACTGTATTTTTGTTCTCAAAATTAACGTTCCTAATAGATTCTTTTTTTTTTTTTGTTTTTGTTTATTCTTTCATTATTTTAAAACTGATCCAAAGAAGAGAGGCGATTCCTCATGATGGCGGCCGATGAGAGGGAGTTAATGGAAGAAAGAGAAAGTGTACTTGAGGAATCTTTTCCACCGTAGCGACAGGGGCCTGGGAAGAGTGAGGATAGTTCTCGCCAAATACAGAAAGTCGGTTCCCTTATCAGGTCAGCGACTATCGCCCTAGCTCCGATTCTAAAACAACTGATAACGCGCGTACTTGTCTTTTATCCAGCCTTCGACGACAGATCACTAGGATTTTAAATAAGATATTATGTGCTTATTTTCTCCTCTTTGCATTCATGTCAAATATTCATAATTTTATTATTTGTTTTCAAATCTATTAAATACATTCCTTGACATTAATAATCATTATTTTATTTCCACAAAACGTTAACACTTTTATAGCTCATTATATTTACTTTTTATATTTAATGAAAAATTATTAATCCTTTCACACTCTTAAAATTAATATATATTTTCTTTAACTTTTATTAAATAACAGCATCCCCCGTTGCGGCTTCGCCCGCTCTCATAAGCAATTAAATATTACTTCTTCAATGATAATGTCAACGCATACCTGTAATTTTTGACCTGGTTAAAACTGCACTGTTGGGTGTTAGAATATTACGTAAAAGCATAATTAGACATCCAAATTCTAATTTTAATCTATGAGTTAGTAATCCATATGGATCCAGGCTATTAAGAAACTATTACGGATATTGGACTGCATTATTAGTGCTTTCAACTATAAGCCCCTGAATCATTCATCATTACTCATTAATTTCTATTGACAGTAGTTAAAAACAAAGGATTGATATTTTTATTTGGCACATATAATTATATTTCTTCAATAAAGGAGTTTATAATGTTAAATTTTTTTAGATTGACAAGGTGAGAAAACAACAAAAGGAGAAAGAATCTGATGACGGAATAACATATCCCGAAACATGTAACATTGTAGTGAAGATAAATTGATATATGAAGAGTTTAGCTAAAATAAAGTGTATCAGAAAAAAAAAAAAATTATTGATTCATCTGGTTTTATTCTAAATTTCAACCATAAATCTATGTCACAGTGTGGCAAACCTCTGCCACTCAACATTGTACATATAAATTTTTATTAATGTAGATCTAATTATGCCTAATCCTTCCCAGAAATATGAAATTGTAGCTAAAATTTGGTACAGATAGGTTCAATAGTTTTACTATATTAAACTATATTACGGAATGGCGCTTTAATTGAATATAAGTAAATTTTATTATCAATATCATGCTATATATAACACCGTACCTTTATAACCTCTCATGTAGAATGGTGCTCGCATATCAGTCAATTTCCAAAATTTGCTGTTATTCACATATTATAGCTTTTTTAACAACAAATTACTTAAAAATCAGTAGATTTTATTATTGCTAAACCTTCCTTGAACTATGAAGACGATGTGGTTAAAATTTGGTACAGATTAGTTAAGTAGTTTTCGTGGTCAGTGTTCACAAATGAAAAATGGCTTGTGCTATGACAGCATACTACAAACAATACAGATTTCCTGTGGATTAATTTGTGTGATTTTATCTGGAGTGGTTATTTTTATTATATGTTTTCCTGTAGTTCTTAACTGTGCTACAATTCTAGTGGAAATAATATTTAGCTGTATATTTATGTAAACAGGGATGGAACCGGTTGGATTAATGCTATTGTAGAATGTGCTAAAATTTTCGGCTAAAGAATAGATCCAAATTAAATAGATAATTTCTTTTTTTTTTCTAACACTGTTTGGCTTTTTTCTTTGACTAACTATATTTGATTCAAAAACTATTTCCCCTTCTCCGATTTTATCCAGTAAATATTTTTAGTTGTAAACACCAATTATACTTAGAATTAGCTTTTCTACTTGAATAACACAGATAAATATTTATATGTGTGAATAAGGGTATAAAGTATAAGAAGGTAGCTAGTTGTGAAGAAGGAATATCATGACGGTGCCTTGTCAGTTACACAACGCCTGAGGCCAGGTTTTGTGTAGCAGAGCTAACAGTTGTGTGGCCACATCCAGATGTTCCCCCCTGGATTATAGAACCGCAGTCTTCAACATTATATTAAGCCCTTTGTCTTCATACAACCTGCTTTCTGTTCCCAACAATAAAATTGGCCCTCCCTGCATTATTTAAAAGTACTTGTTACCCAGATGTTTGACGGCAAACCTTTTCACTATCTGAATCCTACGGTTTAAAAGACAAGTGGAAAATTGTGTTGTTTATTTAATAAATTTACTGATCCTTAGATAGATCTATTCAATTACTCAATAGTGAATCAACTATCCTTTGTTTTTCTCGTGACTATTGAAAGTGAAACTACGCCTCTCACCTTGCAAGGTTCTTTTCAGTTCTCATTCAAAATAGCTATTAAAAAACAATTCTTAATATTCTAATTATATCTCCTACTGGACAATCATTTATTGGGTTAGTATAAATATTTTTTTGAATAAATCTTTTATTGAGAAAGTATTAAAATCTGTCTCAAAGAGGGCAATAAGTAATATGGATGATTTTATGGATCCAATCACACAATGTATACAATGAGAATAAATTAAATGAAAATAAATAATTAACCTCGTAATATATAAATAAATAATAAGTGTAAAAATATGCAGGTTTTTATATGCGATAAAAAAATACAAGAAACTGCTCGTCGCTTCCGACTACTCCAAAATGTACTAGTCAAGCGTTCAAAGCTCCCAATAAATTACAAAAGAATTATTTGCATGACAATAATTAGACCTATTTAAACATTGAGTTGAGTTTTAGGGCTCTACTAAACCTTCCAATTCTCTTCGTATCCAATCCTTTCAAATATTCCTTAATGTCACAAACTTATCCATAAAGATCTTAATATTCCATATGTTGCTACTTTGGCCCAAACCATATACCTGTCCTTTCATATTAAACTCCATATCCACTCGACTCCACCAGCCTCCCAAACAGCCTCACACTCAATTTCCAATAACCCTCTGAGGTGTCTGAAAAGAAGATGACCTAGAGATCTAATATAGAACAGAAGGTCTACTGCGACCTTCTTTGTCTTCGAGATTAAAATTTCCAAGACATTAATTGGTCCAGTAAATAGGTATTTTGAACTAGAAAGTTTATGGGTAATTGTTTTTTATGTCTTACTTTATATTTTTGGGTGTGCTGAACACGAATCTGAAGTTTTCCAACAAAATTTCCATCGGCAAATATGAGAAAAATTAGAAACAAGTAAAAAAGCTTTAATTGTTTTCATTATTTTGCTTGTACCTTGCAAAGTAATGATTTTAAGCAAAATACTCTTCTATTATAAAAGAAAGAGGAAAAAAATGTCCTACAATTTATGTCCTTAAGTTTTTTTTGTGAGACGTAAGGTATCCACAAGGAATTTGGTCAACTGGTGCCAGTCCCACTTCTCCGCAAAAATATGTTTGTCGTACTTTTTTGTCAATAACTCCGAATCTATTTGTCCGATTAAAACTTAGTTTTTTTCATCTTAAAGATGGTTAAATTTACAATTAGACTATTAAATATGAAGTTCTAACCATGCCCCTTAAAAGCACGCTAAAAAAAAGCCTGTATTGTTGTAAAATCCACGTTTTTTTGCACATTAGTCACTATAACTCCGAAACTATATGTCCGACTCAAAATTTCTTTTTTTTATCTAAAAGGTGGTCAAATTTGTTATTGGACAGTATATATGAAGTTTTAATCGGGTTTCTTGAAATACACATGCCAGGACGCTAAAGATCTCGTACTTTTATGAAATCCACGTTTTTTTGGCACATTTTTCGCAGTAACTCCGAAACTACTTGCTCGATTCAAAATTTTTTTTTTTATATCTAAAAGCTGGGCTAAACTTTCTTTTATTTTAATATATATGTAATTTATATTAAATCCCGTGAAACACACACGCTAGCATGCTAAATATAATATTTTGGCGAAATATGACAATTATGACATGTTCAGTGGGCTGGCGTGGGTGTTTTACGGTATTTAAAAAACAATACATATACACGATCTAGTATTAAATTTAACCAGCTTTGAGATGAAAAAATGAAATTTTAAATCGAATAAATAGTTTCGGAGTTATAGCGAAAAATGTGCCAAAAAAACGTGGATTTCATAAAAGTACGAGGCCTTTAGCGTTCTGGCGTGTGTATTTCAAGGGACCCGATTGAAACTTCATATATAGCGTCCAATAGTAACTTTGACCACTATTTAGATAAAAAAAAGAAATTTTGAGTTGGACTAATAGTTTCGGAGTTATAGTGACACATACAGGCTTTTTAGCGTGCTTTTAAGGGGCATGGTTAGAACTTCATATTTAATAGTCTAATTGTAAATTTAACCATCTTTAAGATGAAAAAAAGCAATTTTTAATCGGACGAATAGTTTCAGAGTTATTGACAAAAAAGTATGACACACATATTTTTGCGGAGGGTGGGACTGGACCCCAGTTGACCTAATTCCTTTGTGGATACCTTACGTCTGACAAAAAAAACATACGGACATAAATTGTAGGTGATTTACTCCTCTTCATTTTATAATAGAAGAGTATTTTGCTTAAAATGATTACATTGCAAGTTACAAGCAAAATAATGAAAAAAAAACTAAAACTTTCTTACTTTTTTCTATTTTTTCTCATATTTGCCGATGGAAATTTTGTTGGAAAATTTCAGATTCGTGTTCAGCACCCCAAAAAATATAATATAAGAGCTATAAATATAAGAAATATAAATATAAATATAAAAGCTAATACTTATATTATTTACTTATTATACTTTTTTTTTTAATTAGAAAGTTGACGTGAGATTTTAAGTGATCCCTCCTGTTTCGTTTAGGTGAGATTTGATAAGATTTGGCGGGACCTCCCTCCCCAATCAGAGAGTAATTAATGGATTTTTGCTTTGATTTTATTTTTAAATAATTCTATTTATAAAATATATTCCATTAGAAAAAAAAAATAGATTTTCATAATTTTATTATTGACATCAGTCAGTTTGTGATCTTATATTAGAAATGTTTAATTTAATTGAAAACTGTGCTATAGCGCTCTCTCTCAGTCTCCACTGGATCCTGCTAGTGACGTAGATGAGAGAGCAGAGCTGGGATCTCTTTGAGCCTGGCATGCCTTCCCATAGCGGGGGAAAAGCTTGATCGAGGTTTCTCCAGGATACTTGCAAATATTGAATTGGTCACCTCAACAATAGCATAACCCAAAGCGTTTCAGAAACAGAGATTTTGATGCGAAATGTAACCTTCAAAAATGATCGTTCGGAATATTTCTACCCCTTCCCTGAGGTTCGTAGCATTGATTCTGGCCGTGAAAGGGAGAGCGGCTGACGATATTTTTCGGTAACAAGGTAGTAACCCTCAGGGGCTGTCGTCCGATGGCGAAAAACACTTAAATATAGATAAGAGACGAAACGTTTTTATTTTGACCTCACAATAATCGGCCGAACAAAGTAAGCGATGAAGTTACTGCGCTCAGTAAGAGCCATATTTCGTCCTTTTGAAAAGGATAATTTTTATCCAAATGTATTCACTAACCACCCCCACTGGTTGCAGGGGAATGGGCAACAATGGCGGAACCCGTGCGGGTTACTATGTTGTTGCCTGAATTTATACTTCATTTTCATCTTTTTCTTTGACTTAGGCATTGAATATGACTGCTCTATTTTCAAGTTAAAAAAGAAATCAATGTTCAACACTTTTTAGGTTCTGCTGAAAAAATTCGCACATGGTTCCGTGGTTGTTGAGGTGACCCATTTAATTATTATCCTAGTTTATTTTATCATTTACTACATTTTATTTTATTCCATGTATAGTTATAGCTATTTATTTAATTTATTTTATTTTTAACTTTATTATTTTTTTGTATACTTTCATTGTACATATTGTACGAATGGATTCATTGTTATTCATATTACTCATTGTCCTTGAGTGAGGCAGCTTGTATTTATTCGTTTAAAAAATAAATAAATCTCATACATCAAAATTGAAAATATAAAAATTGTACGATGGAATGCCTGAAGATTTGTTTCGTTTAAGAGCCTTGTTGTGGATTGGAAATAAAAGAATGCTATCTTTCTGTAAATAGTTCTAGAATTAGATTATTTCTTCAAATATTGTAATCTAGCACGTTCTGCCCTTATCTTATCCTGTTTTGTTCTCTAAAACTGGGCAGTCGAAATTGAAATGAAATCTGCTAACCCAAAAACATTACTATCAGTATTACTTTTAATTTTGTGACGAAGAATAAGAAACGGAAACATGAAAGATTGTAGTAGTTTTTTGAACAAATTAATAACTAACGAGGCGACCAAAAATAATAAAACTGAAGGACGAAACTAATCCCCAGTTAATCTTATGTTTAAATTTGTGATATCTCAGCACCAAAATTATTCGAATCTCGATACAGGGGCCTTTATCAAAGAATTTATTTTGATTATATTTCTGATACCTCGGTTTAAAAATTATTTCAAATAATTCAATAATCATATAATCAAATCATGTAAAGAATACAATAATTATTCAAGAAATAAATAAGTAAACAGCAAATAAGGCTCACTTGAGGTCCGCATGATGGTGTAGAAGGATCAATACAATTAGGATTGATGAATTAATTGCTACTTCTATTGGAATGATAGTTTCTAATGTTGAATATTCTTCGTCTTTTCTAAATCAGACAAAATTTTCAAAACATCAGCACTTTTTTACATAAATTAATCATATTAAAATTATTAAAAATGTTAAACAAAAAATCTATCATATTGCTTGTCACTTAAGGAGGCAAACGGACTACTGAAAGATATCAGATATCGCATTGAACTATTGCGTTGAGGCGGAAAAGAGCATGTAAAGTGGGTACTTTCGGTTTTCCTCATGTTTGTTTGGTTTTTTCCGTTCCTATTGGAAATATATTTAAATTGGTACTATTGGAAATATGCATCTGGTCCTTTAAACAAAAAACTAGATTGGTTTTGAAAGGTTTTCTTATTTTCAATGATTCATAAATATTTAATTTTAAGCTATTTTCTACTTGATTTATTAGTTTCACTCCCGAGTCTTCATTGAATTTATGGTTATTTACATTTAAATCGATAGCGAAGTTGGGGTTCTGGGTATTATTATTGTATGCTCTCATATGCTCTTTTAATATTTGATTTAACAAATGAAATGTTAAAAAACTCTTTCACTAAACACTGAAGATGACAGAGATATCATTACATATATTTCTCTCATTGATATTTTAATAGTGAATTAGGGTTAAAAATTCAGTATGAACGTGTATTGAAGTAAAACATAATTATGAGATAACAATAATTAATACCTTCGACAATATAGTGTTTAGGTTGCAGTAACCATTCATCATTTTTGAATAGCATTGTTTTAAATTCTATACCAAGCAGTGCAAATCTAGTACATGAATAAAAATGTTCTCAAATAAAAAAAAAAAAAAAAAAAAAAAAAAAAAAAAAAAAAAAAAAAAAAAAAAAATAGTTTTGTTATCATTCTGGAGAAGAACCGAAGAATAATCATTACACAATTACGCAAATATCACCAACATCAGAAGTGTAGGTTCCTAGAAATCGAGCCTCGGCCGCCGAATCTCGATACTGTTAATTCTTTCCTTAAGAATCGGTGAAATCGAAAATCGACATTTCGAATCGATACATTCCTAATTTAATTGAAATAGTTTCGTTATTTATTAAGGACGGTATATCTTCAGAAACTAGTTCAAGGACGATATTAGTACTAAATTTTTAAAAAGATTTTTTTTTCATCAAGAGAACTGAGATTTATTATTTTATTGAGGGGTGACTATAAGTTCTCCATATCAGGTAGTTAGTATATCTGTACATAAATCTGCCAAACTAAAATTATTTTATATAAATCATTAAGAGAAAAAAAAGTACTTCATAAAAAGATAAAACCGAATTAAACAATAACATTCAGACAGCAATTTATCGAAACAATGGGCAATGACAAAGACATGTTTGCCCGGCTTTTGAAATGTTTGCTCTGTCTTTCGTTTGTTTGGTCATCCTCATTAATCCGATTTCCAGGAATTTCAGGGAAGTGAAATTCAAATTGCGTTTTGGTATTTAGCTATTTTTTTTATGAAAAAAAAATAATGGGTTTGATTAAAGATTATTTTATCAACGGCTGAAGATAAAATTGATAGAGGAGAATGTTTATTGATATTTTTATCTCAAAGTAAAAATGAACACAGGTTTATCCACAATAGTATTTATTATATCGTATTATTTTGGAATAGCTAGGTTTAATGACCGGATGATTATTATATAAAGTAGGATGTTGAGAGGGATCCGTCAAAAAATTAGGCTATGATTGATATTAACAAACCATATTTTTATTTTTCGTATATATTTTAGTCGTATAAGGAAAATTAGTAGAAAAGGAAAAATGGTAAAATAAAAACAAAAATGAAATAAAATAGAATAAAAATATGCAGAAGAAAATTAAAATTAAATGAAATATAATAGAATTATTACAAATTTAAAATGATCTAAAAAAGATGTTGATAATTTATGTACTGTACTAAATGTAGAGTCATCGTCCGTTTCCTCTCCTTCGATGGTCCTGAAGAAGACTAGCAAGGCAGGTCGAAACATTGGCACGCATTAAATAAAAAAAAAAAATAAAAAAAACTTAAACTGAAAAAAAGTCAAAGACAAAAAAAAAATAAGAAGTTCTGATTTTTTGATATGTTGTTAGGATCATGAGAGTAGTGTAAAAACATAATTTCATATAATTCAATAAATAAAGTGAAAAAATAAAAAGTAGAAAAAATTACCTACAATTTGAGCCTAAGATCTGCTCTGTAGCTTTAATAAGTTTGGAGATTCAGCTAAAGATCGGGTATTTTTTCCAAAAAATTTCCAAGTCCATTAAAGTCATAATAATATCGGCTATAATAAATTAAAATAAAAAAATAATAAAATTGTGTATCATGATTGAAGCTAATTGTGAAATAATATCTAATACAAAAAATATTAACATTGAAAAAAAAATTAAATACGTATATGTTTAGGCGCAGGCCTGTGTTCTAGTCCTCATTGTCGGATTCCTCGATATCTACTGTAGGAGTATTAAAGCACGTCTTTCCCATACAAAAGCTGCATAAAGCAGAACATTTCAGCCCTGCTTTCTTGCAGCTGCAGCCTCCTCCAGAGCATTGCTTACGACACTTACAAGAGATAAATTTCAGCAAACTTTGTGAAGCAGGCTCTTTTGTTGTTGTGACGGGTAGCAGACACTGCTGGCTTCTGGTCCATCCCCACAAGGTGGGATCCTTATCCACTCTTAGCCATTTTTGAATTTGGTGGTACGTCCGATAGGAGTGTTGAGCGGCAGCCTCTTCAGTTGGGGGCAGACGAGCCAGGTTGACCTTTGCATTGGCAGCTGCATGCACAAACAGCTTGTACCGCAAAGAGTGCAGAGTGTCTCCTCCATACAGTGCTACAAGGCACTTGATGCCAGCAGCAGCTATCTGTTCTTGAGTTACGTCAGGCTTTAGGAACACGTCTATCTCGTCCACTAGACGTTGATTTTTCTCCAGAGTAGCCAGCATATTTGTTTTTCCTTGCCCGAATATAGCCGATGTGGTGTCACAACCGCTAAATGCGTGGAGGAACAGGACGAAAGAGGGGGGGAAGAACAGATCTCCATATCTGAACGATGTGGATGAAAATTGCTGGCAACCTGATCTGCTACTTTTCTGGAAGATGACGTTTTCCCTTTCTGACCCTAATCCATTCAGGAGAACCAACAAGTCGACATCCTCTCCAATTATCAATACATTTTCAAAGAAAGAGCTCTTATCGATTGCAGTTCTTACGATGGTGGAGTCTGCGTCCTCTTCTGCCAGTCTTGTTTCTATGCCCACTTTTTCTAAACCGGACCGGAGGAAGACTGATTAGGCGTCGTTTGTTACTTTCATTTGTCAAAAACTTCTCCTGGGGCACCACTATTTGAGTCACCTCTTCAAAAATAATGTCGCTGCAGGATGAGGCAGCACGACGTAAACGCTCCGCCGATTTGGTGCTTCGTTTTGAATCATCCTCAGGGTAGCCATCGAAAACAACGGTTGCATTTCTTCCATAATTATTGGATGTGTAATTTACGTAAGACGCTACTATTTGACTTATTGTATTTTTGGGGTGCCAAATTACTCGATGTAGCAAGTAGTAGCCACCATCTAGCACCGCAAATGAATTTGCTCCTATGACGATATCTGTAATCTAAAATTACATCATTGTAATCACTTTTTGGAGGGAAAAATTTGTGAACAAATTTGGTTCGGTGTCTGTCTGTCCGTCTGTATGTGGTCACTTTCCTTGCCCCCCCCCCCATCTTTCTCAATTTTTATCCTATTTCAATGAAATTTCCAGGTAGTATGTAGTTTGTAGTATTATTATAAGTACGGTTTGATTTGACTATTAAGATTAAGATAAATGCAGAAGAAGATTCAGTCAGGGCTATGATGAACAAAATACTAGATGTGAAAAAAATAATAGACTGATACACAGATGACAATTGGATAATGCAGAATGACATGGATACCAATGACATTAATTGTTCATTATAGCCCTGAAGAAGACTTGCAAGGCAAGTCGAAACGTTGGCACAAATTAGAGTATTTCTACTTGACGTGGAGTTTCTGTTTAACTGCCTCCCTGATTATGTTCTTCTCCAGATAAATTATACAATGATAAGAAAACAACTTAAAAAACATATTAAAAAAAACAGACATTATTGAATGCAAAGAGAGATTAAAAATAAATTACGTAACATAAAACCTATCAAAAGAGACAATAAACAGATAATATCATTGCAAACAATAAAAATTAAAAATAATGGTTAGCAAAAAAAAAAAAAAAAAAAAAAGAAAAGAAAGGAATGAAATGAATTGTAAATACAAAGAAAGTTATGAATAATATGTAATTGTATAAATTATCTACATCTTTTTTAGATCATTTCAGATAGTTTATTAACCTTATATTATATCTCATTTAATTTTAATTTGCTCCTATTTTATTTATTTATTATTTTTTATTTCTCCTTTTTTCCTTTTCTCTTATGATTCTGTGTTCGACTATTTTTTTTATTTTTATTTTTTTAGCTCTAATTGGCCATTAAAGATGTGGTTGAAACGTTGGGAAAATAAAAATATTTTTTGTTAATATCAAACAAAGCCTAATTTTTTGACTGATCCCTCCCAAAATCCAACTGTATATATTATTTTGGAAATACCTTATGAATTATTTTATTGTAATTGAAATTATTTGCTATTCGGATTGGTTGACATATTTTTTCCTTCTACAATTGAACCCAACACGGGTAAGTTTGCTGGACGGAGATTTTTATCCTTTTGCTCGCTGGGAAACAAAGGATTCGGTTGCAACACGAGCTACAGCTTTCCTTACGACACGACCACTTCGACATATTTAAGGCAGCTTAGAAATACTATTATGTGATCTACCTGTAGAAATCGCAAGGGCTCGATTGTTATCTGGTAAATGTCTTCTTCTATGGCCTCATTTTTCAGTTCGGTTTATTTATTCATGTCTGCGGCTAGATGATAAAATAGAAATTTTCTGATATAATTCCGATAGTTTATCTACTGCTCATTAAGATTCTGCCCAATTAACTGCCAAGGATATTATTTATTAATAATTCTGAAAGTAAATCATTTGAATTTTGTTCTATGAAAGAGATGGGACGATCTTATTTTTGACGAAGACATGTCACATTTAATGAGGAGTCAACCAAACACAATACAATCATACAAACACGTGAATGAAAATTAATTCTTAGGAATATAATGAAATAACAGTCTAAGAAACCTGGTTGTTTTTATTTTTATTATTTTTATTATTTTAATTTACTTATTTTTCTTTTGAAAAAAAAAAAGTTATTTGAGAATTTAATTACTCAATTCACCAATATATTTTTTTTTTTTGTAATATTGATATTATTATTTTTTTTTTTAAATCTGCTGTGTTTCATAATCTTATAATGAAAGCATAAACTTAATTTTTTTTTGCAGATTTTCGTGATAAGTCTATGTTGTAGGTAGTAAAATGAATTAATAGAGGAAGAAACCTAGTTTCTCCTATTTTTATTTTTTTAATTTACTTGCTTTCCTTCTGGAAAAACAACAACAAATCTATGAGACTTTAATGGTTCAATTCGCTAGTACCATTTTTTTTTATTAAGGCATGTTGTTTATTTTAATTTTATATTGATATTAAAATATTTTTTTAAACTCTCCTAATTTCAATTTAGTTTTACACATCACATCCAAACTGTTAAAAAAAGTTTTTTTTTAGGTAGTAAAATTTAATGACAGCCTAAGTGACCTAGTTGCCTCTACTTTTATATTTAATTTACTTACTTTCCTTCTGAAAAAAAAAAGAATTTAATTTGAGAAATTAAAGATTCAATTCGGCACTGCTATTTATTATTTTTTTTATTTTCATCAGGGAACGATGTTTTTTTTTTTTATATTGATATTAAAAAGAAATTAAATATTTTACTCTCCTATGTTCATTTTGTTGTGACAAAATTGTTATATAAAAAAAAAATTAAATAAATATGTGTGTGTGTGTGTAAAATTAATTGACATTCTAAGAAACCTAGTTGCCTCTATTTTCCTTTTTTAAATTTACTTTCATTCCTTCTGAAAAAAAGAAACTTTCAGAATTTAATTATTAAATTCGCCAGTGCTATTTTTTTTTTTTTTTTCGATCAAGGCCATGTTAATTGTTTTATTGGTATTGAAATGTTTTTTTTTAACTCTGCTATTTTCATTTTTGTAATAGAAAAGCCTTACTTCAGCCTTCCTATACATATTTTAGTGAGGAGCCTGCCAAAAACACAATCATCCGAACACCTGAAAACAAAATTTGCCATGCTTGTTTATTTTTTTTACTTACTTTCTTTATGAAAAAAAAACAACAAAAAAACAAAAGATATGTAATTATTATACAAGGATATTAAGATATTTATATGGCTAACGAGCAATATCTCCCAAACTAGTTTATTAATAAAAAAATTAAATTATCATACGTTTCATTGATTTTCCATATTTTAAAGCTCTTAGAACTTCGATAGTAATATAATAAAATCAAATTAAATCAAAAATATGACAATTTTTTTAAGAGGGACATAAGAGGTTCATACCCATACATACTCTTTCTGAATAAAGTGTTATTTTGTGTTATAACGATGGATTGAAAAGTTTTCATTTTCCTATTTCCCTAAGACCGATTAATAAATTATTTATCATTTTCCAAGAAGAGTCAAAGAGTTGCGTCACTAAGCACTGATTCCCGCACCAACTAAATGAGACGTTCGCTGGGCGTGCTTGGCTGCCTGATATTACGCCAGCGTGACGCCACAGCGTAGTTCCTTCTGCGACCTGCCCCGTGCCTATTTATAGCGCACTATTACTATTTATTTGTCGGTCCTCTCCTACGCAATCTTATCTCGTATTTCCCGTGAAGTTTGACGTCACTTAGTTCGCCGTGCTGGGAGTTCACAGAACAATCTGAAGCACTCAAGTCTGTGTTTCACAAATTAGATTTTTCTCCGTAGCCTTTTGTTTGAAATTTGAATAATGGAATTTTTTTCCTGTGAATTTTCTTTTCATTTCTTGTTTAAAAATCTTCTTAGAATTATATAAGGGTCATTAGTTAATATTCATAAATAAATATTTTATTTATTAGATATTACTTATGTGCTTTCCGAATAGCTTTTATTGTTATCATTAATTTAAATGAAAAAAGTGAAATTATTTTAATGAACTTGATTTGAAAAACAAACAAACAAACAAGACCTAAACATCAAGAAACTACTTATTGTTTTTGGTTTTAAAATTTACTTGACAAACATTCATAATTAATTACTATATACATTTATATGAGAGTAATTACATCTATTTGGGATATTTGATGTACTTTATATGGCGATGTGAAGGATTAGAAAAATTTATGGGAAGTTTTAGTAACTGATTTAACAAAAACAATGAATGTTCTATGATATATTTATCTCCCTTCTTATTCCTAATCTCAGAAGAAGCCGTATTTCTGATAGTAGGATCCTAACAAATCTATCAAGGTTGACAGACTAGATCTAACATCTAATTTCAGTATTATAATTCAAATTTAATACTGAATAATATTCTGCTGATCCCTGTTGAACAGATCCACTACCTAGGACTCCATCCAGACAAACCAACTTGGAAACCATATACAAGACCAAAACAACAAGAAACTACTGGTCATTTTTGTCTTCAAAATTTACTACATCATAATCACTAAATAGTCATTTATATAAGTGTAATGGAACCTATTTTGACGTATTCGATTTACTTTTTTATGGCGATGTGAAAGAACAGTAAATCTATGGGAAGTTTTAGTAACCGATTCAACAAAAACAATATCCTATGATATATTTATCTCTCTTTTTTTCTTATCTCTGTGGAAGCCGTATTTCAGATAGTAAAATCCTAGTAAATATATAGAGTTTGGCAGGCTAGATAAGCTCTAATCACGGTAGTGTAATTCCAACTTAATTCTGAATAATATTCCACTGATCCCTGGTGAATAGATCCTAGGATCCTAGGATGAATAGATCCCAGGACTCCAAGTGGAATAACTTGGAATCCACATACAAAAACAACAAGAAACTGCACATCGTTTTCGACTTAAAAATTTACAGGACAGACATTCAGAGATACTAATTAGTTACAAGAGAATCTATCTATTTGGACATAGGCGGTATCCAAAGTATTTAAAAAAAATCCTAAATGCTTTACTTTATCACAAATAAACTTATCTATAAATGTTCTTTTTGAGCCAAATATCTATCCTTTCATAGTAAACTTCATAAACACTCAAATTTACTAGTCTGTCAACTGTCTCCCCTTTCTACATCGTATGTCCCTCCCAGGCATCTGAAAAGAAAGCGGTCTTGGGATCTTCTAATTTAGATTTTTATTGATGTGCTACACTAGCAAAGCTCTAAGCTTATTGAGGGTAGTTGCTGCACAAGCAATTGACTTATCAACATTATCTTCACACTTACTAGATGTATTTTTTATTTTATGCAAATTTCAATAAATCTAAGAAAATTTTTGAAAACATCTGGGCTATATGTAATCATAAAAACGTTCATCCCTTGATGTAGAAACGACATGTTGGCTGGTATTTCATTCATTAACAATATTTAGTTGAAAAAGAAACATATTATGTTTTTGATTTAATTTTTAAATTAAGTAATGACCTTTTAAAATTGTTTTTTATGATTGAGTTAAGGAATCATTTTTTTATTTAGTTATTTATTTTATTATTGTCTACATTGATTGTGATTAACTGCTGAATGAAGGCTTAGCACCCATGTATACTCAAGTGTAGTACAATCCTGCTACTTTGAAGTCACCACTTGAAAGTATACCGGTCACCTAGTAAGTACCCCTAGTTCTACCTAGGGAAAACCTATGACAAGAGGCCCCTTGGCTTAGGGTCGGTGACCCTACATGAATTTTGAGCTGTCACTTCACAACTTGAACTGGTGACTTCAGTATGCTTTGGGGGGAAATGGATACTTTATTAGCATTGTGAAAAACATAGCACCCAAAATAAATTTGTGTCTGATATTCTGTAGTACTGTGAAAGATGATTTCGATATTCTTAGACCTATTAAGATGTGTCAAAAGATAAAATAATAATTATATCCAACTTTGTACTTTTAATTCCCTTAGTAATGGAATCAAGTAGAGATTTGCCGATATTAATTTTTTCAATTTCCGTTACCGATACGATTCTTGATCTCAAAACCGATAAAAAGGTTTGAACATTTGTTTTGAAAATAAATCAATTGTTTTCAAAACAAAACAATAATAAGTTTTGAAAACAATATTTTTGTTGTTGTCATTATCAATATTTATTAACAACTTTCAACATATAAAATGACAACCAGCGAATTAAAACAATAATGAATCAATAAAAAAAAAATGAAAACAGCAAGTTGGATTTGTAATTAACAACATACAATAGCTACATATATTGCTATAATTACTCTTTAATATTACTATATATATATACTGTGTTACTATACTGGCAATGTACAGACATTTTTTTTTTTTTTTTTTTTGTACAATTTTATCTAAGAACTGCTTTTTTAAACGCCCTGAGTCAAATGTTTTTTTATAATGATCACAAATGCTATCGGTGTTACTAAACATTTTAGAGGATGAAAAAACACTTGATAACTAAAATTCTTTTCTTAAAATTTGTTGGCTTCTGTCCTTGTAGGGTTCCCGCTATTAAAATTCTAGCCCTCTTGAGGTACGCATGACTATATAGAAGGATCAATACAATTAGGATTGATGAATTGACTGCCACTTCTATAGGATTTTTTTAAATTTAAAAACTACTTTCGAACGTTAAACCTTCATCATCAGTTATCAAAAATTTAAAACATCAGCACTTTGCTGCATACTACATACTCCCTTGGAATAATCCACCACCACATATGACTATTACGGGTTTTTTTTTGTGATACATATATTTTGTATATGAATATTGACAGATATCAAATTGAGATTGATAAAGTATGCTGTGTATTAAGCAACCCATTTAAACCAGGCAGCACCGCTTAGTAAAATGTTTCTCTCTCTCTACTAAAGTATTCAAAAATGTAAGGCAAGAAATCTAATATTGGTACACACCTGAGGATATCTAACAGATGTTTGAAATATATCAATAGTGGAAGGGGACGTTGAAAGGGTCAGGTTGGTCAAATTTTTGTTTTTTTTTCTTGGATTTTTCCTATGACTAAATGAATTTTTCCGTTACTATCTGAAACAAATTTGTTTCCAATAGTCCCTTTTTAAATTTGTTTATTATTATTTTAAAGATGTAGGTAGTTGGAGTATGCAGTGATAGATACAAAGGAGTTATAAAAATAATTTTTAGAAAAAAAACAAAACCGACTTCCAAGAATAAACCTACATAAACAAACTTGAACTAAA
Organism: Euschistus heros; assembly: GCA_003667255.2. Taxonomy (NCBI): domain Eukaryota; kingdom Metazoa; phylum Arthropoda; class Insecta; order Hemiptera; family Pentatomidae; genus Euschistus; species Euschistus heros. Next base: position 1,966,192 of record RCWM02000030.1, on the reverse strand, counting down.
AAAGAAAAAATAATACTTTAATTGCTTCGAAACAAAAACCATTAAATTACAATCAACAAAATTACCGACACTTATATACCTATTCACAATTTATGATCAGTTAGAGTCGGTGCCAGCCAAGAAGGGCAGTTTAATCTTGCCTTAGCAATAAACTTTCACAGACAGTGGTGTGGCGGTGATGAAACAGTGGGAGCATCTTTACAATTACAATTTCTTTTCAAATTCTGTTTGTTTTGGTTGGCACCGACTCCAAAAATAACTGATCATAAATTGTGAATAGGTATATAAGTGTCGATAATTTTGTTGATTGTCATTTAATGGTTTTTGTTTCGAAGCAATTAAAGTATTATTTTTTATTTTTTAGTTCAAGTTTGTTTATGTAGGTTTAATCTTGGAAGTCGGTTTTGTTTTTTTTTTTTAAATTATTTTTATTTTTTACTTTTTAGTGGTGAGTGTATCTTTGTTTATATAGTCAATTCTCGATCTTTAAGCTACCCTGAAAAATAGCTCGACTTACTGAACAAAGAATTATCGAGGTTATCATTCTACTTATCTGCATGTAAATGGGCAAATTGAACACAAAATTGTAGTTGAAATCATTACGTACATTTTCATTAATGGGAATGTTGTTTGTACATACATATAAAATTATTGATACAGAAAATTAAATAACTGGTACCTATTTATCATATAACTTTTAACTGAATTGCGCTTTTTTTTGAGGATGTCTAAAAGCAGACTTGCCGCCTTCCACCAGTGGCAATCTTTTCTTTATTTTTTAGGACGGTTGACAGAGAACTACGCGGAACTCGGAATTCACTAGCAACAAACGCCCAATTTCTTTCTCCTTTCTGCACTAAGCAAATCAATTTTAACTTTTCGTTAATTGAAAGAATTTTCAATAGCCACTGTAAAACCACTCGTGTGAATAACTAATAATAAGTGACTGGTGTAACTATGAACTGAAAAGACAAACAATGACAGAAAACAGGAAAACAAATTACACATGAAATTCTTTTAATTTGAGTTCGAGTTATAAACGTGATAACTTCTAAAAGTTCGTTTCATAGAGGTGGTCTGTCCTAGAAGTCCTCTCTTTTGAACCCTATTTTCAGTTCTACTTATTTTCGACACAATTTTTCACGTTCTTTGTCTGAAATCGTCTCATTGAGGTGAAATTTAAGTGTAATGTACTTCCGACGGCAGATTTTGTTCGACTTATTGAAGAATTTAGCTTATCGAAGTACAACACATCGAGAGTTGACTGTATATGTAAATTATTTTTGTTAATAATTTAGATTTAGTTACCATGGAGATTTTAGATAATCATAATCATAAATATGTTTTAAATATAAGGTTATATAACAGTGATTTTTATTAACTGGTTTTGAAAATTGAATAAGAATTGACGGAGGTTCTCAACTCATCTGTATTTTTTTTTTTTTTTTTTTTTTTTGTATGTTATCTAAAAAAATAGTTAAAAAGTGATTTTATTAACTATTTTTTTTATTTTTCTTAAAAAGTGCTGCGTTGATTTCAAAATATTTTTTATGGGACCACCTCTGAAGTATGCCCTACTGATCTAAAAAAGAATCATCAAAATTGATTCAGAATTGACGGAGTAATCGCGTAACATACACACAAAAAAAAAAAAAAAAAAAAAAAAAAAATACAGACGAGTTGAGAACCTCCTCTTTTTTGAAGTCGGTTGAAAATTAAATTTTGATTTATAATGCCGACCTTTCGACTTGCATTGCAAGTCTTCATCAGGACTAGAATCAAAAGAAAAAAAAAGATATGAATTAATTGCAAAGAATATAAAGAAGATATGGAAAGAATAACTATATGAGAATCGTTCAAGAGGAAACGTTGGCATTATAAATTAAAATTTAATTTTTACTGCTATGCATTCTATGACTGTATACCCCAAAACCTACATCTTTAAATACATCTCAGTCAACAAATAATCCATCAATATTATAGTAATAGTAATGATTTACATAATTTAGTATCACAAAACTAGCTCATACCCTAGAGGCTAAAAAACTATTGTAAGCGGTTAATTATCTACGGTCTATAAACTTCAACTGAACATCAGCTCCATTTATCCCTACCTGAAAAAGGTTATCGATTCTCTGAAGGACTACATTTTTATGGACGTTTGTACCTGTCACATCCCAGGACTGGGAAAAATAGACTGTTATAGCAAAATAGTTATGTTCTAACGGAAAATAATAAAGGTTACAGAAATGAGACAAGATATTAAGAATTAATAATAATTCATAGTTAGTTAATTCTTAAGTGTGAAGAAGTAAAATAAATTATAGTACTAGCTTTCCAATTTTTATTTTTATTTTTTTTATTGAATTAGTTTTATACAGATAAGACAGTTTCTGATAATAGTTTTCTAAACAGAAGAGACGGTGTACTTCCCGATATACATTGAGGGTTCCTTTAGATGATTATTTGTGTGGGCAATTTTATTACCCTCTGAATCCACCCCACATCCCCCAGCAGCTGCCAGGTGCACGGCAGTTCTCCCCTGCTTACCTCTGGGCCTTCTAAGCCTCTCAACTTCTACAGCAGACTTTGGCAATTTAAAATTATCTTAGAAACTTGTTAAGAAGGGAAAATCATTGTTCTGAATTTTCTGATAGCGTATAATCTCAATTAGCCAATAATATATCAATAATATTGCCAATTTCATAAAGTCGATTAAATATATATACTTAATAAATATACCTCACCATTTTCTTTATTAACAAAGTTGGTATTGTGTGAATGGATTCTTTGTCATCCATATTACTTATTGCCCTACGAATAATTGTATAAATAATCACTTATTTATCCATATATTAAGAGTTGTCGTTACTGAAGTTTACATGATATTTAAATGTATTTAAACATGATACAAGTAATCGATACATTATTTATGATTGATTAAATCGTTTAATCTGGATTAAGTCAATTATGACGTTATATCCTATTTTTTACTTACTTTTTAACTTAAAATAAACTAAGACTAATTTCATAATGATTTTTAGTAGCTGCTTGCAAAAAAAAACAAAAACATATGAAGCCTAAAATTAGCTTATTATAAGAAGAAGAAGAAAAAGAAAATGAACTTTATTCTGGGACAACTTGCCCCCTGAGAATAACGAATGAGTACAATACATAGGACAATCGTCTGGCTATAATAATTAATTCTAATGAATAATAATAAAAATTGATTAGTAATTAAATTATGAGTTTCAAAATAAATGAGAAATCTTGTAAAAGGATACATCTAATGTATACTGTTATAATGTATGTAAAATAAATATTCATGCATTACATTTGCTCGGAAGTTTAAAAATACCGGAGGTAAAGAAACAGATGATGTTTAAAGGAAGTAAGAGTGGAGCTTTTTCGAATTGAGATGGGCAATGAATTCCATAAAGAGGAAGCGCGGATAATAAAGGATTTTTTGAACGATGTAGTTTGATACGCAGGAGTGTACAGGTTGATAGTTTGGATTCTAGTATTTAAAAGGTAGATGGAGGAGCGCAGGGTAAGGAGGTTATGAATTTAGTTGGGTATGAGTGCACCTAGGAAGTATTGACTTTGAAAACTGGTAAAGCCACTCAATTTCAGAAAAGCCGATAGACAGTCCTCCATATACTATGCATCCGTAGTCAAAGTTGGGAAAAACGAGAGATGATACCAAAAGTTGTCGAGTACTTAGTAGTAATGAATCGCGGTATTAGCTAATGCATATTTAGGTTGGAGAAGTTAATTTACTAAATCTTACTAGACAAAGTTACATCCTAGTATTTAACTCTCTCCCTATTTATTGACCTAGTATTTTGGCTGCGGGTCTACACTTTTTTGGTCTAACGTTTTTTTCACATTCATTTGGCAAACTCTAGCTTTTCTGGTGCTGCTCGGATCAAACATTTAACGGCAGTTTCTTAGTAAAAATTTAATCGAGAATATTTTATGTTATATAAAATTTTTCGCTAGGACCTTCCGTTTTGGAGCTATATTGTTTTGAATGAAAAAAGTCACTTTTGCCTACATTTTTTAAAAATTGAAACTTTTTTGACGTGCTCTTTTTCTTTTGGAGTTGTTGGTATCGAAACTTTTACGACATTTTCTGTCAGAAATTTAAAGGAGAATATTTTATGTAATATAACATTTGTCGCTAGGACCTTCCGTTTTGGAGCTATATTTTAATTATAGTTTTGAATGAAAAAAGTCAAACTTTGCCTACATTTTTTAGGTTTTGGGTTTTTATTTGACACGCGCTATTTCTGTTGGTGTTCCTCGGATCGAAAATTTGAAGTAGTTTTCCTTACCACAAGCAGTAGATATAACAGCAGTATATTATACCTAGACAGATATATCCAAGATTTATTGTTTTTCCCAGGGGAGATTGAGGTATTTTTATAGTAATATTTATATTTTATTTATTTATTTTTTTTTTTTTTTTTTTTTTTTTTTTTTTTTTTTTTTTTTTTTTTTTTTTTTTTTTTTTTTTTTTTTTTTTTTTTTTTTTTTTTTTTTTTTTTTTTTTTTTTTTTTTTTTTTAGTAAGCAATTAGAAAAAAATATAAGATTACTAACCTCTGAAAACCTTTTGACCGGGAGCTCACCTTTATGAAATTGTGTTAATTTTTTTTATTAATAATTATGTAGAGCCTAATGAACTCAATAAATTCATTTTTCGTTTTAAAATAAATGTATTTCTTTTAAGATAAACCATTTCTCCATAAGAAAAATAGAATGACTTAGAAATTCAGAAGCTGTCATGTTGTATTATATCTAAAATGGGTATCCATATTTGAGGTTTAATAGGCTTGAAACATGCATAGAATAAACAATTTTCTGGCAGAGTTATTTTATCTGAATGAGATAAATAATATTAATAATGATAATAGTAATTATTTCTTGAGTGATTTGGCATTATAAAGCTCTCCAAAATATCAGGTAATAGGACTGTTGAATTTTTGCAAGTTACCTCCTGAATCGTTTGTAGATTTAAAAAAATTATATTTTTCAGAAGGAGGCGAGAGATAGTTTTCTATTAACAATTTTATTATTACTGCAAAAACCCGCAGTTGAGAGGCAATATGTAAAAATGGAGCAAGGGAAAGTGTTGGAAATATAATGGCACCGAATCTCTTACGTATCTTCAATAGTTCATGCATTCTTTGCCGATTTTTTTCACGTTTCCCTGTTCAAAATGGATAAGATTATATTTTTTATGTATATTATAATGAAAATTTATTTCGCACAGCCATAAATATCTACATTTTTGTATAAGGCATTATAGAATTACATGTTACTACAAAATATAGCTTTGAAGTTTTTTTACAACAATGGTTATGAAGTTGAAATAAACTATAAGAACAGATAAATATCTGACTTTATTTTTAGCCTCCTTTTGTTAGCTTATGCGACGGGGGATGGAACAGGTAAAGAGGGAAAGTTTATGAGGGTATGAAAAGTACCTAGCCGGATTAGGAAAGCTTTTTGTAAAATTTACCAAGGCTAAGGAGAATCGTTCAAACAATATAAAATATTTAAATCTATAGCAAAGGAATAGGATTAGTAGCACTCAAATGTGAACCGGAATACATTTTTAAGAATTGAATTAAGGATATTTTATATTATTTGTAATTTCTTACACCAAAATGTATAATTAATTAATTTATCTAATAATAAATTGAATTTTAGAAATATACTAATATTAAATTTCTATGACAAAATTAGATGTGTTATTAATTAAGTATAGATTGTTGATTCTTGTAGCTAGTTTTTTAAATAAAACATATTTAAAAATTAATTGGTGAACAAAAAATTATTGAATTTTGATACACAAAGTTTGAAAGACGAAAACCGAAAAAATTGAGTACGGAAATCGAAAAATTAGAAATCGCTATACAAAAAAAAAAACAACCTGTAATTATTGCCTATTGACTTTTTCTTTATATTTATAGCATTAAACTACTGAATTCAAATAGTAAATATTTTAATAATGTATTTGAATTTATTTATTTGTCTTTTATGTATTGTATTTTATTATATGTCATATTAATACAGGGATATTAATAATAACCGGATATTGATATACTTTTTTTGTTATTTGAAGAAAGCTCTCTTGCCGATAACGTTAGTGTAATAAAAATAAAGAAAATGTGAATTGATAAACTACACATTTTTTCACCAATTATAATATATATCTGCTACCATGAGAATAATCAAATTGGAAACTTCATTTTTGTTCATATTTTTAAAAAATAAAAATTCAGGTATTAGGATTCAGATTATTTTAGAAAAATAATTATAATATTCTCACTTTATTCCATTCCGACTTTGTTTTCTATTAATTTGTTTTATTTTATTGGCTGTCAGTAAAATATAAAAAAAATAAATAAAATAAAATAAAAAAATATTCTTAATGAACTTATTGGAAATCTCAGACTACGCCTCTCCCTATATCCTACCTCATCGTTACCCTCCCCAAAATCAGCCTTGTCACATCTTCCCATCTACGCTTGGTATACCCTTCCGACGATTATAAATGTCTCATTTATTAATTTTATTTGCTTAAATTGGGCAAATATTTTTTTTTTTTTTTTTTTTTTTTTTTTTTTTTTTTTTTTTTTTTTTTTTTTTTTTTTTTTAATACTTTGTAAGAGTTATTTATGAAACTCAGGCAGCTGTGTTATTTAATGCCTTCAAATGGCAGGAGATATTTTATTGAAAATGGTTTAATGAAAAAAAAAAAAAAAGTATTAAAACGTTTTTGCTTTATTTGTCTGGAAAATCTTAGTTAAAAAGACATTAATGTGAAAATAACTGTAAATATATTCTTTTATAAATTGTTGAAATCTAGAATTAATTAATTTAAAATTAATATTTAATACATTTTTTATGAAGATGTGTAAAATTAGTAAATTTATGTGCAATGTTAGTAGCTAATTTACCAATAATAATATTTTATCATATATATTAATCTCTTTTTCTTCCTAATCTCAGTAGAAGCCAAATTTCTGATAGTAAGATCCTAGTAAATCTACAGGCTAGATAAGATCTAATTTCAGCGGTATATTTCCAATTTAACACCGGGCTATTTTCCAATTTTTAACTAATTACATGATTACTTTTACTTTATAAAATGTTAATAAAATTCTAAAATATTCCAAAATAAAGAAAAATGTGCTGGTATTATGTGAGTGAATTACTGGCAACAAGGCCACTCAGTCTGAACCGTATAAAGCTCTAACGGTCAACTGTTCACGTCAGGTATCCCCGACCAGGGTAGGGTTCCATACAAAAGCCACTTTTAGTTTAGCTTGCAATGTTCATTATGTAAACAACTTAATAGTTAATAGCGTCGTAAGGGTTTCAGATTAATGAAGTTTAATGGGTCATATCCGGGATAATTTTAGACCGAAATTGCCAATTTATGAAAATTTATTATAAGGAGATAAAAGATACAATATGTTCATACCGAAAGCAAAACTTAAATCTTAAAAATCGTAAATTTTATGTAAAAACTGTTTTGAAATATCTAAATTTATATAATTCAAGGATGAAAATTAGCATGATGAAAAATTTGCTAGCAATGTCCTCAATTCCTATAAAATTTCGTCCCTCTCATCTCTTCTCAAGATAACATCAATTTATTTAGTTATAAAATTATCTTTACTAAAGTTCGAAGACAGTATTGAATTTATAATGAAATACATTCATAAAAAAAAAACAAAAAACAAAAAAAAACAAATGGATTTTATAAATAATATCCTTTCTAAACACTCAAATAAAGTTATCGATGGATTGGCCATATCTATCATACCGGGGATACATGGAGAAGATAGAAAAGAAACTGGATGGAAGGAATGGGTAGAGTAGAGAGGGTGTAATTCTCATTTCGTACAACTTCATTAGGAAAGAAAAAAATTAGCAAATTTTAAAAATTTACTGAGGTGTAAAAGAAAGCCTTGCATAAATGTTTTTAGAAGAGCCTTCCAGGTCAACTTTCGTAAAATGTTAGTAGAGCACCCGCTCAACATCTCGCCTTCTCAAGCTGCGCCTTCCTTACTATCTCTTTTCTTGTCTTACTGTTTATGGTTTAGATATCTTCTTAGTTGTACTAAGAAAAAAGGGACTTTTGAGGACCTGGGTGTGGATGTGAGAAATAATGCAATGATGGCCTAAAATATAATTTTGGACTCCCTGTGCATTATTAATCACCACGTGCATGGTGTTAAGAATGGACTGGTCTTTCTACTAATTGTTATTACATATATATGTATACTATTTTTTTCTTTTGTTCGTTTATATGTGAATGTGTATATATTATGTTGGAATAATATTGATCGTTGAAAAGGGAAAATAAATTAAAATAAACAAATAGAAAGAAAATATAAGTTATGATGGAATTGCGATGTGGAAATTTTTTTAAAATTTATTAGTTTTTCTTATTATATTAGAATTATACTCATATTATAAATATTATGAATTATTGTTATTTTATTGTTATGTGGAATGTTGTTATCTTTAATTAGATGGATCAATATGCTGTGTATGAAGCAACCCAACAAAATTGGGAATGTTGTTGTTATACTAGAATAAAGCATATCTCTCTCTACACTTCTGTACGTCTGCTAATTGCCAATATTGTATTTGTCAGGCATAGATTTGAAAAATGAAAGTGTAAAAAAATTTCCTAATAATCAGAAATAATAAATCACATAATATTTATCAACAACAAGATCCTAAGTGGCTATTCGTTATTATTCAAAATTCTTCTTATCAGTGATGAAATATTACGGAGAAATGAAAAGCTCTTAATTTTTATCATCGGAACAAGTTCCAACAACCTTTTGAAATATTAATAATTATCATACGTGAAAATTATAAGATTTCTCTGAAACAATAGAAAATATTATCTTATGTGTATTACATTTACGATAACTTATTCATTCCTTAATATATTTATTTTTTTAAACTATTAAATACAATAAATCCAGTTTATTCACAACACACTTTACAGTACTTTTCCATTCCCAAACCGCATATTTGCTTCGATATAGTGGGCCACAGTGAAAGCAAACTTTCAACTTCCCTCCTTACCTCAAAAGAGTCTCGAGTGACATCGCCTCCTGGATGACAAATGAAGCAATGACACAGGTGCTCTTACCAGTCATAATGTTTGGAACAGAAACCATGTTAAACAACTTATGTTATGGTTATTGACTACTAGGAATATTTAGAGATCAATAAATTTAGCTTGTCTATTTATTTAAATCAAATCGGCTAAAGCAAAATTTGAAGTTCAACGCCCTCATGAATGGGGCCTGGTCCTAAGTGGTACCAACCCGTGACACGAACAGGTATGTTTCTTGTCACAATAGAGGGTCGGATAGTGTCAAGACTTTTACAACTATACTCCAAAAATGAAAACGTTGACGTGAGCCATAGGAATATTATAATACTTAAAATAAAAAAATAATCTATGAAAATTTTGTTTTTTTAAAAATTACACATTCGTAATTCGCATTTATCATGCTAGAAATAGATTAAAAAAAATACCAGCTAAGACCTCCAACAATCATAAATTCTCAAAAAATTATGATTAATGAATCAATTGCGTTCTAAGGCTGATTTTTGATACTAGGGACGCAGTTAAGAGAACAGAGCTGGGATCTCTTGGGATCTCTCTTTTCACTTATTTGAGAAAAAGGCTTCATTTGGAGATTCCTTTGAAAATATTATACATGAATGTATTTTTAATTTTGATTTTACGTTGATTAAATTTTTGTTACTAATTTTTATTCGTTTCATATATTATATAGTTAGTTTTATTTCCAATTTTTATAAATACATAAATAATTGAAAATTAAAAAAAAAACACAATTTCTTTATTTATTTATTGAGATTAGTTGCCAGAGTAATTTTATTTAATTGTATAAACGGATTCATAACCATCCATATTAATTATTTCACTTGAATGAGGTTGATTATAATGTATATGCAAAAAAGATCTTTTTATTTTTCAAAAAATAAAATAAAATAAAAGTAAACATTTTTTTGTCAAGCTAATATTTTGACAAGAATTATAATCTGTCAGAATCTAGGAAAGTAAGTAATTGTCCTATGAAATAAAAGTTCATAAGTCATTTAAAAACGAAGGCAAATTTATAAGAAATAAAAATTATGACACATTTTAAGAAGAAAAAACATTAATATTATAGCTAGATAATGTATGAATGAATAAATTAAATAGAATAAAACATTTTTACACGTATTTATTCTTATTTTCAATATTTGTATTTAAACTTAGGATCCCCAAACTACCTTTCCTCCACCTTCTCCAGGGTCAAGCTATAGACATTTTTCAACATAAAGAAAATCATATAAAAACATTTTAAATTTATAAAATATTAGCTATTATAACAGATTTTAGAAAATGAAACTCTTTCAGAAACCATTGGCCTTTAGGAATTAATGCGAAAATAAAGATAATTTTCAAACACTGCCATGCTTGGAACAAAAGCAGTAACTGACATTTTTTTAAAAATTATATTTTTTACTTAAAGCCAAGTTTTTGAAGCAAAAAGTACAAAATAAGCAGAAAAAACATTTAAAAATAATTATTATTAACCTACATTCTTTGAACTTACGGCTGAATAATTTACAATGGTGTTTTTATTTCATTATTTAATTTTTTTTGGTTTTTAAATATGCTATTATTATAACATCATACTAAATTATTATTTTGTTTTAGAAATATTCCGCAGAAAGTAAAAATATTAATAAATATAAGTAAATTGAATGATGCAAACATTTTGGAATTAATGCTCGATAGATTGATTGTTAATTTAACATTGGAATACTATACATAATTGAGAATTTCAAAAACAACTAATTCTATTTTTTATTGATTGAGGTAAGTATCTAGGGTCATTTTATTTTTAAGGCTGTTTTCACACATATAACAACACCAAGGTGATTATTTCACCTTTATTTTAGAAAATGTCTACAAACCTCTGCCATATTTTTTCATAATTATAAACGATGTAGACAATTATGTGTTCTGTTATATAGGTTTGAGAGATACAATTAAGGTACACTCAGCCTCTATAAAGTCGTTATTCTCAATTTGAAACCTGGTGGATGAGCGAAGTTCTGGAAAAATCGCCTCCATTCGCAACCGTTGGCTGAGAAACAATACATATTTAGTAAGAAAAGATATATGATATCATGACTCTTTTCTGAATATGATTATTTTATTTTTATTTTTTTGATTAGAATTTGATTAGTTTTATAGAATTAGTATGTTTTGTGAGTGATTCATCATATTTTAAAAAATATATATTTTTAATCAGTGTTTCTTTGATCTGAGTTACGTTTTCGTTACGCCGTTTATCTATTCAAGCACAACCACTTCATGTAAACTAGGGTCTGTTTTGCGCTCAGATGGAACAACCTATTCTTGGTAAACAGATATTAAGGCTGGAACTTAAATTTCCTTTCAATAACTCAGACTGTCCCAACTGTATACCATTGGCTAGCCTACCTGACCATCCTAGAGCAAGTGGGAATTTTTAAGATAAGATAGCCCCAAAATTTCAGCAAATAAATCATTTACCATATAAATTCCTTGAAATCACTATTGGTTGTAATTTCTAAAAAATAAAAGTAGTTTGAAATTAAAATATTTCTTGACTTTTATAAACACATTTTTACAAATGTTTTGTTTATTAGTTAATGGTTTAGATGATCCATTATCTAGATATTGGTCTTCTGATTAATTTCTAATTATAGAAAATAAATAACAGCACAGTTCCGAGACGCTTCCACAGCGAAAATTGCGCTGTCGTCATTATTTAAATAAAACAAAAATGATTCTTAAACAAGTCACATCCAGGGATCATGAACATTGTATGTACAATAAATTGGTATTCATATATTTTATTTTATTATATTTTATATTTTATTTCATAACCTATATGCAATATAAATATTGTATTTTAGCCTCGATTTTAGCCACCTAGGACCACGCGAAGTAGACATATGCAATCATTTCCGTACTTCTTTCCTTGATTTCCAATAGTTCTTCCTCCGTTCACATTGCTGTTTTCTAATCTCTTCTGTCCAGATGCTATTTTTTTCTCTTCTTTCCTTCTCCTGGAAACCCTTATAGTTTAATATCATTCTTCTAAAAGCCGTTCTGTCTTGTAATACGTTATCTGTTACACTAATCTCTGCCATGTCTTTCTTAATTCTCTGAATCAATTGGTTATCATTTTTGCTCTTATGAACATTATTGAACATTTGTATAAATATTTTATATTGTAAATAAATGTATATTTTTTTGTTTGATGTTTACAAGCATGCATTTACTTTGCTAATTACAATATTACTTTAATGATTGAATAATGAAATAAATATTCACTTTAAAATAAATATAAGGGGAAAATGAGCACACATCATGACAATATTTATTGAAAATTTAATGGTAATGGACAAAAGAAAGATATGATTTGTTCATGCCTCTCTATTGGTATTTGTTTCTTGTTTATTATTTAATAATTTTTTTTGTATGATGATATAAATTTTTTTTTCTTTATATAATTATTCGTTGTTACATGATTTTCAAATCCAAAAATAAATAAGACTCGCCAGGAAGATTCAGGTTATTTATGATCCCAATAAAATCAAAGCAGATTGTTTATAGATGTTTATTAGTTTTATATGATTATTTTATTAAAGATTATCCAAATTCTGGATCCTTGCGGTTTGTATTCAGTGTTGTAAATGTCATTCATGTCTTCCATAATTCTAGGTATGGTAGTTTTATGACTGGTCCGAAGGCTCCAGCAGGTATCTGGGTTTCAGGAAGAGGTAGATCCAAAATAGACCAGGTATTAAAAGGATTAAATTTAAGGTAGCCGTGCAGACTGTCAATTTTTTTCTATTGTGTTACTGTTTGAAATTTATTTTACATTTTATCCATGGCTATAGTAATTGAAGAAGTAATCGACATGAATAACCTGAGGAACGCATGATGGTATTGAAGGATCAATTTTCCCTATGACTCATTGGATTTTTCCGTTCCTATAAGAAACAAATTTAAAATTGGGCTATTGGAAATGTCTATCTGGCCATTTAAACAAAAATCTGGATCGATTTTAAACGATTTTATTATTTTTAATGATTCATAAATAATTTTAGGTTATTTTCTGCTTTATGCTAAAAATTAAACATGAAACCCTTATATTTAGCCTTATCTAAAACAACTATTTTTAAGTGTAGTGTTTTTTATTTATTAATTTATTAAGTGTATAATTGTATTTTTAAGAGAAGGTCAAGGAGGCAACCCCTAAAACATGGTCCATTTTATCCTTTCCTTAGTCGATAGTACTTTTCATTTTAACTGTATATTTACAGAAAAAAATAATGAAATTAAAATTTATTTATAAGTTAAATTCATTTCAAACAATATTTAAAATTAGTTAATAAGGTTATACATACACGAAGAAAAACTTTAATAATACGTACGCTACATTTGTAAATATAATAGATGTTCTCAGGGCCCATTTGACTACTGAGGTCAAAGTAGTTAGAAACTGATAGTCTTCAAAGTTCGACAACAGTTGAAAAGTTAGACGGCAAAAGCTTTTCCACTAAACTTTTCTTTCCCATTGTTTTACTTTATTTTATAACGTATTTCAATTTATCTCCTTCGCGCCTTCTCATGTCAATATTTCTGCACAATTAATACAATTTCAAATGCGTATTCAGATAAGGTTCATGTATTTAATTAATTAAATCTATTAATTATTTAATTAATTGATTCTAATTAACCGGTCTGATCAGGAGGTAGATTACTGACATTTCCTATTATTTGCGGACACATGCAGCTGGTTGAACACGTTGATAGTACGTTAGCTGTTAAAATGGTGCTTTCCCCGATCCACGGTTTACATTAACGTAATATGCAAATCTCTAATTAATTCTATCCAAGCGATGTTTATCGTGCAGTTGATTGGTTTGGCGATTTCCCGTTTTGGGCTAAATCACTGATATACGCTAATAATTGTGTATAATGAGAGTACACGTGTGTTACTCTTCAAATATTGTCTTGACAATGTATTAACGATTAATATTCATTACTTTTCTGTCGTCAGCAAAATTTAAATAATTTTAAAAATAGCATATTTTATTTTTCAACCTGTCTACTTTCTGGTGTTGTGTTCAACTAGTTTTATATTTAGTTTATAATTAATTTTATATGCTAACAATTTACTTTCTCAATTAAATGATATCTAGCTCTTTCTGGAACTCTTTCGTTACTATTTGCACAAGTTAGATACCAATCAAAATATTTTTTTCTCACTCTGAATATAAAATCTAGGTTCTTCTATTTTATATAATAAGAATTGTATCAAAAGAATCAATTTATTATTTCATTTGTAGAATGTTTTCTTATTTTCCTGTTTATATATCTAATTAGTATCTATGTATACATTATCATTGTTATATTATTATTTCTTCTTTATTTTATTTTTTTGTTTGTTTACATTTTATTTATTCATTAAGTCTCTGACCAGATGTAACTAAGTTTATTTATTTCTGTACCATGTTGTTATTCTTAAGAGACTTAGTGCCAGATGAAAATTATTTTTCTATTCTATTCTATTATTAATTATTATTGTTATTTATTTAAATTGTTCTCATTTTACATTATAAAAAAAATATTAACTTCATTAATCAGGACGGTTTTAAAGTATAATATAAGAAGAAGATGACTACGGATGCAGCCAAAAAGAAACAACACGTTCAAGTTACAAAAGTAAGTGATTTTCAGCGTGATCGCTTGTGTATTTCAAGAATTTTGATAAAAATTTCATATATAGGATCTAATTTAAAGTTAACCACCTTTCAGATTGAAAAAAAAAAAAAAAACATTTTGAATCGGACAAATACTTTCGGATTTATATTATAACTCCGAATATCCCAGACGCCTAAAACTACCAGACGCCTACTGTTGTTAAATCCATGGCTTTCGGCACATTTATCATTATAACTCCGAAAGTATTTGTCCGATTCAGTATGTTTTTTTTTCAATCTGAAAGGTGGTTATATTTACAATTAGATTCTATATATAACATTTATATTTTTATTACTTGTATTTCACAACAGTACGTTTTTATTAGCGGGCTGGCATGTACATTTTACGGCGTTTGATTAAAACTTCATTTATAGATTCATATAGTAAATTTAATCAGCTTTAAGATGAAAAAAAGTAATGTTGTATCGGACAAATAGTTTCAGAGTTATAGCCAAAAGAGTACGACAAACGTGTTTTCGTGGAGCTGTGGGATTGGCGGCAAGTTGGCCAATTTCTCCATTGTTTCCCAATAACGTAACTTCGCGAAAAATGGTCCGATTTTTTTCCATTATGTAGGTACCAGTTCCAGCTACGATTAATATTTGAAGACTTTCTTCGAATAAATCTTCGTTATCGTGTTATAGATAAAAAAACGAAAATAACGGTTTTTTTTGGCGGTTTTTTGCGATTTTGAATATGAAGCCGATGGTTGCCGTGGTAGCAAACTTCAGATTCGGATTCAGCACCCCCAAAAACATAAAGATCCGTTGAGAATAAAAGTTCCGCAGTTTTTTCTTGAAAACGGCCTTTGGAGCCTTATTTTACAGGACTATTAGAAGTGTGGAAGACGAGACGGTTTAAAGTTTCCCTGGTTTAGTGTGAATGCGATATTTGCTTTATCATGAAATTCATTTTTATTTTTTACTTTCTTTTATATATATATTATTTTTATTTTTGAAGAGAAAAGATTTGACCCGGTCGGGATTCGAACCCGAGTTTCCACCTCTCTAGCGTGGCGCCTTATCCAACTAGGCCACCGGGGTCGTATCCGAACCAGGCAAATCTTCTCTCTTTAGTGATCCATAACTGAAGATATGGATTTATATATATATAAATTTCCTTTATATATATATATATATATATATATATATATATATATATATATATATATATATATATATATATATAAAGGAAAACTTAGAATCATCGATGAGGAAAAGGAGATTAAATTTTTTCGGACACATGAAAAGAATGAATAGCAATAGATTTAACAAACAAATATTTGATAAAGTGATGAAATTGAAAAATATAAAAGGTTACCCAGAGCAAATGAAAGAGGAAGTTAAAAAATTGGGTATCACGGAGGGAGACTACAAAGATAAGGATAAATTCGGAAAAATGGTTAAAAATATAAAGGTTCTTGTAGCGGAGAAGAAGAAGCATGAAAGTAAGAAATAAACGGAAGAAAGAAAGAGGGAAATGGGCGAAAAAATGAAAAGAATTTGGGCAGAAAGGAAGGAAACCTGAAAATGATATACGCGTGGTCCACCGTTGGCCTGTATCGCGATAAATAAATAAATAATATATATATATATATATATATATATATATATATATATTTTTTTTTTTTTTTTTTTGTTTTAATTTTTTTTTTTTTTTTTTTTTTTAGATGGAGTACAGATATTCTTAACTTTTTTTTAGGACAACCATATCCTTGAGTATAACATACCAATAAAAACAGTATCATTAGTATTTAATTAAATTAACAGCCTATTTAAGTTAGTTGTAAGTATGGTATTGATACATTTTTTAAATTACAATTAAGGTCCAACAAAATGTAGTAGGCAAGTATAATTTATATTTAAATAAATTCCATAATTTCCATATATATATATATATATATATATATATATATATATATATATATATATATATATATATATATAAAATCCATATAAATTCCAAGTATAAATTCCACTCTATTTAAAAATATCCTTCGTATTATTTTCCATGAAATAGTTTTAAGATAATAATAATCGTTTGGTCTCTTAAAAACAAACAAGTCAATAAAAGTAGGAAAAAAAAATTGATGAAAATTTACTATATGTTTGTCTTCGTTATTTAGAAGGAACGCTTTATCTTTATTGAGGATACATGTTTACTTATATCAGCGCAGAATTATTTGTTAGGTTTTCATGATCGTTTTGTCTTTAGTAAGATTTATAGAATACGTTTCAATATAATATAAACATACTAACTGTATTTTTTAGTATAAGTAATTTAAAGTAATTAGATCTGGCACTTCTACAACACTTTATTTTATTGTTTTATGATTCCATTAAATCAGGAATATAACTTGGTTTTCTCAATCCGCGATACGATCTTTTTGAATACTGATAAACAATCTTTTGATGTAGTTTATTATCTTTAGCGAAATACCCGGGTCTCGAAGAGGATTGCTTGATGTAAACATATCTTAAATCGAATTGAATGCAAAAATCGACTTGTTAATGTATATTAATCCTTTTATTTTCCCTGACCTATTTTCTCAGCGGTGCGGTAGGAATCTGGAAGCTTGCACAACCGACTCTGTAAATTGAACTTGCTTTGTTCAAGCTTCGGGTGAGAGTGGTCTACGAATTGAGCCGTTTTCTTCTACCTTTCACGTAAGCGGCATAATATATTCAAGAAAATGAGTAAATTATGTTTCAAAAAATTGTTTATTACCATAATCTGTTTATTGATTCTATAATAGATATTCCGGACAGACATTCGGCACATACTGATTATAGTGTTGTATTAAGATACAGGATACTATTATCCAATTGTTATTTCAGTTTTAACCAGCTATTGTTTAGTTATAATATGCTACTAACTACTGTTCTAGTATGCAAAATTTCCCATTAACTTTCGAACAATAAGATACTGAGAAAATTTTTTTAGTATTTCGTCTTTAGTAAACAATCATAGCTTTGTGAACAGGATATTTTAAGTTCTAAATTAAATAAAATACAATTTTTTTGTTTCCTAAAGATTGTTTTGTTTTCTGACAAAATTGTAAATATTATTAAGAACCATTTCTCGATTTACAGTCAAATTAAAAAAAAATCTTACTATGAAGATAGAACAATTAATTGTAGTAGAAACCGCTGTAATAATGGGCATACAAGAAAACAAACGTTATTTACTTAAAAAATAAACAACATTTGTAATAAAATAAGACCTTCGGTATTGAAGAAGGCACAATGGGTTATGAAATTAGTAAGCAATATTCTGCAGACCTGTATTTTAACCATTTTCCTTTTTCACGAATTTTTAAGATAATTATTAAAGGGTTGAAACTGTTACGATTTAAAATACTTAAAGAATTTACTTTTGTTGTAAAACATGCAACTCAAATAAATCCGATTAATGTTTGATAGATATATAGGTTAGCATTCTGCTAGTTAACGACTGCTATTTCGTTTACAGTCTAACTTTGCAGACATAAATCTAGGCTGATATTTAGAATTAATCGCCATTTACAAGAAATTGAATCAATGTTTCGTTCGTCTTTAATAAGCCTTATCTTTAATTTTTTTTATTATCAGGTTTAGTTACAGTACGTTAAACTTCGCAATGCACATTTAAACAGTAAATAAATTTCTGGCAGTAAATAACAATATCATCCCATATTGATATTATCGATATTTATTTTTTTTTTAAACTACAGATAGTAACCATGATTACAAAATATAACTGATATGAATTAAGTACACTGTAACCACCTCTACACTCCGAAAGTCGATAACTTTTAGGCCTATTTATTCCTGATTTAATTCAAACGAAACCATTTGAATTTTCCGATCTATATGTTCTATAAACACTTGTTAAAATGATTGTTATTAAAAAAATCATTGTAATAAAACACACTTTTTTTTTAATTTTATTTTTTTCTATAATAAAAACATTTTCTTGTAGCTGTTTTTCTCTATTACCACATTTCCTTAAGACCTAGATTTAAAAATCTTTGTAACAAAAGAAATACAGATAAAATGTTAGCAACTTAAACATGATAGAAAATGTTTAATATTATGGTAGTAGATGTCAAGTCGTGGAGAATTATCAGGTAATGAAATAAAAATCCTCAAAGGCTAAATTAATTTTTTATTCAAACCAATTAGTTAGCCTGCTATTTTGGTTATATTGGTGTTTACTAAAGTTCATTTTTTCAAAAACTTCTAAAAGTGGAGGGACAAGTCTGGTTGGGGGTACCTCGGAGAGAGTATATAGTAAATGAAGTATGTACGTATTTTTAACTTTTCATTAATTCTTACTTTTGTTTTACTTTTATTATTGTTTTTGTTTTATTTTATTTTTGTAATTTAATCTATTTTATTGTACTTTTTTAACTTTATGTATTGTAAAGTTTGAGGTTCTTTATTTATTTTTTACACCTTATTTGTTGTATGATATATTTTAAGGTTATCAATTTATTTTTTCTCCTTTTCATTTATTTCTTATAGTACATATTGTGTGAATGGATCCATAAAGCCATCTATATTACTTATTTGCCTCTTTGAGGCAGAAAATACTACTTTTCCAATAAAAATATTTAAATAATAATAAAAAAAACAAAAACGGTTATGCGTTAAATGAAACAAGTTTTTGCAATTGAAAAAAGGCTAGCTGAAACCACTGTAAGAAGTCATAAAACGGTGTATTTATAGGATAATAAATAATAAAAACATTTGTCGAAGGGTAATTTAAGTTTATTTTATTTGATTTAAAAAAATAACAAAATACTAGTACTAGGGTAACTTACACACATTCAGCTTTGTTAGATTTTCCCTATATCAGTAATTCCATATTCATCATAATAAATAATAAAAACCCAACAAAAATATAAGTAGTTCTCTGGCTTCCCAGGGATTTCGCAATAATGGCTTACTAATCACCGGTTATGTTTCCACCGCACAGCTAACCAAACGTTCTCTGTTATTAACAAAGGTACCACTTCCAACGGTCTGGAGCGGCATGCTCTAACATCTACTCCAACAATTCGAAGACCACCAAGGTTGATTCTGCCCATATTCATCATTAAGTATGATTAGTAATTTCTTAAAGATTGGCTTAAATATTTTTTAAATATTTCTAGCAGTAACAGCTGAAACATTCAACGAATTTTTTTTTTTTTTTTTTACTATTAAGTTTGTTTAATTGATGAACATTACCCAACCTTACTTAGGCTATTTTACTTCAAATAACAAAATGCATAACATTTCAGATAAACATTTAATTTATGAACCATTCAGTGGCAGTATATTCATACAATATTTATTGCTCAATTAGTGAACGATTTTTTAAAACAACAATAGAAAATTATAAAATAATAATGACTATGTAGTATGTAAAATGAAACAAATTAATTAAATATATATAAAAACTCAGATGATATTGTTCGCAATAGCATGTTAGTTGCATGTAAAGTAACTATCCTTCAACTTCAATAAAAGTTCTATATTAGAAGGTCCCGAGGCCATCTTCTTTTCAGAACCCTCGGAGGGTTGTAGAGAATAGAATGAAAAACAAGTTGAGAGACTAGTGGATATGAATATTTAAGGGGTTTACAATGAAAGAAAACGTATCGGATTTGGGCTAAATCAGCAATATAGGGTACATTAACATCTTTATGGTTTGTTAGTTATAAGTTTAACTGTGGCAAAAAAAGGAGCCTTGAGGATTTTTCGAAGGATTCTGGGTTTTAATGATTGGATACGAGATGAATTGAATGGTTTAGTGGTGCCTTAAAGCCCAACTCCATGTGACCAAAGAGGTCTAATTAGTGTTATATAAGTTTTGAACGTTGGTTTAGTAAATGTTTAAGAAGTCGAAAACAAAGAGCAGTTTCTGGTCGTTAATAGTTTTGTATGTGGATTCCAAGTTAGACGTTTGTCCAAAAGTAGTCCTAGGTAGCGGATCTGTTAAACAGGGGTTAGTGAAATATCATTAAAGGATACTGTAGAATAAGAAATAATAGGTTCAAGATGAAAGGAATGCTTATTTGAAGAGTTTTGTATGGATTTTTAATTCTCTAATTTTGATACTACCCATGAAGGTTTATGACATGAGATTGGAGTGATCGGGAAGCATTGAAGGAATCATTATTTACTGTAAAAATGATATTAAAGTTAAAAATATAATCATTTTCTATATACAAAATATACATTCAGCGTAGGGATTCAATGGTGTGAAAACTTAGTTTAAGACTATGAACTCCAAATAACTATGAATCGTATAAAAAATTATACTATAATATATTTTTTATTATACATAGAAGAAAATAATCATACGGTCGGATGTCTCTCTGAAGAGATCAGATCCCTGATCGTGGAGCATATCTAAGACGGAAATGACTTCTAAACTTCTTGAATATATTAAATGAATTCCCAGTTTCCATTTCCGTAGATAATGGGAATATTTCTATTGCAACTTCCTCTTCGAGGATAATAATTTCTGAATATTTACGTACCGAATAAATATTATTTGACATATTTGTGAAATATAGTATTAATTTTCGTATACGTTTAAACCATTCTTTAAAAGGAGGCATGTTTTTACTGCTGTTAAATAAGGTACTCAAAATTAACGAACCCTTCAAATGACTCAAAAGAAGGCCAGAGGGGCTTAACGAGCCTCAAGATCTCAAAACTCCTTACTATCATATTATTGGTATCTTGCTTGGCGAATAGGTCTAATGACTGTTTTGAAGGATTTAAGGATTGAGAACTCCTTTGTAAATCTCAACTCCTGTCCGAATAGGTCTAATAACTGTCATTTAATTGAGTCCTTTGTAATAGATCACAATGTTTAAACGTTTATTTTGAAGTCAAAAACGATTAGCAGTTTCTCGTCGTTGTCAAATAAAAGTGAAATGTAATATGAATATGCATTGGTTCTGCCTTAAGTATGATGGGCCTCATGAATAAATGAGCTTGGTTATAAATAGCAACAGTTAAATATTTATATGGAAATATAAATCATTGCTTAATAGATGTTTGACAGAGACTAAAGGTAAATAAGAGACGAAAAGACGTTTATAATGACGGGAGGGTTGACACGATAGGGCAACTATAAGGCGCCTCTGAGAAGGACCTTGGAGGGGAAATTACCTGTAAGCATCTCATCATTAACTCAGTCATTGTTTTCTCTCTTAATCTCAAATCTCTTGTCTTAGGCGGCGGCTAATTTTGCTTACAAAGGAGCTGGTACCTTTATTAGAAGAGGCCATACTAGGATTTGTGAAAATGAGAGGATGTTTGTTGCGCTCATTGGTAGCCCGAGTAGGGTATCCATTCCTTTCTTTTTCTATAAAGAACGGGAGACATCTTTGAATAAAAATATATTATGGGGATAGTAACTGAGTTCAGTTTAAAGAACTAAACTTTCACTGAACATACATTACAATCGCTCAATGAAGGACAATAAGTAACATGGATGGTAATGGATCTATTCATAAAATAACAAATAATAAAACAAAAAACAAACAGAACCTCTGACTATAGTATATATAAAGTTATGAAGTATATAATTGGGGTGTCAATCAAGGAAACACAAATAATTTTATTGATTTTGCTGACGTTTCGACTTACAGTTAAAGTCTTCCTCAGGGTTCAACAGGAGACGATTGATTGTTTCCTGTCGAACCCAACTCATCCCTGATGAATAGCTTGGACTATAAGCCGAAACTTCGACTCTATAAATTAATTACAATTTCTTGAGTTACGCATGTTGGTTTCGAACGATCAATAGAATTAGGATTGATTGAATTATTTGCCATTCATATTCGACTGAGGAAGCAAAATGGAAGGGCTCTTGCATCTTAAGTAAGCATCGACATGTTTGATTTGTCTTAATTTTTTTTAATTCAATAAATACAATTTGTGTTGCAAAGTGATGATGTTTTTAATTTTTGAATGCCTTTACAACTTAGGAGGATTCTTTACTATTCGAAACTGGTTATCTAATAAAAATTATGTAATTGTGTTTCCTAGACTGCACACCACCAATAATCTACTTCAACATCAATTAGTTAAACAGACCACACAATTATTTATGAAATAAATAAATCAAAAATAATAAAAATAAAGTTACATTAAAAGCTAAAAATAAAATCATACTCTTAAATTAGACGCGGTACTTAGAAATATTTTTTGTTAATTATATTAAATTACCAACTTACTCATACGCACGGTACAAGTCCTTAAGTCTCACATCGAGTCAAGTAGTTTTTGATGTCCTGCTCGTTTTGGAATTGCTTTCCATTTATGGAGTTCTCCAGAGGCCGGAAGTCGTAGTCATTTGGAGCTAGGTATGGTGAATACGGAGGATGGGGCAAAAGCTCTCATCCAAAGCTTAATAATTTATTGCGAGTGACCAACCTGGCGTGGGACCTTGCGTTGTCTAAGTGGAAAACAATACCCTTTCGATTTTCCAGTTCTGGGCGTTTTTTTTAAATCGATTGATATAACTTTGTTATAAGTATAGAGTTGAATCAATTGTTTGCCCTGATGGCAATAACTTGTTTCAATTTCTTGCGAGCGACCAGACCGTGGAGTGTCATTGATGTCAAAATTTCCTGAATGAAATTTGGCAAACCAATTTTGACTGGTGCGTCGGTTAAGGAATCATCCCCATAAACATTCCAATTTTTTTTTTTTTATGAGCTTCTTCAGCACGGATACTTTTTTTTTATAAATAATACAGCAAAATATGCCGGTAATGAATGATATTTTTCCCCACGTTCACATTGAAATAGCAATCACAATACTGAACTAATGTATACAAGAATTTGCAGAGATGTTTGTTGACATATCATAAACAGAGTAAACAATCCACCTTATGGATTATTTCATCCGAAAAGAAATGGACCGTAATGATATAAAAATAAACTGAAAAAACCAAAGGACTTATTTGCCAACCCAAAAACAGGCTGAGCGAGTTGCGTCTAATGGGAAATGATAATATTTAAAATTTACAATAAAAAGTTTGTATAAAAAGAAACAAAAATACTGATTTAATACAATCATTCGCTGTACATAAAAAAAAGAAGGCAACATTGTAAAGCAATGTATGTAGTAGCTTACACTAAAAGTACAGACGCTTTATATAGTTTTTTTTACCACAATTTCTCGGTAAAAAACAACAATAAGAGAGTAGACCTTGAAAAAAATTTTTTGAAATGTATTTTTTGTAAAAGTAGTAAAGTGAAAAAGTTATCATTGTTTTTCAAAAACTTCTGCCAAAAATTCCGAAAAGGGCTATTTGGCGGTACGGGATGGGCCTTGGTAGATGTTCATTCTATCCATCGCCGTTCTCACGTTACCGTGCGAAAATCGAACAAGTAGTTTTCTAATAGCTTTCATTTGGTTAATAAACACTAAGACATACATAATAAATTCTCATTATAGAAAGGGCATTAATTATAAGTTCTAATGACATTAAGAAGTAAATAAATATTCATTAAAAGGCACTAAAATCAATTGCATAATGGGAACTAGTTCAGATCCGCTTCGACACATTAGGCACTAACACTAGAAGAGATTAGCTACTACCTGTAATTATCTACTTCTACAGAAGTGACCGCAAGTTATTGGATCATGGTCTGAAATACATAAGTCAAACTTGTAGTGTTTTATAATATCACATATCGTCAATGTGATTGCCTATTCCGCTATGTGAATTTTATCGATTTAGATTTTTTTACAGGTTTCGTTTTAAAATTAAATTTTCCGTTTAATGTTAAAACTCGCAAATTCAGCTTGAATCAGTTTTTGACAATACACTTTTGTGATCCTAGCGACAAAAATAAGTTATACATGTGCATCAAAGCACATTTTGTATTTAATATGTCATGTTTAAAGTATATGGAAACGTAAACACCTTAAAATACATGAACCATTTAATCCAGAAATTGAAAAAAAATTTTTGGGTGGTAGTTTTTGCCTGTCAGTATTTATTGATCTTTCTATATCACGCACACGTCACTTGAAGTTAAGTATCTTTCAAGTTTAAGCCATTAGCATGTGGGTTTTACCTTACTGATCTGAATTAAAGCGAATTCTGTGTCATTTTTAATATAAAAAAAAAAACAACTAAATAATTTAACCTACATTTGACTTTTATTAACGGTATCCTTTTTTAGTTCAGATTTAAATTACAAAAAATGTCTATTAAAGGTTAAACAAATAAATATATTGAAAGAAGGGTTAATAGTTCTAGAAATAAATTAAAAACAGCGAGTAACATTTACTACCCATAATATATAATATAAATTAGATCCAAGAAAGAGAGAAATTTCGCAAAATTCTTATTTAAGAAGACCAACATTTTCACACGTTCTGGGCCTAATTTATTTCTTTCGAGATCTTAAATGTTACCAGAGGTACTGAACTACCTTTCACTAAACCCTGGAGAGGTATAGTTATTTTTCTGAAAGCTGTTTTGATGTGATTTGAATTGGTCGAAAACCAGGAATAACAGCAGCATAATTAATACATAATTAGGTATAATAAAACTATTGTATACCGTCAAGACAGAATCGTTATCATTATGTACTGATGAGAGTTGGTAGATAGGACGATATATTTTGTCTGCAAAATATAATATTTATTGCGTCAAAACCATCTCACAAAGTCTTTTCAATCATTTTATTTCATACTGCTGAGATTTTTTTTTTTCATCTCCTAATTATATATCATTTACAAAAGTATACTATAAAAAAAAAAATCGGTGAGTGGCTGTGTCATGGACACGGCCGTGTGTTGTCCGTGAATACGTTTATGTAACGGGTTATATTTTCTGAATAAAATATTTTTATTTATGTATTTAGGATAGAAACAAGGAAACTAATAATTTTGTGTTACAATATACCTTTATAAACCATAGGTCTGTGATACGAAAAGTACGACACAAATGGCATACAAGATCAATAGAGATTTCTGGTTTACGTTAAATCAATACAGGTATTACCTAACGTTGTTGGAGAAGTTTCAATATATGACAAATCGAAGTCTGGCAATGAGCGGTTTTGTGAGACATCAACATTTAAGTATCCAACTATCATAACTGGTGTAGTAGTACGAATTCGAAGATGCCATTGACCGTAACGTTTGCTAGACAAACATCGCCCGGTGTTTTTCATTTCACATTTCCAAAATAAATTCCGAAAAGTCAATGTTAACTCTATTACAATCAGTAAATCTATTGATATTGCGATATATGGCGACTCCACCGGCTCTGCGACTCGATGATGATGATACTTAAGGTATTACAATATAATCTCAGTTCAAAGCTAGGGATATTCACTGGCATGGAATTTTCTATCCAAGTTTCGCTGATTGCCAAATAATCAGATCGGTTGATGATTGTATCAGTAGAGATGTCTTCTGAGTGCGCGACCAAGCATTGTGCATTAATTGCAGTAATAAGTATAAAACAATAACTGATCAGGAACACTATCACAAAATTTTTGATAATATTTTTTTTATTCAAATACCTTATTATATTCACTGTAACTGCTTTAAACTAATATTTTATATAAAATCGATAGATGTTAACGTCAGCTGACGATTAAAACTTAAACGAACATCGTAGCTTCTCCGAGTCAAAAGTTATATTAATTTCAAATCTGTAAACGCAGCAAAATAACTTCAAAGTTGCGGCGCTTCTCCTTCTACCGCGCGCTATGCGTCACTATTCCCGCTTATCGTAATAAATTCATTGATCCTTTAGCTATCTAGAGGTATAATCTAATTTCGGACGTAGAGGATAGATTCGTAACTACAATGCCAAACTGTATCCCCTGATTTGGTTATCAGTAGGTTTTTAGGATTGCCCCCATACGGTAGCAAATTTAAAGACGTATTCACGTAAAAAATTTCATTATTTTGCAATATATTCCTCTTTAAGTGTACACACTTATTACAACCCTTAGGTATGATTATTTTATTCCAAGAAAAAAACAAAAAACAATTGTTCTCTGCTTGACAAATATTCTTTAACAGCTTGTCCAACGTCTTTGAAAGTGTTAAATATCCTCTCACGAAGACCAGATTTTAACTTGGTAAAAATTTTAAAGTCGCAGCTGTCGTTGCAGAAGTCAACACGTTACTCTTTTTGGTGAGTTAAAAGAATTTTCGATCCCCATCTCGCACTCACTTTCCTCATATGGAAATGTTCTTTGATGATCACCTTGAACACTTGTTTTTGAATGACCTCACCTAGCGGATCTCTCTTTGGTCTTCAGACAGCAATTCAGCTTCCACAAGAGGTAACTGCTTTCAACGGACTACCACCGGTCATCATCCAGACTTTCTCTTCTTAACTTAAATAATTTTGACCATTCTCTTACAGCAGAAAATGAGAGGGAGTCGACAGCCGTTTGGACCTGTTTGGACTTACACTTCTCACTTAAAGATTACTTGGACCTAAGGATTATTGGTGGTGCAAAAAAATACACACATACAAAGATTGCAGACGTTTCATCAAAAACTCTTAGGCTTATCACACAAGCTCCTTGGTATGTTGCCAACACAGCTTTACATACTTACTTATGTATAATAACACTTAGTGATATAGGACTCACTACAAAATTCCATCGAAATTTTCAAGGGCACAGAAACAAAAAAATAGAAGCTAGGGCAGTCACCTATAAGCCTGGAAATACAAAAAGAAGACTGAATGGTGGATGAGAAATCTACTTTCATAAATTCCCTAAAGTAAATGAAGGCCAAACAAGAATTACCTCTGGGTATTGTTCTTCCTCATGCCATCACGTCACATTCTACATATTTTTTCATCAAGCCAAACATTACACTGATTGTCGGTAAATAAATAAAGTTAAAAAAAAAAAAATGAATGCACAGCAAATCAAAATAATATTTTAACTTATAATGCCGACGTTTCCATTTGCATTGCAAGCCTTCATCAGGGCTAGAAGAAAAGAAAACAAACAAAAAGGTATGACTTAATTGTAGAAAATATATAAAAAACACACACACAAAAAAAAAACATAAGTATGAAAAGAATAAACGCATAAGGGTAAAGACAGTAACATAAAGGCAATATCTAAAGCCCATGAAGACAATACATAAAGACTATTGAATTAAGGTTAAAATGAAAATAAAATAAAATGAGTGGTAGTTACTTAAAAGTTAAGTTCTTATACATTTATTCTTTTCATACTTATGTTTTTTTGTGTGTATGTTTTTTATATATTTTCTACAATTTAGTCATACCTTTTTTCTTGTTTTCTTTTCTTCTAACCCTGATGAAGGCTTGCAATGCAAGTCGAAACGTCGGCATTATAAATTAAAATATTATTTTGATTTGCTGTGTATCTACGACTGCCTACCCAAACAATCTACATCTCTAAATACATGATAGTCCATTAATACCTTATGAATAAGAAAAAAAAATAATATAAAAAATAAGTTTCTGAAAGGATTAGTTCCATTTGTGCCCTGCTCTCATGATCATTAAAACCGAATTCAACTCACTATTTTGTTTGGTTTATAAGATTTTGTATTATCAAACCATCTAGTAAATTTTGTTGAGTATTGCATCGAATCATGGATGTATTAAAGAGGTGAATGAATGAACTGTTATACAAGCTCTGGGTTAAAAAAATCTGTGGATCGGAGACGACAGTCTGCACCATTCTTACAACAAAGGCGTTTCTAGGAAGGCGACACGGTTTCTCCCCTGAACGTATCAGACAGAAAAGATAACTGTTCTCGTGATGTAGCCTAGGAATAAACCGTGTGCTCCAACGTTGTTTTATTTAACAAGATTATCTATGATTTCATTGAACACTAATAGGTAACTTTTGTAACAAATCAGTTTCTTGGTTAAATGTATTTTGAACTATAGAATTGTAATTAAGAGTTTTAGAACATTCTTGTAGGAAATTTTCAGCCTTTAATTTAACTTAAGAGTCAAGTTTTATTAAAAAAATATATACCTTTTCCTGCTTTCAGCATTAAATAGAAGGGGGATTCGGGTTTTTCTTATACCATATATCCAAGTTTAAGAATAAAAATGAAATATAACCAAAAAAAGAAAAAGAAAAGGAAGATATTTACTTTTTATTACCTATTTGCATATTAGCTGTCTATTATCATTTTTTTTTTTAATTATAAAAATGTGAAATCGAAATGAAATATTTTTATTAATTATTGCATCTTAGGGAACTTTTGTAAATATATATTAACGTTGGAGTCCTAGCTTCTTCACTCTTTCCCTGAGCGACTATAGCGCTTTCACTCTGCCTCCACTGGTTTTTGACACCAGTAACCCAGCTGAGAGCAGCGGTGGGATCTCTGGATCTAGCTTGTATAGTGTTTCTTCCATTTCATTTATTTTAATTATAAATATTGTATATAGTTTTTTCCCCCTTTTAATAACCTTTTAATTAATATAATATTATACATATTGTATAATCAGGTTTTTGTAGATATTTCCGGGATTAAATTAGAACGCGTTGAGCTGTTCAAATATCTAGGTTCTATAATATGTAGGAGGAATGAAATTCAAGAAGAAATAAATCCAAAGCAGGAATTTCTTGGTCGTAAAACTATTCAATTCATGCCTATGAATTGTACAAGTTGCCTATAAATTCTTCAGAAATTTATAAATTACGGTAGTTCTTGCAATTATATTACCAACAGTTCTCTACTCATGCGAAACGTGGCCGCTCACGTAAAGAGAAGAACAATTTTTCGAAAATAAAGTTCTGCGTAGAATTTTTTGGTCCGAAAAATAATGAACATACGGGATAATTAGGATAATAAGTTTTAATGGAGACTGCATTCCAAAAAAGTCTAATCAGTTTTGAGCCGTTCGAGAGTTAGACCAAGACATAGAAGGGAGGATTGCGTCAGGGTAGATCTCGTTGATTTGGGTTATGATGGGGTGGATTGGATGAAGGTTAGTGCTCATCAACCGTTGGGTTCGCTTAGCCTTTATTTATTATTATTATACATTTTGTAGAAAGGATACATAACCATCCTTATATTTATCGCTCTTGAGTGAGGCAGATAGCAATATTTTTATTATTTTATTAGTGATAGTTTTGGTCGTTCTATAATATCCACTCCACATGCGAGTTTTTTTTGTTTTGTTTTTTAATCTCCATCCGGTTAAATAAATATATTTTAAAACAAAAGTGTCTTCATATATTTATTTATATAACCATAGGTTATAAGGATATTTGTGGTAAATATTGGTTATCTAAAAGGTTTGACCTTTCGTATCTGTGGTTTTTAATTATTAGACGTGCCAAGAACTTAATTAATAAAATAATTCCTCCAGCAGTTCGTAATCATTCAACCGTACAGTTACTGTAGGATCGGTTGCATCATTGTGTTGCTATTAACATTTTCCTTTCCTTCCCTTTAGGGATAAAACTCACCAGTAGATCACGTATAGGTTATTAGAATCCTGTAAGTCTACATTCTCTTTCCAAAGCTGCTTACTGGACCTTATGCATTGTGATAACTTGGAGAAGGTAATTGCGGTCCCTTTGTGATTGTTGCACAAGTTTGAAATCAGCGCTGTTTTACGCAAGTTTCTCTTTTTGGAATAGGGTAGCCAACTACATAGTTTACTATCAGCAACTATAAATCATCAATAAGCAACTATTCCGACCTTAACAGTACTGAAAAAAATAATTGAAAGAGCAACTGAATGAAACTCGTTATCTAGATTAACTTCAATCCTTTGAACACCTATTGAATCGGAGAACTTTGTCTGTTTAAATTGAGTGAAACTGAATCAAAAAAGCTTTGGATACCGTTGTATTTTAGAGACATGCCGCAGGGATTCAGTACTCAGTTAAATGATACGAGAGAGGCTTTGGGTGAAGTTCAACTTCACGCTTTAAAGCTGGTGTTGATAATGAGTAAGGGTATTTTAAATTGAAGAAGAATTTTAACATCTGTTTTCGGTTCTCTAAATCAGTCTTTTCACTAAAATGATTTAATGGAAATGAATATTTGATTTTTATTTTTATCTCGATTTAAAGGTTAATGGATTCAAAGTACGCACTTCCTAATTTAATTCGATTTCTATTGCCATTTATGTTGTATAAAAACAATATTTTTACATTAATAAAAAAATAAACTCTGAAGTAAAAACTAGTAAAATATAATAATATAATATTACTGATCTTAGGTGACGACAATTATGTTAAAATACATGTTTCCTAATGCTTCATACAATACTTAATGACTTCGTTTCTGTCTTACCTCAAACATTTCTAGGAACTTTCATGGACTTCTGTTGTCAGCAAGTAGCTTGAGACTATAAACAGTAGCTATAACATTAAAAAACACAAGTGTGAACTACATAATAATTCGAGTCAATTCTAATGCAGCAATAACGAATTATTGCTGCAAGACCAGTGACTTGGTTGAGTAAGCTGGGATCTCCTGGAGTCAAGCTTTGTCTTTTTTAAAAGATGTAGTGTTCTTCATGCTGAGTGCAAAACTATTTTAGGAAAATCGCAATTGAAAATTTGTAATTTGTCACTCAATATTTCAAAAAATAATATTCATCTTTGTAATAGCCACATAACTTAGCCTATTCGACACACAAAAAAAAAAAAAATTGTGGTATTTGGTAAAAACTTAATATCTATTTTTTAAATTGGTTAATGAGACTTAACACACTATTGACAGGTGCCATAGAATTATTACTGTAATTATTAGCTAATATTATTTTTTATCTATTATAAAAAATAAAGTGTTCCTAATTTTTTAATTGTAAATGTTTTAACAACTTATATTTTACATTTTCTAATACATCCGATACTAAGTCGTACAAAATATTTATCTTTAAGACTAATCCTTTACCTTTCTTGATTTGATACAACTCTGGTTGCTATTGAACGTGCTACCTCGGATTCCTTACCTGTAACAATAAATAATATATCATTCACTATTCAAATTATGCATTTATGATAGTATTGAATTTTGAGGAATTACTAAGGACGGATATAAAAATAATGTTTAGTTTCTCGAATTATTTTTCAATGGGGTCATTTATTATTTACTCAATAAAGCATCCCAAACACCGAAGCGATAAAATGATTAAGCTATTCTCGTTTTATAATGTAACTCCATGGAAGAATATATATATTTCTTTCTTTAAATAAAATGTCACTAGGTAGTGACTCATAGCACTATTTTCTCCAAACCACTGCTCTCTTCAGAACCCTCTTAAAATGCACCTTGGTGCAGTAAAAGAAGCAGAATCATCATAATGAAAAATGAATCAAAACTTTTGTTAGCCATAGGGGCTTGGAAAAAAAAAATAATAAAAAAATAAAATAAAATGTTTAACTGTATGAAAATTGAATTTATCTAGTAAATATACTGAGTTAATGGCATAATGATAAAAATGATAAAAAATGAAAAAACGGTCCGGCCAAAACCACCCACTGGTTGCTTCCATACTGTCCTCCAGAGAGATCTCTACAGATAAAATTCTATACAGGAAGATTCCGAAGCCATCTTTTCAAACGATTTTGGAGACTGTTTGAATTGAATAGGTGGCAAGTTGAGACACGATTGGATTTGGGTTTGCATGAGGTTTATTAAAGAATAGATATCTGGTTCTTTTCATATCAGCTACAAAAGGGAAATCAGGTATAAGAATATTAAAAACATGATTCAGTCTGTTATTAATCTTACCTTTGTCTTGTGGTTTTTAAATTGTTTGATTTTTTCCTAGTAAATGTGCTATATATTTTTAATGAAATACGGAAAAAATATTGATAAGTAGAATATACAGGGTGTCGGAATTTAAATGGCAAAACTTCAGGAACTTATGGGGGACCAAAAAACTAAGACAAAAAGTACTTTAGAGATTTGCTCGTTTTTGCTTAGTTTTAGAGAAAAACGCAAAAAAAAAAAAAAAAAGAAACAAAACAAAAATGTTTCAGGTAGCGATTATCACCTTTCAAAGTTCGTCAGGCTAGGCAGTGAGATATGTTAACACTTAATGTTATTCTTTACATTCTTTTATTTGTTTAAATTTTGGCTTCCTTCTAGGATTATAATTCCTAAATCAGTCTTCAGTCAGTTACTCAGATATTTTTGTGTGAATATCATCAGCCACAATGCCGCATACATATTCTAATATTGAATATGCTGATATGATTTTTGTGAATGGTTTCTGTAAAGGTAATGCTTTAGAAGCTGTGCGGGAGTATGCGCGCCGATTTCCAAATAGAAGAATGCCTAATCGACGAGTCTTTTCGTTAACTTTTAATAGACTATCAGAGACTGTGTCATTCTTAATACGTAATGAAGGCGACCAATTTCAGGCAGCAATAAGAGCAGATTATCGGAGAAGAAATTGTGTCCAACGCCAGTTCGATAACAATCCTGAGATTAGCATCCGAAAAGCATCTGCTGCATTAGCAATATCGCGGCAAGCAATATGGCGATCTTTGAAAGGTGATAATCGCTACCCATACCATCTTCAAAAAGTTCAGAATTTATTACCTCAAGTTTATGTCAAGAGATTGAATTTTAGTGATTGGTTTCTTGACAAAATTCGTGATGATAATTTATTTCCATTAAAAATTATATGGACCGATGAAGCTACCTTTACAAGAGGAGGAATTGTTAATCAAAGAAATTATCATGGGCTCTTTAAAATCCCAGAGCAATTAGAGAGAGTAGGTTTCAGCATGAATTTGCTATTAACGTTTGGCTTGGAATTTGGAACGGATTACTGGTGGGACCATATTTTTTACCTGGAAGATTGAATGGTATCACATTTACATATTTTTTGGAGAACGACTTTTCTAATTATTTAGATGGCATTCCCTTACAGCAGCGGATTGATATGTGGTTCCAACTCGATGGATGTCCAGCTTGGCTGGATATAAATTATCCACAACGATGGATTGGACGTGGAGGAGTATAACCTGA
The DNA here is from genome assembly GCA_003667255.2 of Euschistus heros. Lineage (NCBI taxonomy): Eukaryota > Metazoa > Arthropoda > Insecta > Hemiptera > Pentatomidae > Euschistus > Euschistus heros. Next base: position 1,932,326 of record RCWM02000030.1, on the reverse strand, counting down.
TCACCTGATATGACACCCATGGATTTCTTTGTATGGGGAACCTTGAAGCAGAAAGTTTATTCGGTGTCAATCAACTCAAGAGAGCAATTAAGAGACCGAATCATAGATGCAGTGCACCAAATATCATCAGAACAATGTTTAGCTGGAATTTATCAAGTGAGTGCTAAATGTAATGCTTGCATTGATGCAAGAGGACAACATTTTGAGCAATATCTACATTAAAAAGAACATAACATAAATATAAATGTAAATAAATAAGTATAAAAATGATAACTTGTTTCGTTTGTTTTTTTTGTGATTTTCTCTAAAACTAAGCGAAGGCGAGCAAATCTCTAAAGGACTTTTTGTCTTAGTTTTTCGGTCCCCTATAAGTTCCTGAAGTTTTGCCATTTAAATTCGGGACTCCCTGTATATTGAAGTTCCCGATGTTCTCTTAAGATTCGGATCTTCACCACATATCGAATGGAAAGCCATTCAGCAAAATTGTGCATTTTAGTTTATATGGAGTTTGTTATGTAACTATGGTTATAATTTGATTCAATGAACCAGATGTTTGAAATTTTTTATTTATAATTCGTATGAGAGTTTATTTAAAAAATTTAAATTATTTTTTTTCTTTTGATCGGTGGTTAATTTTAAGTTAACAAACACGATAGAGAGGTAATTCTTTGTAATATACTTGTTTGGTGATTTACATGCTTAGAGGCCTAGCGCTGGGGAGCTTAGTGAGGGGAGGAACCCGGGCGAAGGCTTGCTTAATGAACTGAAGAGCTCTCAAAGGGGAAAAAGTCTCCATTTTCTGTAAAATGTATTGTGTCCTATTTATAATAATGAAAATTATTTAAGAAATTAGATTATTTTCTTATTTATTAATTTATATTAAAAACTGCATGTAATATAGAAATCAAATATATGTATGAAAAAATTATTACAATGACATGTCAATAACTTGTAATGGAATACTGACTAGTGGCTCTTCAATAAAAGTTCTACATTGGAAGGTCTCTTGGCCATTTTCTTTTCAGACATCTCGGAGGTTTATCGGAAATCGAAAGGGAAGCAAGTTGGAAATACGATATGATTTTATTTGTGATATGATAAGAAGCATAGAGGATTTTTTTTTTTTTTTAGCCATACCAAGTCCCCAGGCTGGAAGCCACCTTTCTCTCCCCTGATGTCGTAACATTTATTGATATTTACAACTGTACAAAATAATATACAGGAAGTAAATGTGCTGATAGTGAATACAGTGACATGTAAATAACTTGTGAAGCACTACTCATTAGTAGCATTTCAATAAAATCTAAACTAGAAGGTCTCCACCCACTTAGAAAAGTAGTCCAGGCCATATTCTTTTCGTCAAAGGGAAAGGGCCAGCGACGTCAACTGCTATTCTCTCGAATGGAGCGCCTCGGGCACACGGCACAGCGCCTGCACCAGTCTAATACGTCTTCTTTAAGATTATAAAACGGTATCCGTCGTGAGTTCCCTAAGAGGGGACGATGAGCTGTAGTCTGCGCTGAAGCAAGCTGGGAGATTCTGCATCTTGCCAACTGTCGATGACAGTGGATTGGAGTGGTTATGGAGCTTACTGTGGAAGGATAGCCAATTACTCTTTCCTCCCCGTCTTGCAACTGGGAAAGTACACTTCCAATAGCGGTATCGTGTTTGCGCCAAAGGATCAAAAAAGGACATATGGAACATTAAATGCTAGCAAACCCTTTCACGTACCTCCTGATCTTTATGGCTAAGTTTTTATTGGTCACAAATTAGTAAGGAAGGAGTTTCCTAGCACAATTTCGTCTAGATATATCAGGCATTTTCTCGAAGGATTTTTACCGGATTGTGAGGAGTCAATCCAACCTGCCAATATCCACTGCGGAGGTCCAAGGTGGATGCGAGATGAATTCGATGGTTTAGTAGAGCCCCAAAGCTCAACTCCGTACGTCCCAATAGGTTAATCCTGAGTTAATCTCGAAGACATCCTCCATTGGGTAACCATGTTCCGCACTTCCTCACTTTGTTCAGGTGAAAGATCACGGCATGATTCCTCCACAAATCTGGATAATTCTTCTGAGAGCTCTCGTCGATTAGTAATCAGTGCTCCTTTCTTCAGCGCTACCGGATAACTGTTTAGGTTCATCAGACGAACTAGCACGCCTCGTCCGAGCTCCTTTTCTTCGTACATTCCGGGCTCTAGTACCACACATTTGAACGTGTGTCTAGTGCTTCAGAAATTGACCTCCAATGAGGAAGGTGGCAAACCTGGGCTGGCTGTCCTGTGGCTGTCCGTGTTGAAGTAGTCTGTAACGACGGGCAGTTTCTTGTCATTTTAGTCTTGTATGTGGATTCCAAGTTAGACGCTTGTCCTAGTGGAATCCTAGATAGTAGATCCGTTCAATAGGGATTAGTGGAATACCATTAAAGGATACTGTAGGACGGAAAGTCTAAGGTTTATGACGAAGGGTAAATGGAGGATTATACGATGGATTTTAGATTGCAAGGTAGACTTCCCTTCAATCGACAATCATATTTTAGACACCTGAACCAGTTTTTAAGATATAAATAATTTCATAAACAAAACATAAAATATATTTTTATTATTTGTTACTACCAAAGACCCAGAATTCTATTCACAGGGGATAGGCAAGTTATGATCTCGTTATTTTTGTGTAATTATTTGATTATAGGGGACATCTAAAATAGATTATTAAAATTCACTCAAAAGTCTAGTATTTCATTGTTTCCCAGGTTAATAATTTTTTTCCCTATTTAATGTTAAAATCCAACAACCTGCTATAAGGACACTGTTTTACAGATCTGCCAGAATCTGGCGATTTTTCGAGGCCGAAGGACATCCTCGGCCACTCTCTCCTTCCACAATTAAAATTAGTTTTCGTCCTTAAGGTTGCTGTTTTAAGATGGCGGAATTTAACGATATTTATTATAATATTATATTATAAATTTAATATCATTTAATAAATTTTATTTATTATTAAAATATTACAGTGGGCTCCACCAAGGAGACCCTCTGAGCCCGATCCTCTTCAACTTTTACACCGAACATATTTCCAATTCTAAAATTAATAATTGCAAAATTATTCAATTTGCAGAAGACTTCTTAATTTACACTTCAGTAAATGCGGCAGAAGAAGGCAAATAAATAATAGGTACAGCTTTTGACAGATTAAATCAACTGTTTTTGGCTACGAAACTAAAAATAAATCCCAACAAGTGCAGCATAACTCCTTTTACAAGGAAAAGAAAGTTTATTCTGATAGGTTTTGAGTATGATTCAGATTAGTTTGTAGCCAGATTTGACACAAACGATTTCATGACAAGCTCTACGGACATATCAACAATTTAATACAAACTATGGTTTCAAGAAACAAGCCAGAGAATATACGAAGAAGGCTAAAAAGAGTTGGTCGAGGGATCTACTCCGTTTAAATTAATTAAATGTCATGCTAGGACGCTGACCTCCATCATGCTTGACATGCCAGTTGTCTTTATCACATCTACTTATTGTCACGGGAATAATGATACATGTGGATTTTAGCCTTAAATAGGGGGGGGGGGAGGACTTATCAAACCGGAGAAACAATGGAATATTAGATTTTTAAGTGAATTTTAATCATTTCTTTTAGGTGTCCCCTGTAATCAAATAATTACACTCAAGTAATATTTTAAAGTCCTTACTTTTATAAATTCGACAAATTATTTTTTCTCTTCTTTGAGGAGACAGGTTCCGTTACGATAGACCCTCCCTCGAAATTCGTCCGAGTCCATTGTCCTCCTGACACCCCTGCAAGGGCGGGTCGTTCTCACGCGATGTAAACTGAAAACCCCTTCTATCTTATTGACCCTCCAAATTACTCGACAGGAGCCGGGAAAATTACTCGTTAAAGCACTACTGTAGATCCGGCCGGGATAACTCTTCGTATTAGACGGTGTTTCACAAGGTTCTATGATGAGCCCGTTACTGTCGTTATGAACGAATAACGGTCCCGTAATAAAAACAATGAACTTTAAATGCTCGTTGTATATAGACCTATTGTAGCAAAGTACAAAAGAAGCAGCAGATGGTTTAAGTCCCTGTAGGTGGTCAAAGTACAAACAATTTAAAAAAGTAAATTTGCCTGGTAGCGTTGAATATTCTGAGTAGGCCATCTTGCTAATAAATTGAAATTATAAAAAATTAATTAAAACAATGGTTCCATGGAGAAAAAAATAAAATAATTGATCTATACGTTCGGGATTCGATTAACCGATTCTTTGATAAACCTAGCATTCTATTTTTTTATTTATTTTTTTTTTTGGCAAAACATTCTATTGCCGAACAAGACAAGACGGTGAACTATGAAACCAATCGTCATTAACAATTTCTCAAAAAGTAGGGTTTGCCGAGTTGGAAAAGGCACTTAAATCTCTGGAAGCAACACCGTTTGATTTGATGGTTGTTATAGGATGAGCTTGTGCGGCGACTGATATAAATAAAAAGAAAAATTGGTAATTTTTTCAAGTCATAAACTTTTTGATTTACATATTTACTAATGTTATATATTTATGTTATTATTGTATACATTATAATTATTATTTTGTATGTAAAAAAAACAAAAACTTTTTCATAAATTACACGAAATTGTGGTTTGTTACATAGCCCTTTGATCCACCAAACCATTCTATTGTCCTATGTTATTTTTTGTTATGTACCCTTACTTTTTTGTGGTCTCGATAAACGGAGGATTTGGTTATCCGAGCCTATTTCGGTCCTAATTACGTCTGTTAATTGGGTTCAAGTGTATTTTATTCGTGTACAGAGGCTTGTTAGCGTATGTAAGAATATTTGATTGACATTCAATCAGTACTTTGATATATTATATATATATATATATATATATATATATATATATATATATATATATATATATATATATATATATATTTATATAATTGTATATATTAAATTTAAAATGCTACCAAATTTAAAAGAGAAGAAACTGCTCGTCGTTTTCTAACACTCCATCATTTACTACAAAAATCCCGACAAAATACAAATGACTTATTTACATGGCAATAATTAGAGCCATTTAGACATACGGAGTTGAGCTTTGGGGCTCCACTAAGCCTTTTAATTATTTTCTTATCCAATCCTTACAATAAAAAATCCTTCGTACAATCCTCAATGCTCCTTATGTCAGAAACTTATCCATGAAGATCATAATGTCCCGTATGTTGCTGATTTGGCCCGAACTATATAGCTATCGTTTCATATTGAACTCCATCCCCACTCGAATCCACTAGTCTACTAACTTGCTTCACATTCGATTCCCGATAATTCTCCGAGACGTCAAAAAAGAAGATGGCCAAGACACTTTTTAAAGTAAAACTATTGACTACTTGTAAGTAGTTCTTTACATTTTACTGACATGTCATTGTAATCATTTTACTCAAATTTACTTGTACATACTGTATACAATTGTAAATATCAGTAAATAGTTAAATTAATGTATATATTTAAAAAAAAAAAATATTATGATTTGAATTTTCCGTATGATTATGGAACAAATTTCATCATTTTCCCTAACCAATTGATTCGCTACCAAAGACTCCATCTGGACAAACGCCTTACTTGAAATTCGATAATCCTCCAAGGAGTAAATGAATTTTTTTTGAAGTGCTTCTAGTTCTTTGCATGTTATTTAAATGTCATTGTATCATTTCTCAAATTAACTTGTAGCTTATAATATATATATAGTTGTAAATATCAATAAATACTTAAACAAAATATTTAAAATTTATGACCTTAAATCAAATATGTTAACACTTAATTAGTTTTCGAATAAGAAATCCATTAGAACTGAATAATAATACATCAACTGCAATGATCCATCTGTAACATTATGCGTACCTCAAGTGACGATCTATGTTGAAAGATCTATCTTATAATGATATATACACCTATTATAGGGTTGATACCAAACGTCAAGTAGTTGCTGCATGAAATGGCACGTGAATTATGTCAAGTTATATAAAATTGGTATCGTCACAGATTGTAATGTTTGATTAGTAAATATTGTAATACTTATAGTAGTTGTATGATACTCATTGTAAAACTTTTATTTCTTTATATTCTGCATTTAAACATAAGATGATTCTAAGAGTAAAAGTCAAAAACTGTAACTTTTCAGGACAAGTTGTACATGTTTTCCATTTAAAATATTTTTACTTTTTTATGATTTTTATTATTATTTTTGTTTTAACGTGTGTTGAATATTCTATGTCTGCAATTAGCACTCGATAGATTTTCATAGAACAATAAAGAATAGACTTACTTTCAGAAAGATTAATTTATAACATTGACACACATTTACTTGAAAATCGTGTTAGCTTAGTCTCTAAGAACCAACTCATTAGAATTACCTAATACTTGTTTAAACTTTAATTAGCCATGTGATGGACATTTAGTGGTCATGTAATATTTGCAGGTAGGAACGCCTAGGTTAGTTTCTATTACTGCCTATTAGATCCGTTAGATTCAATAATTATTTTTCTGTTTCAGCCATTTATTTCTCAATTATACTTTCAAACTAATCACAAGTGGGATATTACAAAATCCAGTAATCAAGGAGTACCTTGAAGGGGGGATCTGGAGATTAAACTCTATTTCCTCGAACCTTCAAAGGAAATTTCCTTATTTGAATAAATAAAAAAAAGTATTAAACGAGGTGTGAAATTTTATTGACAGGAAGCGTTTTCCTGTTACGTGTAAGAGCTTTATCAAAGGCAATAAAAAGCTTTTTAACGTGTTATTACCTGTATAACATTTGTGTTCAAACAAATTACCTCGCGTGTCTCAAACCACCTTTGATTAATAATAATCATATTCTTTATATATTAATGAAGACCCTATATAATAATAAAATAACTAACGATTTAATTACAATGATATAAAGAACCTTCTGTTAAATATATAAAAAGAAATAAATAGTTCATCCGCTGCACATCTATATTGATATAAATTGGGTTATGGATAGAAAAAGGGTCATAGTAAATTTAGCTAAATGGATTGGGAATGATAGGAGGGATTTAAATGTAATGACAGATGCAGGAGGGAAGAAACTTTGAAAAGTACGATAATCGGTTAAGGAAAGATTTGTTGCTAAGGTAGGGTAGAGGCGTCTTCAGGTGAGAGATGTACAATTCATTTTTCATTAAATATTTATTAGGAGAAACAAAATTCTGCAGATTTTAAAAATTTGCTGAAGTGTTATAGAAAGTGTTGCAAAAATGTTTTTAGAACGGAGTACCAGGCTAACTGTCGTAAAATGGTAGCAGCGTAACGGCTCACCGCCTCGCCTTCTCAAGCTGCGCCTTCTATACTGTTAGCCGTTGTATATGAATATGGTTTTGGAAAACTTCCTATATGAAAGGAAATACAAGAAATATAAGGGCACTTTAACTATTCATAAGAACAGAAGACTGAGTCATCCTCCAAGATACCAAAAATAAGTTTTACAAAACAATTGCTCAGTCGTTTTCACATATAAGAGATAGTCATATCATAACTGTAAAAATACATATGTTATTTTATGGCCTATATATTTTGAACATGGCTTCTCACGCTTATGCCAACACTTAAGGTTTATTGTCAATATATGTGGGATAGCGTCTTTTCTACTCCCTCCAGAACTACAATATTGAGTAAAACTTACAATTAGTTCATAATAGCTCTTCGGATGGCTCAGTAAGTTAGATGGTAAGGCATTGGAATATCACCTCTTAGACCCATCCTCTATAAAGTGGGTACCTTTTAATTGGGTATAACCAGGCGGTTGAATGTGGATCTGGCGAAATGACCACCTTGCACAACTGATGACCAAGAAAGAGTTTAACCTTAACATTCATAGATCCAAAAACTCTATAAGTATAACAGTGGTAAAGGATTCAATTTCATCATATTTTATAATTCTCAATTTTCATTAATTAGAATCAGTTTAGCGTAAATGTATTTCTCATTATATTAAAATCCTAAATTTTTTGTTGAAAAACTATTCCTAAAATATTTTTTATTCGTAAGAGCTTAAATACACTAAATCGACAAGAAACGGCTCATCGTTTTCGATTTCTTGAACACTTACTAAACAAACGTTCAAACCGTCCGATTAATTACAAGAGACTAGTTTACATGACAATAATTAGATCTATTTGGACATACGTAATTGAGCTTTGGGGCTCCACTAAACCATCCCATGCTGAAAATCCAAAATCCTTCGAAAATTCCTTCTTTCTGTGTCACAAATAAATTTATACATATAGACCTTCATGTTTCATATTTTGGTGATGTATCCCAAATCAGATAGCTATAGTAAACTCCAGAACCATTCAAATCAACAAGTCTCTCATTATATTCCTGCTTCCCATTATATTCCTGACAACCTTCAGAGGCGTATGAAAAGAAGATGGCCTCTGGATCTTTTCATATAGAACTTTTATTGAAGTGCAACCAGTTGGTAGGTTTGTTATTACTATGTAGGTTATTATCACACTTACTGGATATAGATTTTTATTTATACTTGTAAGTTTCAGTAAATGGATGAATAGAATAAAAATATTTATTTTAATGTTCTGAAGTATAATCCACTGGCCTTTATTAGAATATTCAACGTATTTTAACGTATTTATATTAATATTATCAGTTAAGAGTTTATTATAGAGACGCATGTATTTCTTTTTTTGTCACGAAAACATTGGAAGCAAGGAATTTGGTTCGCGGGGAACAAATATTCAGCTGTGCGGGATGTAAATATTTATTGTTATGTTAAAGATGTTTTTGTTACTTTTTTTATTTTTATTTTTGTTTTTATTTTGATTCTATTTGTTTATTCACAAATTGCTAATATTCAGGGTTAGTAAGCAGTGCCTACATTCGATAAAAAAAATATACTTAAAATTAAAGTAATTTTGAACATTAAATAATAGAACATTGAACATATTTTGGATTGATTAGCCTTCCATCACGTTTATGTGTTATTATATTAACTTGATTGAATTTATTCAAGATTTTAACCATATAATAAAATGATTGGTTGCTTATAACTGAAAAGAATCTCATAGAATAAACCGCTTGAGGAGATTTAGGGCAGTTAAAACTGACACCTGAGTGTTAGAACAACGACCAGGGACTTAGGTTAGTAATTACAAAGATCTAAAGTTTTTTCTCCTCCAAGTTTCCACCTGCCCGGCACCCACCGGCTGTTGTGGTCCGCATTCATAGGACATATGTCCGATCACTTCGCCGGAGTGGAAAATTATAACTATGAAACAGGAAACAATCTTGTACAGATAATTATGCTTATGTAATCTTTTATAAAAAAAATATTCTCAACAGACAGCTTCAACCGCAGCAGTACAGTTAAACTCCAATTATACGGATTCCGATTATCCGGATTGATTTAAAGAAATGTTTTTTATAATCTTTTTTTTAAATTGTTTATTAACAGTTATTGTAGGCCGTGGTCCCTAGTTCACTTAAAATACTATAGGTACCGTCTTATTAGTTTTTATGACACAATAAAAGACAGAAAACTAAATAGAAACAAGCGGCAGCTAACGAAAATGCATTTCAGAATTAGGAACGGAGCCCACACACCTCATAACAGTCAAGTTCTGATTAAACGTACATAAAACATTTTTAGAAGCATAGCACATCCTTCTGTTTTGCTCAGTCTGGGCCCTATTGCGTGCGAGTGGTGTATTTATAAATATAAAGAGTTAAGGTACCTGAAAGAAAACGTGTTGTATTGTGTCCGAAAAACTGTCCATTGTAGAATGTCTTAGGAAAGGTGAATATAGAAAAAAATAGCTAGATGAGCTCGGTGTCGGAACATGAATATAATTTTATAAACAGCCAATTTTTTTATTATTCAAATAAATGCATTATTAAACATTACATATGTCTGTATTTTTTATTTCAATACCTTAATTCAATAGTAAATTTGATTATTCGGATTTTTGGGTATCCGGATTTCGGCCTTAATTAATTCGGATTATCGGAGTTTCACTGTATTTTCTTAAGTGATAAACTGCTCTTGGGAAAATTGTTCCGTTACATTGTCAAGTGCCGTGTACTGAAACACTGCAAAATGTACAATCTTTCAGTGCCTATTGAATTTAATATCTTAGTTTTCTTTAAATTTCTTTGGTTAAATAAGGGAAAAATAATTCATGAGGAATGAATAAGCCAAACAACGCCTTGTATAAAATATTTCAAATTTTAGAAACCCTCAGCCAAGAGAGTACATAAAATCCAACAACATTCTAAACATTAAACTAAACTGAGAACTGTCAATCAAGCCAAAAAGATTAGTCAAAAATGATTACTTAAAACTATTTTTTTAATGTACTAGCTTGATTATTAAATCCATCTAGACATGCGATAAACATTACCTATTCTGATAAAAATAATTTAAAACAACTCATTTTGGAGTGTCAAATCCGTGTTAACAGTAAAAAAAATATTCGGATTTCTATCTAGTTTATTTACATACATGAGTTTTCATCAAAAGAAACAATCTTAGATTTCAATTAAAATGATTTTAAAGATAATGTTTATTATTTCCTGTAAACAGGAAGATAAAGGATAAAGGAGGATAATAACGACAGGATCTTTGTTTATTTTTATTGCTATTCATACGACTTTTTTTTTTGCAATCTTTATTATCCTTATTCTAATGTTTGTTAATCATGAATTATTATGTAGTTGTAAAAATTTGTTGTTGTTTTTTGTCTTATTTATTTTTTTGCTATTTTGCTATTAAAGTTTGCACTTTAAAACAATTCTTTAAAAAAAAAACAATTAGCCACTTATAATTTATTTATTTAAATTAATTTATATGAGTGACTGATCAAATTAAAATGTATTCTTGGAAAATTTATGTTTTTAGAAAAAATAATTAATTATTGATAAAATGTCAAGAGTCTTACCAATTATGGGATTGCTGTAGAGTGAATCACAGGTCCACAATTTTTACTTGATTTAAAAATCTTAGGATACCTTGAATTAAAAAAAATTATTTAGAAAAATATATATGTCGTTGTTTTAAGGAATTTATGTAAACATGTCAGATCTGAAAATTTTCTTAAGCAGTAGATATTCTTCTGATTGAGTACTTATTTATCTATTTCATTACAGTTTTATGTACCCTGTACATCTTAGGCTAGAGACACTATAAACTAGCGATTTAATATAAAATAAAATACAAAGTCATCTAATAAAAATATCAACCGAACGTAATAACAATGACCAGTAGATTAATACCAAACAAAATCATACAAAATATAAAGAAAAACAATGATAATGATTTCAAGTTTAATCAATTTATAATATTTTTTTAGATTGTGCTTCATATGAATGAAGAAAAATTTGACGCGGCTGTCTTTTTCAATTGACTATAGATGATTTGTCAAAAAATACAAAATACAATAATGCCGAATATGTAATTCAGTAATATGAAACAGAAAAATATACCTTTATTTGTATTTAATATGAAATGCAAAATTAAATAAAAAACAAAATAGAAAAAAATATATATAATCACAAAAGTAATATTGAATTTGATTAAACACTTTTTTTAATTTAAGGTAAGTAAACAGTTTTTTTTTTGTTCTTGGGTTTTAAGGCCTCATTTAAAGGGCTTATTTAAACCTACCACGAAGGGTCAAACGACCCTTTTCGGACTTTTTGGTTGAAATTCTTAAAAACAACATTCATTACTTAGCTTTTCGACATTATTGCTTTTTATTAAAATGTATATCAAAAGTTTTTTTTTAATATTACACTTTTATCTTATTACTGTTTTTATTTAACGAGAAATTGTGGTAGTAATAGGTATACATGATATGTCGGTAGGTTTAGTGTTCAAGATTAGTGATCTGATACTTAAATCAAGAATTATAGTTTCAATGATCGATTGGAATCACCCTAGGCGATCGACATTAAATATTCGAAATCGAAAATTTACTTTAACGATTTTAGGGACTCATTAACAGTTTATGTATCCCATATGTTTAGCGAGTTCTCTTACTACGCCAAAAAAATACCTCGAGACATCTCAATGGCCCTGGGAAACGATGAAAAAATTATTGATAAAATGTTAGCCCTCTTATACGGAGAAAAACTATTTCATAAAATATAGATAAATCTATAAAGATAGATAGGTCGAACGATGGATGACTCTTATGTTTTACGCTCGAAAAACCTCAAACAAACAAATTAACAATTTCTGAAAAAAAAATTCCAAGATCATCACATTTGCGGTTAGAACCAAGAACTGTTCTCTGTCGTTGTATTTATAATTATCAGAACACCAATTAATGGACTTTAGATTCTGCTCCACCGCGTGCTTTGAATGTGATTTTCTTGTTTTGATTTGGCAGCATGCTCTTTGTCACCTGGCTGAGATCAACCCTTCCCCCATCGCATCCCCTTGGGGCTCCCCATGAGAACGGCACGTCTCTCCATTCACCCCGAACAGCATGCTGGTAGGGTACTAAGAAAAATATCCCATTATAGAGACTCAGTACATAACAAGTTAGTCATCCGATAATGGTACTAAAAGTTTTGATTCTTGTATTTAGATAAACGTAAAAACCTATGCATTTTTATTATTATTATAGAGGAATAATATTTTGAACAACATTCCATTACTTCTTACACATAAACCACATCTTATATGTCGTACTGGCTTAAACTTTCTCCATCCAACAAGTTTTTTTTAAAACTATTCATTGATATTCACAACTATATACATATATACAATAAGTAAATTTGAGGAAATTATTATGATGGTTTGTCAATAACATGTAAAACCACTCACAGGTAGCACTTCAATAAAAAGAAAAAAAATCTATATAAGAAGGTCTCTCTGTCATCTTCTTTTCAGACGCTTCGGTGGATTATCGGAAATATAATGGGAAGCAAGTTAAGGGACTAGTGGATTAAAATGGTTATGGAGTTTACTATGGAAAGATAGGTACCTCGTTTCGCCTAAATCACTAACATATTGAACATTAAGTTCTTTATGGATAAGTTTATTTCTGACAATGTAAGGAGTATTAAGGATTTTTCGAAGGATTTTGGATTGCAAGGATTAGATACGGGATGAATTATATGGTTTGGTGGAGACCCAAAGCTCAACTCCATAGTCCAAATTGGTCTGATAACTGTCATATGAATGAGCCTTTTGTAATTAATCGGTAGGTTTGAACGACTGCCTAGTAAATGTTGAAAAAGTCGAAATCGACGAGCAGTTTCATTTTAATCTAGTATGTGGATTCCAGGTTAAACGTTTGTCTAGATGGAGTCCTAGATAGCGGATCTGTTCATCAGGGATCAATGGAGTGTTATTAGAGGATACAGTAGGCCAGGAAGTCGTAGGTTTATAGACGAATCCAACAATTTAGAAATGGAATATTTAATACAAATTGTTACAAATAATGAAAGCTTTTATTTTAATTTATTAAAACTCAATTATAAACAATTATCTGACAGCGGGAATTTAACCCGAGTCACATACGAGTTCAGTACCTTACCCTCAGAGCTACTTACCTCTAAACTATCTGCTACTTGGGACAGATTATTTTATTTTAATTTTTATATTACTTTTTAAAAACATATTCTCCAAAACTTTTTAAAATAAACAATCGAATCATAGTATTCCGATTCGTGATTTTTTTTAATGAACAAAATTCATATTTATCTCTTTTGGAAGAAATTATCTTTTAAGAAATTCTTATATTTTATAGAAATATTCTTTAGAATTTCGATCAAATTGAGTTCAATAGTTTCGGTGATATTTTGGGTCAACTGTCTTGAAAAACTATCAAAATTGTGGGGAGAAAAAAAAGAGATATTTTACTTCTATATAAAGATCTTTGGTTGGACATAATTGATCCTAACACTTATTATTTTAACAACAGTTGATTATTACTGCGAAGTATTTATTGCCACCGATCGATAGACTTAGGAAGTGAAGGGTTGGAACTCCTGTTACCTTCCTCCTTCCCCCTTGGAACGGTCCTGATCGAATTAGATGATGATTACGGCATGAGATAGATTACGGTGTAATGCAGGGCAGCACGCTAAGTACGTTTCTCTTCCTGATCTATATCAGCATTCACTTATGAACTTATGAGCGGATAACCTTTGCGGAAGGCGATGAACGCCATCCAGTACATAAGCTGCCATATTCATTCAATCATAAATATTAATAACTTCAAAGATTTTATTATTTTGTATCAAGAACTATTAATTTAGCATTAGTATACTAATTTTAATATTGCAATCAACAACAAGACAGTATGTATATAATGTTCTGTATGAAATAATTAGGTTAAACGTTTTATGGATTAGTGATAATCACTAATTTTAATTATTAAAAACAAATTTTAATATTAGTAATAAATAAAAAATAGAGCTGATAAGAAAATCTTTTTCTCAGAATCATACCAGAGATGAGTTAATATTTTTAAATTTTAATATTAGAAATATGTATCCCTGTTCGAAGAAAACAACGTATTTTTACGTTCTGTGTAGTCATTATTTTCATAGTCATATTCTTTGCGTTTCATTGGCATTTTGGTATCTAATATAAATTGTTTTAATGAAAAAAAAAAAATATATAAACATTCTGAATAGATTCTAATCTAAATTTATACTGATCTACTTTAGCAACAAAAACTTTCAGGTACACTTTTTACTCAATCCAGAAGAGAGCCCACCATTTTTTAAATTAAACTTAAAAAATCTTTTCTAACATCATTTATTAGTCGGAGTATCATCAGTCAGCGTATTGATAATTGAACTTCATTGATTCATGACATGACAAAAATTTTATAAACATTAATTTTGTTTTTATTAATATACATGTTGATGCTCACCTCGGTATGACAAAATATAACTACACATAAGCTGAAGTACTATAAAAGAGGAGGGACATATGTACATGCATTAATGTACAGCTAACCTTAAAATTAAAAAAAACAAACAAAAAAACTATGGCATAAGGATAATTATTAAATTTTTATGAATTTTCTAAATAAAACAGCATTTTTTAATATTGCTGGACGTTTTCATGGCATTGAGTATAATATATAGGAGTGAGTTGGTAAACAGACAGAATTTTAAAGTTTCATTAATTTAAATTTTAAAAAAATACAACCATTTTTCACACTATTTATTAGTCGTACTATCAACAGTTGTTGATTATTAGCATATAGCTTAGTGGTTAAAGTATAAGACTGAAATTTTTAAAATACAGGTTTTGATAATGTTTAATAATTTAAAAAACAATTTCGCTTAGTTAAAATTTTTAAGGAGTCACCGCAAGATTGAAGGAATGCCATATTTACTATTTATATCTTGGTTGGAAATGATCAATACAATTTTATCCCTAGACATATTTTTACTATACTGTTATCATAGGTTTTAAATGAGAAATATTGAGTGGCACAAAGTTGTAGCTTAGTATTCTTCCAAAAAAAAAAAAAAAAAAAAAAAAAAAAAATCCTGCCGATTTTTATTTTCAGCTCATAACCAAGGTTATTTGTTTGATCTTGGATAAGACAGTCAACCTATATCTCTATAAATAAAAATATATGCTAAAATACCAAGAAAAGAGGCATAAAGTAGAATTGTATGGTATACAATTATTGCGATATATTAAAACATTTGACTTGTTTCATTTTTTAAAAACCAACTAAAAATTAATTCAATGAGCAAATTAAGATAAAGAATGAGTTCATCAGTCAAATTAATTTATCGAACATATCGCTGGTATAAATTAGGCGATATAAAGGAATCTTGGAAAAGTGGTTTGAGAACACGAGGCAAAGTTTCCTTAGAGTTCTTGAACTTTGAACGATCATTGAGCACTCCAGTGACGAAATACGCTCGGGCAAGTTACCATGTCCTCGTGAAAGATTGACTTTTGACCTACTTCTCGAAAGTGTGATTTCATCTATCGGAGTACTGCTGAAGATGGAAATGTATTTACCTAACGACCAACATTTTGTGACGTCACACGTTATCTCCCTTATCAGCGTGACTGGCACTGTCAGACTATTTGACATCGTATACTTTTGAAGAATGCCTATAAAGATGACGAAAAGTTTTCTAATATATGGAAATCAATTTTTAGGTTTTCAGAATGATATTTTTCACAAATATGATTACATATAATGTTTTTCGTTACTGCTTATGGATTGCTGTTTAATATGTTTATTTTCTGTTGTGCAATGAGGCGAAACAAAAAGATTTTCGATCGATTAAGGATTTTTTTTTGGTTCTTAAATATCACTAGCAAATTATGATATGTCAGAAATCAGTACGAACTATCATATGTGAGGAACTGCCGAGAAGTTAATCCTCTTAATACAAGGTTATTTTATTAATTTTCCTTATAAATGAATTTAATTGTTCATGAAAACTTTTATATTTTGTGTTTAGAACCAATAATCTAACAATAGTACAATACTATTATATTTAGTGTATCACAATTAACAACGAGACTGTATGTGTGTTTGTGTATCTAATATTCAGTATTGAAATAATTAAATAAATTTTATGGATGAATAATAATAAATTATAACAGAGCTAAAAAGAGAATATTTTTGTTGCTGAAAGCCTGTCACATATTTATATCGTACCATAGAAAAAAAATCCAGGTGAGAGAAGTGTGCAGGCTAAAATGAATTTTTTTATGGCCAAATTTTTCCTGACAATTATGTCAGTATTATATATTTAACTTTATTAATTCAGTGTATATTACATGATAAAAATATAATTATTTAAATATTAATTTTGTATTTATTAATATAAATTTCCTGAAAACGTTAATATTTTGTATTGTATAAAAGTGATATTCCAAACATACTCGTATAATACAAATCATTGTATTTTACTCTACACGCTTTACAATATTAATATATTTTTAGAAAAATACAATATTTTTTGATATTCACTACTAAATACAATATATAATCAAGTAAATCAAATAAATGTTGTACAAGGTTCCTATGCTTCTTTTCAGACGCCTCAGAGGATTCAGTCGGGAGGGAAGCAAGTTGGTATGGAGCTTATCATGTAAAAATATTTGTGACATGATAACTAGGATTGAGGTTTTTAGGAAGATTTTTCGACTGTAATTGGGAGGTTTGGTGGAGCCCCAAACATCAATTGCGTATGTCTTAATAGGTCTTATAACTGTCTTGTAAATGAATATTTGTTAATTAATTAGAAGCTCATAACATTTGTCTAATACATATTAATTCAGTTTATAATATCGAATAATAAAGGTAATTGCTAATTTATAAAGCGTGTTTATTTCTTCTATACTCCACTACTAATAAAATTAGACTTCAGTGTATAATGTTTAAAATTGAAGTAAAATAGAGCTGGTTAATTCAAGTCTGAAGGGAATAAGGAAAACCAAAGGATCAAAAGAGAAAAACCAACGTAACTTCACGAAACTCTAAAACTGCGGAAAAGCAAGATAACTTTGAAATATTTTTCGGCTCCTGCTACTTATTAGGGAACATCTTGTTCAGCAAGCTCACATTTATGGAAATCAGCATTTAATTCTGGAAATTCTTTGGGCTGCTTTTGAGTTTTGAATCTTTCATTGATGTTTTTTCTTTCAAGCTTGTTATTTAATTTACAAAATGTTCATGCATCTGATGTGATTCTGTTTGTGCTTGCGCCTAATTTCAATAGAAGTATAGAAGGAGACCCACATATCAAGAAAAACGAGATGCATTTATTACACCTGAGACTGATACTATCAGCTCAATACATAGATACTATTTTTAATAAAAAACATGATAGCCAATGCTTACAATTCAAAATCATGAGAACCATACGGAACGACCGTTATTACGTCTCAATCAAAACCTTACATCATGGCCTCAAGGACTCTTATTTCTTTGAATTTGTACCAATAAAATTTTAAAACTTTAATAAAAATCTCTCTGATCATCAAAATGCTCTTGATCAGAATTTAGCTCCACTTATTTCTCTATAATAAGAATTGTAAAGGAGTGAGTAATTAAAATATATTATTACATTGTATAATTTAGAGCTCTAACAAGCGTCCTACTAAAGTTACCCTTATCAGCTAATAGGATTAACAACGAGAATTCGTTATTTACTTATACGCTCTCAATATTTAACATTTATTTCATTTTTTAATTTTCATTTATCTAAAATTTTGGTCCAGTTTGCACAATCATCCGTGAACAAAAATACCATTATCTGCTGGTTGTGTAATGAAATTTTCCACTCCAGCATCAGTGCTACGACATAGATAAATTAAATACAAAAAAATTGGCACTGTCAAAAGTGCGAAAAAAGTAAAAAAAGTGTCCCGATGACAGGCCTACCAACCCCACATCTACTGACCAAGACTCTACGAACACGATTTAGGCGCCCTCGTTATCTAAAACTTGATATCGAGGGGATGAAAACCACTTTCATCTGAGATAAAAGATGAATGAAAGAAATAAAATCATCCCTCGATAACCGATTCGAAAACTCGGAACGTTTATTGAAAATAGAAAAACCTCCTTGGAGTCACAAACGAAATCTTAGAAGACCTACTATCTCAGCGAGGAGATGACTCCCACCAATAGGCATCTCTATTGGATGGCAAGACAAAAGAAAGCTGCAGGCAAATTGAAATTTGTACCAATAAATTTTAAAAAACTTTAATCAAAATCTCTCTGATCATCAAAATGCTCTTGATCAGAATTTAGCTCTACTTATTTCTCTATAATATTAGCCTACTGATATTTTACTCCTCTTCGAGCGCTAAAATTGCTATTGCCCCGAATCTTATTTATAATTTATTTATATCTTATTTTTTCTAACTTATAAAATGGAATGAAAAAAATAAGCTTTATTCCGGGATGTATTGTTCCCTAAGAATAACATAATTGTATTACAAGGTAGTACACATCTGGCTTATATAATTTCATACAAAGCTGTTTATATGTGAAGAATTTGAGACATGTAAATATGGTTAATATTAAATAACATTTTATAAAGAACTTATAATAAATATACTAACATAAGAAAGATAAATAAAATAAAATGAAAATAACCATGAGAAAATAAGATAAGGTACATACAGAAAATTAACTATTTATATGTAAATTTATTGAAAAATGTATTTACAAATACCACGATATATATTTATACAGACTGCAATTATTCACTTATTTACCTATAGACGCAACCATACCAGACATATGAATTGTCAACTTATGTATTTTATTTTTGTTTGAGCTTGGTTTCGAGACTGCCTCATTCACTGTACCCTCTTGACCTCCTGCCAACCAAATACCATTTTTGTTGATACCTGGACATCTTTTTTAGAGATAAAAATTTTATAAACAAAATGCGTTTTTAGTATTTGTTATTGTTCACTGGACAAACCGATATCTTATCGTGCCCCTTAATGTATGCCTATACATACAAAATTTAAAGTATATTATTTTATAGTTTAAATTAAACATGAGTTATGGTCCTAAAGATTATATGCCAACAGTTTTAATTATCGATTGTCAAATGTAAATAAATTATTGTTGAACTTAAAAATATTACAAATATTGACATATTTCGGTGTTAAATTTGGCTCAAGACCCGGTCATCATATTTTTGGTTGTTAGAGATCAGCGTGATGAGGTCGCGCTCTGTTTCACTGCAGGCACCGGCCGAAGCCCCGGTCAAACTTTCTCTTCTGGAAATAGCACGAGGGAAATTCTCTTCAGGGAAAGACGTTTTCCACGGCAGCAGGTGTTGAAAAACTTCACTAGTCGCTTCTTTATTCGATTTAAAACTTAGACAACCATTGATATAAATATAACAGAGTAGAGGCATACAAAACTTCCCTTCGAAAATACAGAAAACTTGTAATTGATTATTTTCATAAAAAAAAAAAATTGATTATATAATTACGTAACCTACTGGTAAAGTTTATGACGAATGTTTCCATAAATATAATATATTACCTTAGGTTGGTTAATTTGTTTGGATTTTTTTTTTTTTTTAATTGTATGTAAATATCTTTTATTTTTATAAATTGATATGGAATCCGTTATACGGTGTAGTTGATGAACTGTTAAGTGAAATGAACGAAATCCTAATAGATGTGTAGCCCAGTAATACTTGTTAAATGCCAGTATGTCGAGTATACGTTGGTAAACTAATTTTTCAAAATCTTTAGAACCCAGAAGACTAATTGTTCGGTATGAATAAGGTGATTCGTTGTTTTTGTTTGGTTATGCAGAATGGTAATATGAAAATATTTCCATTGAAATGGGAATTTTCGAGTCCTGAGTACTGCGTTGTTAAGTGTAGTGAGAATGACTGGCTTTTCTGAGCATTATCTGGAGAAATTGGGCGGTGATTGAATCAAATCCTAGAGCTTTTATTTTTGTTGGTAGCTTTCTGATTAAGTTTAAAACGTCAGGATTTGGTGGTGTTAGAGTAAGTTGAAGGGGTGCTTCTGGAGTTTGTTCTAGATAATTTTCATGTTCATTGTCTGGGTAGTCTTAATTTGATGTGAAATCAGTCGATAACAGCAAAGCAAGAATTCAGATTTTTCTTTGCCCGACATCACCCATTTTCTTTTTTGATGTACGAATATACTAAACATTTTTATTATTATTATTTTTATTTTTTAAAAATAAAATATTAACACTTTTAATATTTTATTATTAGAACTTATTTCGTCCGTTATTTCAGTAAAATAACTAAAACATATGATAAACTATTAAAATTATTATAAATGTTTCCAAAAAGCTTTATTAGTATTTATTATTATCAGAAACATTATATGATATTTTTTAAGATTTATTTCACCGATTAAAATGATTTAAAGGATCCAGTACATCTTGTATTTTTTATTTATTTTTTTTTGTATGTGCGTGGTAAATGCCATTTCGGGGTTTATAATACATACTTTTTTCATATAATTTTATTTTAAGATAATAAATAGTAAACAGCATATTATTTATATCATCACTTAAGTTTCCTCTTCATGAAATAAAAGCGAAAGTAGAATTATTAAACATAAAATGACCCAGGTCATAAACAAAACTTATTCTAAACGATTTTCAAACCATTTCGAAGAATGGCCAAGAACAAAACTCTATCACTACTTTAGTACTTTGTATTGTTATATTGTTTTTAAGGCTACAGTTCAGCAATCAGAAGGTTTGCCTGAAATCACTTTGTAGAGGCTGGGTGTGCCCTAAAAGAGTCTCCTTAACCCAAGGTTGATAAAAAAAAGTAAATAATCATCTGCCTTAGTTGGACTAGAACCTTGGCACGAGAGTTTTGTGTTCGGTGCATTAACCAAAGTGCTCCTTATAGTAAACTAAGGGATTGTGAAAAAATACCTTTCATTTTATACCATTTTTTCCGTTTTTCTATTATTTCTATCCATCATACAAAACTAAAACCTCTGACTATACCAGATCGGGTTGAAGCAATTTTACTATTGTTATAAATCGTTACCATTCATTGATCCTCCCTATCTAGAATGGTGGTCAGATGAACGGAAACCAAGGAATAACAGAAAAATAAATCATGTTTTTAGCAGCTGGATTTTGTAATAAACTATCCTTTAAAAAAAAATAATGTGGGATCGTGTTTTATTCAGTGACGACAAAGGAAAAAATGTATGAATTCATGGATTTCTTATTTATGATTCAAAAATAACATTTAAAAGAAGCAACTCTGTACATGGAAAATTCCTCTTAGATAGAAAGTTGCGGGCCCCATTTTCCCTCCAGATCATCCGAAGATAATCTGGAATTGTTTGGGAAGTTGGGAAGCTAGATTACGTTTTTGTGTGAAATTAAATATATTCTATGTATCAAATTTGCAACAAAAGTAATACTTCTAAAAATCTGAAACAAAGAGATCATTTGGACTTGAAGTTCCTATCAGCAACTTAGCTGATGTTCTATTTTCGCAGCGAAACGACATCCATTGTTAGATCTGAATAAAAAACGAAAAAATGAATTACTAACAAAATTTTGATCAAAGCGTTTGAATTATGACACGTTGTTAAATCAAGATTTGAAGAATTCGTAAATAGTGATAATTTAAAAAATATTTAGAAACATTTTCGTAGATTCTCTGATTTGTCTGTAGCCAGTTTCAATTTTATTTGGTTTGTAGAAAAGCACGTAAAGCGTTCTTAAAATAACCATGGAAGAGCCACTCGAAAAGACAAATAGCTATTGAAATATAATATTAAAGGCAAACATGTCCTTGTTTCCGGAAACAGAAAGTCATTAAGTTCAATATTATAAAAACAGAAAAAACGAATCGAATACATTTTCTTTACCATTAAATCATGAGATTATAATTGTTTTGTCTCTAATGATAAATCATTTGGTTGAAAGAATTTCGGAATGGAAAGAAAACTTAACAAAGGTCACCCAAGGAAACATTTGATTGAGAATTTTAATGAAGGCTAGGAAAATAAAGGAATGTAGAAAGGAGATTGGTTAGACCGGAAAACAGGGCGAGAGTTTCTATTGGAGACGACGTAAAAGTAAAAGTCAATAGATGAAAAACAAAAGAGGAATAATTTTATAAACTATTTAATTTTTTTTAATATAAATTTAAATTTAGGTTGTTGCATCGATTATAAAAATTTCTTGTTTCGATGTTTATGACGAAGAAAATGACATATAAAGAATTTTCTTAAGTTAGTCTGTATAAAATTTTCTGAAGCTAACCCATAAATTCAGTTTTGAGCACTAGGCAAAAGAAATTGCAATATTAAATAAGTTGTAAACCTTCACTCATGAAAAAACAACGGAGAGTCATGTAAAGTATATCTATAAAAATTTTTGAATTGTTTCTAAATTTGCACTATAATGTATTATTCTTTTGTTTCAAAACATAGTTACAATACATATTCGACATCGTTGTTTTCGATACATTGATATCAAAGTCCCGCTCCTAATTGAAATTCATTTATTCTATTTAATGCTTGCACCTACAAAAAACAATTATCTTATATATTTATACTATATAATTATATTATATCATATTTAGTTTACATAGTTACATTTATATAGAGAAATACTGATAAAAAAAATCGATTTTCCGTTTCTAATGAAGGCGTACGGGCTTATCTCCTTGTAACTTTTCACTGCAGTAACTTTTATCATTTTTCATAATTGTAGAAAAATAATACACATTTCCACAATCAGATAATGAACTGTCTAAAAGAAATTAATGAGAATATTACTATAAAATATTTAAATAAATTTATCCTGGAACTATTGAATAGCTAAAACTCTTGAATGGACATAACATGATTCTTTTGTTTTCATTATTTTAAAATAGGAAGTGTTACATCGATTTGTGAGAAGACTACTTCATCGAATTTAGTCGTTAATTATTTTCCCAACTTTGAATAGTTGCTTTAATTGAAAATTAATATGAATATAAATGACATTTTTATGTTAAATTATAAAGATGATATGTAAGCTATAAAAATATTTTAATCACTGTGTACAGAGGCAGAAAAAAATGTTTTGATTAAAAAATGATAATGCACATGCTTACTTAGATCTCAATACATATACATATAGGGATGTCAAATATAGGAAGCATTTTTGTGTAATTCTTGGAGTTAAGGCTGACTAAATGGATCAACTGTAAACGGAGTCCAAGCTAATCCGCGCGTGAATAATTAGGCTCGTGAACGGTTTTCCCACCGGCTTCTTCGGTGGTGATGTAGCACATTTTCCCCAGCGGGGAAACCATGGGAAATACCGTTTTAAGACAAAAAATAAATGTGATTTGATGTGACTTTTAAATATTATCTAAATACTCCAGTTTTATCATAAATCGTGAAGAGCTGAGATATGAATTTGGGACGCAATAATGGTTCATTTCTTTCTGACAACGCACATGAGTCATGAGTGTAAGTGTTGATGAGAAATTAGAGATGACGTCTACATTTTACTGACTATCAAGTTCAGTAACTTCGCAATTCGAGGAGGAAAACAAAACGTAAAATTATGTTTATATTCATTAGAGTACTGGATTGAACAATAAAAAAGAGATATGCCGAAGATAAATCTTCTATTTTTTTTTTTTTTTGTTTTGCTTCCAAATAGATAAATTTAATTAATAATACAAAATAAATTTTATTCAAGTTAGCCCATATTTGTATGCGAAATAAACTATTATATCCGATGAATATATATAATAGAATAGGATAGAATAGAAAGAAAACTTTATTCTAGATAATGAAGAAGAAAAAAAAAAAAATAGAAAATCTAAAATTATCTAAAAAAACAAAACAAAAACATTATTAAAAGAAAGCCATGAATTTAGGATAATTTTTTTTTGACTGATATACTAAAATAACATAAATTACGATATAATTAGAAAGCGTCAGTTTGGAGAGAACGAAGATGGTGAAAAAATAAAAATGTTTTAAATATCCACGAGTGAAGAATTATTGTGGATAGTCATGCCAATTCTTGCCATTATGTACTTTATAAGTACAGTAGTTATGATACCGTCTTATATTTGTTTTAGATTTATCTTGGGAGATCTTTTTGCCATCTCCTTGAAGTCTGTCATAAAATCTTTTGCATGAAGTATGGATATGGTCTTGTACTGTGGGTATGTTCAAGTCTGCATGCAATGATCAATTATTGACCAGGGGGAGTGTGTTATGATTCTTAAAACCTTTAACTGAAAAGTGTGTAATTTTTGAATGTGAAGTTTTTTTTTTAGCTGCTCGAATACAGCTCAGTACTTACTGGAGGGTGACAGAGTACTACTCTGGACTTATTTGACAGGATGAACTGGGGCCATCAGGTGAAAATGAAAAGACCATGCCTTAACAATTAACTAAGACTTTGCATCAACAGACTATTATACTGTACACTTCACTGACTCAAAAAATCGGACAAAAATTAAATACTTACATTAACTTAATGAAACCTTTATAGACCTACGCATCACAAAACCGTGTCTAAGAGTGAACGTGATATGCTGACAAGGGGACGTTTTGACTTGCAACTCACAAATTTGAATGTCGATTTTTGTGTGGGTAGTAGAGACCTATAATAGTGCAAAACTAGAGTTATAGCCGCTAATGAGCATTGGGAGCCGAAAAATAAAATAAAATATGAAAATCACGTTTTATTTTTTTATTCAGTTCTCAGTTAAGAAAGTGAAACGATCCTTTCACGTTAAATTATAGTTTTGTATGCTATTTGAAATACAAATACTTTCTTTATGCACAAGACAAGCAACCCAGCATTAGGTTACTCAAAAACTTAATAAAATGACAAAATTCTATTGAAATCCGTTGTAAATCAGTGGCAAATTTTATTTCATCAAAAACTAACATCAAATCTCGATTGAACGCACCAAAAAACCCTTATATGTTAAATTTTATCAGAATCAAAAAATAATTATTTTTTATCCGTTTCGAGGACGTTAAAATTTTCATCAAGAACTTCTAACGTCCATAACAACTGTTGTGTTCAACCGATTACAATAGTAATAGCATCGCAGGAATCAGTGTACATTCGGCTTTTTATCCATGCATATAACATTTACTCTAGATTTTAGTGGACAAAAACTGATGTGAATAAAACATTCCGTGGTCAACTAATAATTTAACAGAAATTAATTGATCATTTTGATTTTATTTATTTTTTTTTTTTTTTGTGTAAATACGTTTTTAATTACCACACTCCCGACCATCGTCTTCTACGTTTAATTACGGCCATACTTTCCACATCATTATTAACAAAATATGATTAATTAAAACCAGAGTTGGGTAAAATTTAATCATCACTGCTTAGTTATCAAAACTAATACGGTTTATTCATTTTTTATTCTAATATTTACAATCAACGAATGAGATTATTTCTCGTTTTAATTTAATTTAATTTTTATTTACGTTGTCCATTGATAAATTTACGTTAGTTTCTTGTCTCGCCCATTCACTGACGCAAACGACCAGCAAAAAAAGAAACAGCTGGCACCCAATTGTGGTGGCCGTACCTTTAAATCCGTGTACCTGGGAACCAGGTGTAAGGGTCTTGTTAAACAACCTCAGTTGTCAGTAGTGGGTACTGTCCTTTAAAAATAAGAGCACTTAAAAATTATACAGAAAGTTAATACATAAATTATTAAAATAAATAATTTATTATAATTATTGGTTATAATAATTATTCAATTTGATTGAAAAGTGCTCCATTACTTTTTCAATACCATTTATTAAAAACAAAAAATTAATAAAACTTTCGAAACGCATATTATAAAATTAATCTAATCGAAGCTGTTGTTGGTCGGGTACTTTTTCCTGCAATTTTTGTATGAGGAAAAGGTTTGAAACATTATATTCACGTAATAATGATTATGTTTTTTTCCTATCAATTGTATTAAAAGTATATGCTGGGATTTTATTTATTTATTTTTAAGTGATTCATTATTATTATTTTTACAATTTATAATATTAAAATTTATCGATTAAACTTTTTGATATATGGGATATGGATAATTTATTAAAAAAATAATAAATATTTTATTCTTTATTTATGAAATAAAATGAAAAAAAAAAAATTATCTTCATTCTGGGACATATTGAATAAGAATAACAAATATGTATAATAAGGTTGTGTAATAGTCTGGCTATCTTAAGTTAAAACAAAGATAATAATATGTATAAAAGATGATATATGTACATACAATTGAAAATAGAACTTTTGGTACAAATATTTACATATGAAAAAGAAGAGAGAGAAAAAAAAGATAATAATAACAATATGCTTAAAATGCGTTCAAGAAACATAAAGAAATATAGAAAATAAATCAATAAAATAAAAATAATGAATAGAAGGGAAAAGATATATAGAGAAAAAATTTAAGAATTACTTGAACGTTAATAAGACAAAATATTAAAAAATACATAAAAACATATATTCACATATCTACTTCCATATATGTAGATATAGGTGTTCACACATATCTGTGCGTACCTATTAATCTATAAAATGGCATATATACATACTTATATGAGAAAAAAAACAATTGTTAGGGAAACAAATGACTAAAATAAAAACAAATTTAAATTTATACAAAAGACTAAAGGGACAAGAAACTGCTCGTCGTTACAGACAACTTCAACATTTACTAGACAAACGATCAAAGCTCCCAATTCATTACAAAAGACTTATTTACATGACTATGATTAGACCTAGTTGGACGTACGGAGTTGAGCTTTGGGGCTCTACAAAACCATCCAATTCATCTCGTATCCAACCCTTACAATCCAAAATCCTTTGAAAAATCCTAAATGCCCCTTACTTTGTCACCTTCATAACGACCTTAATGTTTCATATGTTGCTGAGTAAGCCCAAACCAGATACCTATCCTTTCATAGTAAGCTCCATAGCCACTCAAATCCATTAGTTTATCAACTTGCTTCCCACTCCATTCTCGATAATCCTCCGAGGCGTCTCAAAAGAAGATTGCCTAGAGATCTTCTAGTGTAGAATTTTTATTGAAGTGCTACTGATGAGTAGTTCTTCTCATGTTTTGACATGTTATTGTAATCGTTATCAGCTCATTTACTTGATGTACATATTTGTACAGTTGTAAATATCAATAAATTGATATAAAAAAAAAAAAAAAAAATTTATACAATGATGCGCTCATTGAAGTAATTCATTGGCATCGGGTATGCTGAATTTGACTAACTTGATTTCTAATTATATTAGTTTTTAATAAACATTTTATATTTAATATAAACTGGCCACTTTTGTGGTAATGAATTTTAAAAGCTTTCATGAAATAAAAAAAAAGGTTAGAATTATCAAACAATATAAAATAATTTAAAAAAAAGAAAGCCCTGAAAATGTTTATTTCATATGGAATTTAGAAAAATAGCTTGCCGAAGAACAAAGGATTTGCTTTTGTACTTTTTACAGGATCACTAAAAAAAAACAAAGGAAGACATTATGATCGAGAACTTGTTAACTAAAAGTAAACAATGCTTGTATTCCAAAGAGCATTGCAGTGTTTGAAAAGTTACATGCTCTGTTGCACTCTTTTTAAATTTTTTTCAGATAAAAATCCCTCATGAAAATAAAAACTCAGATATTTTTCCTTTTAAATAAAATACAATTAAAATAAACTACGTTGGGAGTTGTATAATATTTTAAATAATTCGACTTCTATCTGATTTTAATGGCGCATGCAAACAAACATAAAACGGAACATAAACACCCAGTTTGAGAGAAATTAATTTTTTTTTTTAAGTAAAATCTTTTATCAACCTTTTTTTTTTTTTTTTTTTTTTTTTTTTTTTTTTTTTTTTTTTTTTTTTTTTTTTTTTTTTTTTTTTTTTTTATAAAAGGTACAATGGTTCGCTTAAAAATTAAAAAATCTTACGCCGAACAGCTGCCAGTTGGATTTTAAGCTAATTACATATACTGTGGGCACTTCCCATTTACGCAATTTTATGATATAATAATTCGAATATGTATATTTATAGTTACGACGCATTTTCCGCACTTTTTCTATTCAATTGTTGTGATATCATCTTACTGAAAACATATTAGTCAGTAGTAAGGGCATCGGTGTTGTGAGTGTCAACACGTTGGATCGTGACCTGACCCAAGAATAAATCTTGGCCGACTTAGATTTCGGTCCCAATGCTTTCCTAATGGGATGACTCAACATTTAAAAAGTGAGTACTCAGTCATTCACACTTTTCTGTTTATGTTCATTCTTTAACACTGACGCTACAAGAATAGCTAGAACAGTGTATCATCCGACACTAATATTTCTTCCTTCACTAGTTAGAAGTACACTAATCATATACTAATTATTTTTGATAGTTATATTATAAAAAAACTACTATTTTAAACTAACTTCGTTCTTTTGGACCGCTTTGTTTAACTCGCTCCTCAGTTAAAAGAAGTGTGGAATCTTCATAAAAAATACCGTCTGCTGTTTTCCTCTTGTTTAATTTAAATAATTGATACCGGCAATCAATCCTTTTCTTATTTTTGTAATCAATAATATTACAGTATTTTCAAAATTAGCAACTTAATTTTATTCAATAAATTATATAAGTATGTCATAGAACTAAAAACTTATATATGAAATTTATATTTATGTTTTTTTTTACACTCAAGAACATTGTCTCTTAACACTAAGGGACATTGTTGCACTAGGATGATTTACTTGTTATATTAAAGCAGTTAGGCTCTGGTGTTTGTTCTTGTAGAATGTTACACTTCACTAATGATGTAGAGAGCAGTTTTAGTGTTTGTTTGGTAATTCATCATTTTTTTTTCTTAAAAATAATTAAAGTTAATTCAGTGATTCGTAGGATTATTAGGAAAGGTAATTCAAAATCTCAGAAAATAATAAATATTAAAAGAATCATATAACACAGAATTTTGCATGTTGATACGTTACATGCTGCATTATTTATGTTACTCCAGGTTTTTAATATCCTCATCTAAGTTCTATTATTATAATTAATAGATTAATAATAAATTTAAATTCTTACAATAATATTCTTTCTATTCTACTTACGATTTATTTAAATTGTTCATTCGTTTATGTGACGAAGAAACACTTGGAGTGACTAATTTTCTCCTCTTTTCCCTTTATCTAATCTTTAAAATTTTGCCAGAAATACACTCGACAAATGAATCAGTGATATTTTGGGTGCTACGGAAAACGTCCCCAGGTAGACTCAATAAGACCCTCGAGGTTGTTGACTCGTGTTTCTTTCATAGACTGGCCATTCTTCGGAATGGTTTGAAAATCGTTTAAAATAAGTTTTGTTGTAAATCTAGATCATTTACTTTTAATTCTATCGTTGTTTTTATTTTATGAAAAAGAAAATTAAATGGTAATAAACATAAGGTTTATTATATGAACTTTAAATAAAAAGAGATAATAAAAAAAAAGTTGATATTTCATAAAAAAAGTTATAAAAATATAAAAACAATGGAAAAATTTAAGTAGTAAAATGAGTTAAAAAATATTAAATATATATATAAATATAAAAATGTTTATAACAATGTGAAATACTAATGACATCAGCAAAAATTTATTTTAATTGTAATGCTTAATAAAATGTTTAGTTATTTAATATCTTATTTTCCTGAATAATTCATTCATTCATTTAAATTCTCTAATCTCTAAATTTTCTTCCCATTCTATTCCCGACATCCCTGCGGCTTCTATGAAAAGAAGATGGTCTCGGAATCTTCTCACTTAAAGCTATTATTCAAGTGCTACCAGTGAGTAGTTTTTTTTTTACAAGCAATCGACGTGTTATTATGAACGTTATAGTCACATTTATAGTCTGATCGCTGGCTGATGGCACTTAGAAAAATGTGGAGGGAGGGATGTGTGGCTGGTCAGGGCCAAAGAGAGTGGTGCAGGGTTTCCGGTTCTCTCCCCACCTACCTTGAGAGGTTCATTAAAGTTCTGCCTCTCATATATGTCACATTGAGTTTTTGCTTTTTATGTTTAAATTTTAACTTTGTGTTTTAAAATGTCAGGGGAAAACAACACATCAAATTGTAAGGTGCTAACATCATAACGACAGTCTTTTCACAATTTATTTGAAAAAAACAAACATTTTTTTACATTTTTCATTTTATTTTTTACTTGGGATAGAATAGAAAAAAGAAACACTTTATTGTGGGACTAGATCCCTTAAGAATAATTATTTTGAATAGAAAAAACAAAGAATCCTCTCTGGGTATGAGGCCTTTTGTGCACATATTATATTGCTAATAAACAAATTAAAAATCACATTATACGAAAATTAAGAAAAAAAAATACATTGGTTTGAGATAGGAAAAAAATATTTAAAATTTAGTTATATATGAATAAAAGATAAAATGATGCTGACTACGATCCTTAAAATGGCTAAACTGTAATTAAAATTATAAAAACATATTTTAAAAAAAAATAAAATCAAAGAAACATAAAATAATTAATAATTAATTAAGAGAAAGATCTCGGCGAAGATAGGGCGGACCCGTGTGAGGGTTAAGGAGGTTTGTCAACGTTGCTCTCCCTCCTCTCGTCAGCACAGGTGCCATCAGCCAACGCTCAAGGCATAATAGATGAATTTTTTTGTATACAGTTCTAAATTTCAATAGATGGAATTTATAAGTATATATATATATATATATATATATATATATATATATATGTATATATATATATATATATATATATATGTATATAAATCTTGGGAACAATATATACACGGAATTCAGGAAAGATGTTCTGACACGATTCTGCCAAAATAAACAGTAGAAAATGGCTCTATAGTCAACCAGAAATCATAATTGTTAATCAAATTTATTGCTATTAACATGTAAATCACAAGTTTATAAGATGTTTTAAGAAGAAATGTTTCAGATTGAAAAAATATTTTTCAAAAAGAATTCTTAACGACTTCTCAGAACTGACGCATCACGTAGCTTAAGTGTGATACCTCTTATGTAATTTACAAGAAACTCTTGTTATTTACATGATAAAGAAGAAAAGTGCAATACCAAGGTCACTAAAAGCATTCGTGGTTAGCCTGAAATAACAAATTTTACAGAAATTCACAATCTACATCAGACATTTAATTATTTTTATCTTATTCATTATTCGGGCAATAACGTGAAGTATATAATTGTTCTTAGGATGTTTTCGTTATTCTCTTTTTTTAATTTTAACTTTTTATTTGAATAATTACGAGCTGCCTCACCCAAGGGCAATAAGTAATATGGCTCATTCATACAATATGTACAATGATATAAAATAAAGTAAGAAAATTAAAATAACAGCCTTCAATAGTACAAGAAATAAAATATAATATATACACAAGAAATAAAAATAGAATATCATAAATGATAATATAAAATAGGTAATGACATTATTCTCTAAGATATTCATTTTATTGTTGACTTTTACATGACAGATAGGTAGATAATTAGTGACCTGAAATGTGGTTTTTCCTCTTTACAGGCAATCGCCTCTTCCTTTGTTATATGTTCCGTTTTTCATATTAAGTTAATTCTATATTTTATAAATATGTATAAGGATTTAAAAAACATTATGTTTTTAATATTAAATTTATTCTTTTTTAAACTATTAATTGATATTTACAACTATTACATATTATATACAACAAGTAAATTTGAGGAAAATTATTACTTCAACAAAATTTTTACATTTGAAGGTCTCTTAGCCATCTTATTTTCAGACGCCTCGGAGGATTATTGGGAGTGAAGTTTATGAAAGGAAAGGTGTCTCATTTCGGCCAAATTGGCAACATGTGGAAAATTAAGATGCATAAGTTTGTGGCATAATAAGGGGTATTGAGGATTTTATAAACCATTTTGGATTGTAAGGATTGGATACGAAAAGAGTCGGAAGGTTTAGTGGAGCCCCAAAGCTCATCTCCGTTTGTTTAAATGAGTCTAATCACAGTCACGTAAATAAGTCTTTTGCAATTTATTTCGGAGCTTTGAACGCTTGTCTAGTAAATGTTGGAGCATTCCGAAACGACGAGCAGTTTCTCTTCTTTAAAGTCTAGTATGATTAAATTTATAATGTTTTAAAACCGTTTTCAAAATATCAATTTAATAAAAATAGGCCAGATATATTATTGCTTATATCCTGAAAACATATATATAAAAAGAATATCTAGTACTCATTCAAGTTTATATTATGGCGTATTATAAATCGTATGCAGCAGAAGGCACCTTAGAATGAAATGGAGTATTAATTAATTTAAAATTTTTAATCACACCTGTCAATTATGATACTGGCAACCTGTGGATCTGATAAAGTGAATATGTATATGTGGGCATGGGAGGCATATTCCAGCAGAACCCCCTCCTTTCTTGATTTTTTTATTATTATTTTTATTAGTCCAGAAGGTATTAGGTAAATAAATTTATAGTTCTAAAAACCATAAATATATGAAATATTAACAATGAGATTTCAATTCAATCCAATTTTTTTTTATTAATTATATAAAAAATAACTAAATGGATAGGATTTGTTTAAATATTTCTTCAACGATTGCCGTAGCAATTACTTAAATTTTCGATTTTTTTTATTATGTGTAGTTTTTATTTGTTTTCCTTTTAAAATTATTTTAATGAATTAAAAGGATGAAATGTAATGGATCTCTCATATCATTTAATTGATTTGAATATGACTGCATGCTGGTTACACATTTATCATATTTACTTACACAACTCTGAATGTCATAATATTTGTAATTTAAATAGAATTTGTTTTCTTTTGAGTGCATATAGCAATGAGGTCATAACAGATTGCATTTATTACCACAACTAATTTTTTGTTATAAACTGACTTTAAATGAATTTATTTTCATTTCCGCAAATAAAATAGTTCTATTTTCAATAAATTCGTATATTTTCCAGTGATGTATTGCAAAGTAGATTTGCTCTTTTTCCATCGGGGCAAAACGTAATACTAGCAGTGGCGTAACTGGGGAACAGCCTTGGGGAAAGTCTGCCTTCTTTTCGATAATAGACTCAGCTGTTGCAATCCACAATGGAAGGAGCAACAATAAAATTTTAACATTTGAGCGTTTCTCTTATTATAATTCGCTTTTCAGATTGATTTATTTGAAATATAAACAAGTTTTAAATTTTATACTGGTTGCCTTGACGCGTCACAGAGTGAACGTATTGCGTTACAGCGGATAGTTCATGACGAGTTTTCCCTCTCATTGCGTCAACGAAATGAATCACTAACGGAAAAAAACGAATGGGAAAACAAAAAATTTTGTTCCGATTAATGTGTATTAAAATAGTAAGGTGGAATCATTCATCACCGTTGATTTCCTTTCTCGTTCCTTTTGTTTCCTCTTCAGAAAACAACCGGCTGTGTTTTCCGCGTCGTCAGTGCTTACGTAAGAACGAGTGGTGACTAGAAATCACATACAAAAAGACATGAAAATTAATTAGAAATATTAAAGTATAATTCCACAAAATAAAATAATCGCAACCCGAAAATAGTAAATTTTTAAATATTTTATTAATAATTTCTATTTTCAAAATTATAGGTCATTTGACTAGGTCATATAACTAAATTACATTCCATATTCCGTTTAATGTTTGTTACTTTATTTTGTAATACTCACTTTTTAAATATTGGTACAAACTTCTGTTTGTAAAAAATATAGGAGAGTTGCTATGAAATGAGTGGATAAGAAATAGATGTGGATTTTCTTTTCTTTCAGATGGTAATTTTATTTTTGTGGTACTGAATCCAAATTTTAAATTTTCCTCCTTGAAAACTCGAGCAGTATGAAGAAAAAGTCCATGGAAAATTTATCTAACATATCTAACTTTTAAATGCTCTATTGGTTTGACAAAAATGTATGCATAACAATTTGTAGGAGATATAATTTATTTTATTTTTGCATTTACTTTGTAATTTAATTGATTTACTTTGAATCACATTTTTCAGTAAAAAAATTGAAAAAACTGAAATTGTTTTGTTTTTTTCAGAACCCTTTATACTTTTTGCATGTTGTGAAGTGAAAATCGATTGAGGAAAATATTTGTTTCCTGGATTTTCCTCTGTATGGAAAATTTCCACCTTCAAGTGTACTACTGTAGGCTGCTCTTTACCTAAATATTTAGTTTGCTTATACAATTAACAAGACATGACTTGTGGGAAACTAGATTTTGTTTATTTATTGTATTGTGTACTTGTTTAATAAAAACGCGTTTTTATTTTCTTTATTTTTTTTTTTTTTACATTTCAAAGCATAAAACTATACTTTTTTTTTGGGGGTATCATTTTTTTTTTTTTTTTTTTTGTAAACATTTAAGTAATAGGAGACCATAGGTATATTTGAAATCCAGATTCAGCACTCTGAAAAATATAACAATCGATTACTGAATTAATATATATTGTTCGACTTTATTCGGGGGGATCCATGAACAATTCTGGAACAGACACATCCTCTTATCTCGGTAATAGCTTTTAATTTCCCTACATATTATATCAGTAATATTTAAAAACGCTGTTATATTATTATTATTGTTATATTATAGAAGGAGCTACATAAAAACTAACCCTTGAATCTATATTCCAGTGTTGGACAAGTATCACGGAATTCTTAATACATGCGGGATGGACGCTATTATGAATTACCAAAATATTTAAAACCTCAATGCTTTAATTTATTCAAAATAAATACAAAATAAAACATTGAAATCCATTGCAGATAAATAATTTATGTTTTATTTCTTATAACACGGTATAAAGTCATTATTTTATCCAATCTGAAAGGATCAATTGAGTCCACTTGCTGGACTTTCCCTCCTCTATTAAGTCGAGAACGCGAATTTCCCCATGTTCAAAATAGCTTTCGTTCGATTGACTGCCTAGCATTAGCCAGGAAGTACTACTAGGGTTAGAGTATTAAATTTTAAAGTTTTTCAAAATATGTGTAAATCAACAGGATTTCCAATTTAAAACAAAATTGGGAGCCTTTTGGAAATTATTTCAAATAAAAAAATCAGGCTTCTCTTGCATATCTGTAAGACCTGTTACGTAATTTGTGTCATCATAATTTGCTATTTAACCTTGAATCATTTTATTATTTCAATTTTATAATTAATTAAATCAAAGCCGATGCCATACGTTTTTAAAGATTTGTCGTTGTAGGATCTCGGTAATTCGACTGTTCTCGATGCTTTACACCCCGAAGTATCCAAATGTACGTGAAAATAAATAAAACAATGATGAATAATTATCAAAATTAAACAGTATCATAGCAACCTAATTACACAGCATATCACACAAACAAAAAAAAAAAAAGAAAAAATAAGACAATTTTTTTTCTTTCTTATCCCAGTATCAGTCGCTGATGATCATTATTATAAGATTCGTCTGAATCGAATATATGAAGTTATAAAATAAATAAATTTATAAAGCTTGGATTCCATGAAAACTTAACCTGTCATCAATTTACTGAAGTTATTTTATATATTTCCGGAGATATATATGTAATACGTGTTTTAACAATACATATAAATGTTTTAGGAAAAATAATTTTTACAAATAATACTTACTGAAATTAAAAAAAAAAAAAAAAAAAAATGGTTGAATAACTTTTTATCATAATTTAAAAAGCTGTCTCGTGAAAGTCTTTCTTAAAAATAAAGACAATCTCAGGTGAACGATTGGAGCGTTGGTCTAGGTCTGTTGATCTGTTGAATTAACTCGGTTTTTGTTATTGTTATTATTTTTTATTTTTCTTTTTTTTTTTTTTTTTTTTTTTTTCTTTTTCATTTCTTATATTTTCTTTCATCGTTATAATGCCTTTTATTTAAATTTGTATTTTCTGTAAATTTTTTTATAAGTATTTTTCTAAAATGTAAATTTGATTTCACTCACTTGATACAATGGACCTTGATAATTCATCAGGAACCGAAACGGAAGATGAAACTCCAATGTCGGAAATAAGTGAGACAGACTCACAATATCTGAAGCGGCGACAACTTCAAAAACGTCAGCGCAATGCTAACACCTGGTTCCGCTGGGACCTCCCCAAATAAAAAAAAACAAAAAAATAAAGGAAAGCAAATTATTGATAGTGAGCCACCAACAACTCGCAGTAAATCTACTGCAGCCAAGAAAACAAAAAATTATTGTCAATATTCCTACCAGCAATAAATTTGCCGACTTAGAAAAAATTTTTCCATCAGAGCCACAACCAACTCAGGGATTTTTTGGACCCCTGTGGCCCCACCCATTTTGTGACCAATATTAAAAATTTTTAATGTATTCGGTCAAGAAATCGCCAATTTGATTGGACAAACAAACTTTAAATGTTTTTTCGAGGGTGAAGACATAAAAATTAATACCACGAAGTCCGTTTTGAGCAGCCAAGACGGAGACCAGTAATAGTACAATGTACTAGGTGCCAAAATCTTGGACACACAAAGGCATATTGTTACCATCCAGCTAGATGTGTCAAATGTGCTGGATCGCATGCTACAGCAACATGCCCGAAGACTAGAGAAACGCCAGCAAAATGTGTCCTCTGCGGTGAAGACCACCCAGCAAATTACAGAGGGTGCAGCGTACACAAAAACCTTCAAAGGCAGAGACATTTGCAAGTAATTTTAAAAAATCGACCTCACAACTCCTCAAGAAGAAAGTGTAGAACCTCCGAAAACCCTTCATGAAAAATATGAAGATCAACTTCTCACTGTTGAGCCCAAGCCGTCTACTTCATCCACCATCCATCCTCCACAACAGGGGAAAACGAGGGAATCTAAATGCTCCCCCGTCATATTCAAATATTATAGTAAATTCGTCAGACTCGACATCAGGCGCCTCAAAGCTACCGACCACAGCCTGTAACTTTCCAAATATCAACCTCCTCCTCAAACCTCCTAGTCAGAACATTCCTCCATATCATCTACCTCTCCGTGTAAAACTACCACCACAGAATCAACACCCAGTTCCAATCCAAACTTAGCGTTATGTTATAAAAAGGACTTAAATCAACCTGTATTATTTCAATTTCATTTTCACGATACTTGAAAATTTACTTTTTCAAGTTATGCCCTTGTATTTTCATTTTTTTATTTTTCTAAATGTTCAAATTTAATTTTTATAAAGAAAAAAAATCGTATCTTATTAAGATGGCATATAGCCTCTACATTGATTAAATTCCCATTTACAACTTCTCAGGCCTAAATTATAAAGTATTTCCACCTTATGCAGGTACTTCCAAGGCTACCTTAAGCTGGTGACTCATCTGATGCGTCCAATGGAACAGATAACAAGAATTATTTGTATAGATTCTTGAGTCATCATAATTGTAAACCAATGACCAAGGCACTAAAGTAGATTGTTCAAGTTCATTAAACAAATGATGGATTAAATTGATTTAATATATTTTGATTATATTCACTATCCTAATCATATTTTTTTTTTCTACCTTCTCCTCATTTCAACTATTAATTTTTTTGATTTATATGTTTGTAGGTAAATTGATGGAATATGTACTGCTGTTCCAAATATCCATTTACGACTTCTCAAACCTCTATCTACAAGTCTTTCGACCTCTTGCAGGTACTTCCGAAGCTACCCATCATGTTTACTGACTTCAGTGACTCATCTCCTATCTATACTGGAACCGATAACAAGAAATTATTTGCTTTGTATAGATTCATGAGTCATCAGCATTGTAGGCCAACGGCCAAGCTATCAAAGTAGGTTGTTGAAATTTAATAAATAAATTAAAGGAAAGGATGTGTTGATTCCAAATGTCGATTCTCCGATGATCGATGGCCTAAAATCGATTCCTAGGAGCCGATCGTTACTGTGGAGATAATTCTGTAATACATAATTATGTTGTTATTATACGTACATCGATTGTTCTCCTTAGGATTATAATATTCTTTTGAAAAATCAACCATCGCTTCTGACAGTAAACTTCAATTTGTATTCGCTATTATTTAGGAAAATACAGAAATGGGATTACTTTTTCCAACTGCGGAAGATGAAGCACTAAACAAATTAATAAATTAATAATAGTAAAAGGTTTTAGTGAAATAGTTACACTTCCTTAAAAGTAATAAATGAAATTCAGAACCTTGGGGATATTATCCTCTTTAACAATACTTGATAAAATAAGTTATTTTATGTACATTATTCGAGCTACAGTTAACTTATATATTGTATGTAGTGGATAATAAATGCTATTTGCTGTTCACTAAATTATTTCTTGGATTTTTATTCAATTTTAATAAGATTCGGTTTGCTTTTTAACTCTCAAATTGATTATTTTCCTTAGTACCAATATATTTTTTAACCGAGGTACAAGAATCGAAACATTTTGGTACCGACACATCACTGAAATAAAAAAAAAATAAACTATAATGTTTACTTTTTTTCGTCCTCGCTCTACTAAGAGGATTGTGCACTGAAAAAAAAATGTTTGACAGAAGAAAAAGAAAACGATTAACACAAAATCATTCCATTTCTTTTGATGCATTATATATTGTTCTGAAGTATATCATCAGATGGAAAAGCGCTAAAAAATATTTCTTATCTATTTTGGAAACAAATATTTTATCCATTTTCTTTTCAGACGTCTGGAAGGGTTGTCTATTATTAACTAACATAAATAATCATTTTAGATGTAAAAAAATTCAGCGAAATTCCCCAAAGTATTCATTTTACACAGCAAAACATTTTCGCGTATTTACATGTGGTGAACAGGAGGTAGGTACTTAAAAAAAAAGAACATTTGTTTTCAATAGGCCAAAGTCCGAGTTATCACAGTAAGTTGTTGAATTTTAATAAATAAATAATAAGTAAAAATATTAACATTTTATCATCTCACTCTACTAAGAGGATTCTTCTCTGAAAAAAATAAATAAATAAAATAATGTTTGAAAGAACAAAAATAAAATAATAAACAAGTAATCATTCATCATTTTATGGTGTATCATATATTGTTCCGGAGATAAAAAAAATAATTCTTATCTGTTTTAAAAAAATAATAATTGATTCTAGACTAAAGTGCTTTGATAAAATAATAACTAATTCCAATAATTATTAATTAAATAATAATTTTTATTGATAAAATAATAATTATTTCCAGGGTTTTGATAAAATAATGTCAGTACCGAAGTAGACAAAGACAACAAATCTTTGATCGACATTTCCTAAAAAAAATTTTTGTTCAAACTTGTAACCCCAAAGATTTGTATTATATCAATCGTCTCATCTTATTTTTCTTAGGTGTTTCCCATACTATTTTAGAATCTCGATTAACCGTGGATTTGGTTATACGAGCCTATCTCTATCTCAACTATGTCGGTTAATCGAGCCCCAAGTATATATATAAATTATCATAGTATTAAAACTTGTAATTCTGTTTTAATCGTTTTTTCAATACTTTATTGCTATGATTTATTGATAATCACAGAAGAGAAAATATTAAATAAAAGGTTACGCAACAGCTATTACGTCTAATCTGTAATTGTATTCCGGATTGTCTGTTTCAGTAAGTTACCACGCTCCGTCCTATTAACCTATTAGTCAATAAGGATCACAGACACTTAGATTATTTTGTAATGCTAATGTTTTTATTTTCACTTGCTGTTATATTTTCTACATTTTCAAGGCTGGTGAAGTTTTCACTTCCTAGCTCCGAAGAGGGAGGTAGGACAGGGGTACCGAAGGAGGTGACTTTTGTTGTTTCCATTGTGAGAGAGGTACCAGCTGTTTCGGGCCGCAGTCCCCCGGCGATAAGCTTATTGTGACGGTTTCTTAACCTCGCCTTATCTGTCACGTTATCTCTCAGATAGTACCAGTTCAGCTCTGTTCTAAATTAGTCTAACTGTCCAAACTTAGCCACTGTTCTATCTATCACCGGCCACCGGCTGCTGTGCTACCAGGAGTTGTAACAAATATAATAGTGACGACTGTGGGATTTCCTTCTTTCTAATAGTTCCTAGTATACACAGGATGACGTTGACGAATCTTTTGTAACTGATTAAACCAGCTCTGTGTTTATTTAATTTTCAAAATGAAGAAATATAATAATAATAATAATAATAAAAAGTACAAATATTATCCTGTATTTTATTACTTAATAAAAATAAAAAAAAGTTTCGGTCATATCTTTGATAGCCATCATCGATGCTAAAAACAAGAAAATGTAAAACAAAATCAGAAAACATACTAATATTATACATAAAATAAAAAAGAATAAATGAAAAAGTCCATATTAAATGAAAAGTAACTTAGGTGGGGAACAAAGTTTATAATCAAATTAAAAAATATAAGTGAATGAAAATAAGAAAATGATCGAAGAATGGTAATATTTGAATAGTAACGGGGAAGAACGAGTCAAATCATATTTTTATATTTTTCCAGTAGAGCAAGTTTTTTACAAAAAAACGATACTATTTTAAACTTTAGGATAGTTTTTGTTTTTATTTCAAAAATTGATATAATTGAATAAGCCACTTCAACAACGGCGCATCCACTTTTGCAAAATTTTTCAGTAGAGCCTTCAATGTTCTGGATATTTGGAGCGATTTCTTTTTTGTTGTTCGCACCTGTATTAGTAACCATGTAAAAACTTCCAGCCACATTCAATGTCTAAATGAAATAAAAGAAAAAGATGAAAATGTACAAATTCTGGCAACACCCCCGCACAATATAATATGAACCCGCACTGGTTATGTATGCGATTGATGCCGTTCCCTTGCAAACTGGTAAGTTCTTTTGGGCTAAATTGAATCTTGTTACCTCTTTAGTCATAAAACAAGCAATACACCATGTGAAATAAACAACACAGGAAACCATTTATTATGACATTGTTGTACGGTACTTACCTCTCTTGGAACAGGTTGTTTCTTAGCCGATATATCAAACAAAAAAAATAAAAAATAAAAAACCTTGTACCGCTAAAATCTATGAAGGGTCTTAAGTTCAGTAAAAAGTATTGTTTCGCGATCAGCAGTTGTAAAAGCAATGACGCTCAATCGTCAGGTTTTCCCCTTAATAAGGGCACACAATTTAGAGATTTTATTACTTAATACCTTCGAGGATGTGCACTTTTCGATAGGAAATTTTTGAACTTTTTCCTAAACCCTGTCATTACTCTAAAAATATCATTTGCGTTAAAATAGAGACTTAAAGGCCTTGTTAACACACACAGCCCAACAAATTTCATAACGCATAAAAACTCTTCTTTGAACGTTAATAGTAGATTCGTTTTCAAGGTAATTTGACTTATCCAATTCTTCGCGAATAGCAGTTTATTATTTAAGTCACGGTACTAGGCTGAAATTCAAAACTTCCAATAGTAACAAAAGACTGATTTACACGACAGTAATTAGACCTGTTTGGACATACCAAAAATAATTACAGACTTAATTGAGTGATTCTAAACATATTATTCTTGTTTTCCACTCCATGGACTCCATGGACAAACGACTTGGAATCCACATACATGACTAAAACGGCAAGAAACTACTCTTAGTTATATACTTCTCTAACATTTACAAGAAAAACGTTCAAATCTCCCAATTAACTATAAAATACTAACTCACGTGACATTAATAAGATCTATTTGGATATACGGAGTTGAACTTTGAGGTTCTACTGAACCATCCCGTTTAGCTCGTATCCAATCCTTAAAATCCAGAAAAGTCTTCATACCCTTTACTTCGTCACAAATAAATTAATTGATTATGGTCTTAGTATTTCATATGTTGCTGATTTAGCCTAAACTAGACAAATTTCCCTCCGTAAACACTCGAATTCACGAGTCTCTCAACTTGCTTTCCATATTATTCCTGATAACCCTTGGAAGTGAAAAAATAAAATAAAAGTGGCCTCGGGAACTTTTAATATAGAACTTTTATTGAAGTGTTACCAGTGGGCAGTTTAAAATAAATTCATGTATTATAAACGCCTACTTCATATTTATTAGTTACATTTTTTGTGTACAGTTGTAAATTTCAGTGAATAAAATTAATGACTGTTAGGGAAAACAAGTAGTAAAAACAGAAACATAATTCGGTTCTAAACGTCCTTTAATTAAAAGTGATATTATTTTACTGTAGAATTTATGACGGGCATTCATTTCGAGGAATTTTAAAACAGAATAAATATGGAACATAATGACATAGCTTTAAATGTCAACATTTTTGGTCGAAATAATGCAGGGACATATAATATAGAAATTTTATTTAAGTGCTACCGATGTGGAATCGCTTTAAAAGTTAATGATATACTAATCAATTCACAGTTCTGATAATTTACATATTTTAAAATTATACTTTTGTTTAAGTCTTTTTTGGCATAACTCATATACACATATTTATATACATTATATACATTTACTCATATACATATATTTAACATATGTAGCTACTTGTTTCGGAACATTGTTCCTTCTTCAGGCTTCTAGTTATCTGTGATTATTTTCACATTGTCTCTTCATCTATGTCCGTCTTACCAGCCATTTTACTGAACAATCTGTTTGACAATGAGATTGCTCAGTAAAATGGTTGGTATATGGAAATAGATTAAGAGACAATGTGAAAATAAATAAAGATAACTAGAAATTTAAGATAAATAGAAGCCTTAAGATGGAACAATGTTTCTAAAACATATACCTATAGTGACATATAGTGAAATTTAATATGAATATTTAATGGAATATGAAATTTATTCCAAAAAAGACTTAAATATTGATTGAATCTCCTTCAGCATAAAATGTTATTAAAATATACTTTTGTAAATTGCGATAGAAAATTGTTTGTAATATTTAAAATATTAATATTTGTTGATCTAATAGAATGTTTATTTTCTACTAAAATTTTTCAGCTATCGAAGCTTAATTTTATGGGTCATTACCATCAATTTTATAAATCGCCTTGATTGTTTATTTTTTTTTTATATCAATTTATTGAAATTTACAACTGTACAATTATATAAATTAAGTAAGTGGGCTGACAACGATTACAATGACATGTCAAAGCTTGAAAAGAACTACTCATCAGTAGCACTTTAATAAAAATTCTACACTAGAAGATCTCTAGACTATCTTCTTTTCAGACGCCTCGGAGGATTATCGGAAAGCAAGTTGAGAAACTAATGGATTTGAGTAGTCATGAAGCTTACTATGAAAGAATAGGTATCTGGTCTGGACTAAATTAGCAACATATGGAACATTAACGTCTTTATGGATAAGTTTATTGGTAACAAAGTAAGGAGCATTAAGGATTTATCGAAGGATTTTGGATTGTAAGGATTGGATACGGGAAGAATTAGAAGGTTTAGTTGAGCCCCAAAGCTCAACTCCATATGTCCAAATTGGTCTGATAACTGTCATGGAAATGAGTCTTTTGTAGTAAAGCGGAAAGTTTGAGCGTTTGTCTAGTAAATGTTGAAGAAGTCGAAAACGACGAGCTGTTTCCTGTCGTTTTACTCTTGTATGTGGATTGATTGTTTCTAAATTGCGTTTCTATATTACAAGTTGGTTTAAGATTGCTTTTTATACTATATAAATTATCCATGCTCTAAAAAGTGCTTAGTATCTTTGATCCACCATTTTGGATGGAAGCTTACAGGTGAAATCTGGGAACTAACCCTGAAAATTTCATCTCACTATGAATTATTTTTATATTGACCCATTTCCTGCTCAAAATTAACTGGGCAAATCCATATAAAGGTCAAAGAAAATAACATTTAAAATATAATCCCAATTCAGTATTGATAAAAGTATATTTAATTGAAGAAATCTTAATTTTTATTGTTGTAAGGTAATTATTAAAAATTGAAGAACTGATAAAATGTTGAGTAATTGAATAGCATGAAATTTAATTTTTAAAACAGCTTTAGTGAATTGATCTAGAATAGCTCGAGGAAAAGAACAACAGTGTAGAGTTGATCCAGCGTAAAGTGTATACTGAATCCAAAGTTGATTAATTATTTATATTTTGGAACAATCGATTTAAAAATTAATATTATATCGTTAACAATGGTATCCTTTTATACAATTGACATTACAACTTGCCTACTTTTACAAGATGTGTAGGACACCAGTATGGGTTGCCCAAATTATTTATCTTATTGTGGACAAAAATAAACTTATCTAGTTTTCCCCAAATGGTGCAACTCGATTCTTCAACGAGGATGTAAAACGTTTATGCCAAAGAATAGTTTAAC
Source organism: Euschistus heros (assembly GCA_003667255.2). NCBI lineage: Eukaryota > Metazoa > Arthropoda > Insecta > Hemiptera > Pentatomidae > Euschistus > Euschistus heros. Next base: position 1,887,469 of record RCWM02000030.1, on the reverse strand, counting down.
TAGTTCAAATTTAACAACGTGATTATGCAAATATTTAATCAATACGTTAGACTAGATTGAGATCATATGTACACTTTTTTTTTTTTTTTTTTTTTTTTTTTTTTTTTTTTTTTTTGAATTCATTCGTTTATGTTAATAGAAATTAAAAAAATACCTTAAAATATTTAAGACATAAAATAAAATAAAAAAATTATAAAAAAATAAATACAAAATAAAAATACCATCATTCTATAAAATATTTAATTGAAGAAGAGTGTTTGGTGACTCTGGTATAAAAAATAAGAATTTTTAAATTTACATTCTATTATTTTAATTATGCAACGTTTCGGCCATATAAACGATTGAAATGCATAATCAGGGATACAAAAAAAAAATAAAAAAAAAAATAAAAAAAAATAAAATAAAATAAAAAATAAAAAAATTGTAAAAAAAGAATCAGAAAATATACTATTACTAGAATAAAATGAAAAAATCAATATTAAATGAAATGTAACTTAAGTAGAAAAGTTTATAATCAAATAAAAAAATATAAGTGAATGAAAATAAGAAAATTATCTAAGATTGGTAATATTTTAAGAGTACAGGTGAAGAACGGGCCAAACGTATTTTTAGTTTATTCCAACAAAGCACGTTTTTCACAATGATACAACTATCCTGTAAGTTGTTTTTTTTTTTAATTATTAAAGAAATTGATATAATTTTGTTAGCGCTTCAGGAAAAGAATCACTACAAAATTTACAAAATATCACTGTATTTAAGATTATAGACGCTATAATAAACTCAGTTCACCAAAAAAACAAAATAAATAAAAAAAAGATTTAGCCCGTTTTTATCCTGCACTTATTTTCTGAGATGAGAAGAATACAAATTATGAGACATAGAAAAATTAAAAAAATATTTAGGTACATTACAAGATATTAAAGAAAATAAGTACGTTATAAAGATTATACAAAACAGTTACTCGTATGAAGAGAGTTTTAAAGTAAAATAAAATAGATGAAATTGATAAAAAGAGCAAGTAACCAGATAAAATATGTAAAAGAAAACCCTGTACCTTTCCCAAGTTACCCAGAATGCAACACGTCAGCATTACCCAGAATGCCTATTACAAGTCACGACGGACAGCTGTAATTGATAAGAATGGATTTTTATTATTGTAAACAATTAATCTTGACTACTGCATTAATATAACTCATGAATACATAAAGAACTTGAAATAAAGGCTTTAACTATATATATATATATATATATATATATATATATATATATATATATATATATATATATATATATATATATATATATATATATATATTATTGTTATAGGTGAGCCAATCCCTTGTAATAAAAGCTAATGTAATTGTTTAATAGACAATGTAAATATATATTGTAAATAAAACTGTTGCTTCAGAGAGAAATGCAATAGCGTCTTTATTTCATTACCTAAGGGTAATCTAAAATCATTATAAATATTTGAATAATTATTTATAGGATATATAATAAAATAATTCATTTAATTCAAATTTAAATTTTTATTTATTTTACGTTTTTAGTATAGTTTCTGGCCCTGTTTTTACAAGTTCTAGTTTTTACCTCTAATGATGGCCATCAAAGCTATGGCCGATTAGCTGAAATAATGTGCCGTTAATTTTAACAATTCTTATTTTTCATTCCTTTGACTGATCCCTCTAATGAGCCTACAAGATACACAATAAATAAAACACTCAACTAGCGGAGCTCCAAACAAATAGAAGGGAAGTTATTAAGACAAATTATTGTATACTTACATGAGTAGTAAACAAAGGAAATATTGTTTTCAAATCGTATCTAAATGGTATCCAGGAATCGTGCCAAACAAAGATTTGTCAATTTTAAGCTGATAATTCTTCGTATTTTCTTGTCTTATGGCTCTGATAACTGATGACCTTATGTTTGCTTTTCTGATTTCTGATATTTTGATAAATGATTAAAAATTTAAACTAGAGACACAGCTCATTTTATTTTTCCGACAAAACTCTTTCTTCTACTATTCTCGTTACAGAAACTTATAAATTCGCTCTTAGATCAAATACTGATCTTTCAACTGCCTTCAGGGATAATAGTGAAATAACAGAATCATCGTTCAAACTCTTAGAATCCAATAATGTTTCGTGGAAAATATGATAGATATAACTAGTTACCTAAAGAAAAGCTTAAAGAAAAAAGAAAAAGAAATACATTCTTTTTCACACAAAGACAAATACAAACAGATAATTTTACAATTTTTGATTTTACGCAAGAACAAAATATACACCACCTCATAATGGAATGCAGACTACTCACTGACTACAGAACTATTCTAAAGACAAACACAGTACAGAATGTTTGATGTTATGGTCGATGTTTAAAGGACAATATTAAAAATTCCATACTAAAAATAAACGATATAAATATGAAATACCTTTAAATCGTTAAATATTCATAGTTTTTCTCTATTAAATATTTTTTTAAGGATTTCTGATGATAAAATAACTTTGTTGCTTGATTTTTTTCATATTTCATAACTCCTTGTTCTTTCTTTTCTTTTTTATTCTTTATATTTAACTTTTGACACATGCACTATGTATATGTACATGTAAAATAAAAATCAAAACAACAATTAAAAATTACATTGGATACTTTTAAGTATGGTGTGTACTGAAATAAACTGTTACTGCTGATTTTACTGAAGGAAAAAAAAAATTTTACAAGTTCTAAGATTAGATTATCATACATTATAACAAAATGTTTTATTTATATTTTACTTTTAATGATACCAATAAATGTTTATAACACCATGAGGTAATAAAATTATATATATTTGATAGAATGTAAATTAAACATAATAATCATTATTTTGATTATCTATGTTGGATCGCTATGTCCTTATTGAAGTAGCTTCTCTTTTCCGGATTCCCACTCAAGGTAAATCGAACCATCAAGGGCAGAAATGCGATCATTGCACTATTATAGACTACTCAAAGATAAATAAACAAAAAGAACAACTTGCCACTTCTGTTGGAATTATTTTATTAGAAAACTAGTTTCGAATGATAGAAACTCATCAAATTGAAATTTAGGGTCGTATGACGACCAATTTAGCTATCCAAATATGCTAAAATTAAGTATTTATCAATCGTTAGAGACCATAAAATCGGTTAAATCCGATCCAGATATTTGTTTAAATGACCTGATAAACATTTCCGATTACCACACTTTAAATTTGTTTCCAATAGGATCGGAAAAATCCAATGATTCATAGGGGACATCCCAAGGTAAAACCCCCAAATCTTAACCCTGGCCCTTCTCCTTTCCACGATGGATGTCTGCTAGATCTCCTCAGGTGAGTACCAATAATTGATTTATTGTCTTACCTTTTTGAAAACTTTAGTACATATAATCCATGTAACATAGTACTTATGCGTTGAAAATTTTGTATGTTTTAGAACTGAACATAACTTTCGAAACTAGTATTCCAATAAAATAATTTTAATAGAAATGGCAGTTAATTCATCAATCCTAATTGTATTAACCCTATGCGACCATCATGCGTACCTCAAGTGAAATTATGCTTAAAATATGATATTTTTCATATCTCTTATATACAGCGTATAGCAATAAATGGAACATAATATGCAATTTGTAAGTATACTATGTCATAACATAATAATAATAAATCTATTTGTTCCTAGAAAACATAATAATGTATCAAAATATCTATTTTAATATTAAAATATTGCTAAAGTTACTAAAGTTTATAAGGCAAACCAGATATTAATTCCGTAAATACATAAAATTATAAAAGTAATGACTTAAATGATCATATGTGTTATGATCATAGTATCCATAAGTGGTACGAACTTACTATTGTCACAGAATTAAACAGCGATAAATCTGAATTATCGTTTTGCATCAGGTGACCTTGCTGCGATTCTCAGGTGAAATTGATTACTTGTGGAACTCTACCTGTTTGTAGTAAGCAGATAACTGGCTGAAAGAGCATATTTCTTCTGGTCCATGACAGCATTTACGGGAATGCTACAGATGTTTAATGCCTTCAATTAACAATTACATGTATTTATAAACTATTGTTAACGTTTGTTAGAGTTTACTAAAAAACCTTTAAATTTAATTGTGAGAAATTATTATCATAGAGATAAATAAACATATGTAAACATCGAAAAAAAATACTACGAAATATTACAAAAAAATATATACATATACTATTATAAAAAAAAACACTAAAACCTACTTTAATAAGGTTTTCTGTTTTTCCTTATTCATTAACAGCTTGAATAATTAACAATGATATTATATTCCAAGGATTTGGGAGTTGAATCAGCTAAAATTTACATTGGTTTATTATATAAACATATTCTACAGTTTATTCTATAAAAAAATTGGAAGAAAAAAAAATCATTCAAAAAATTAATTTAATTGATATTCCATTTCACAATGAGCGAGAAAAAAAAATCAAATATCAATAATTAAAGTAGAATAATTTTTATATATTACATATTATATTCCGGAGATTTGGGAGTCGGAGCGTCCATAGTATATATTTGTATTTTAATGAAAATATTCTAATGAACCAAAATGGAATTTTTTTTTTTTTTTCCATTTATTGATATTTACAACTGTACAAAATAATATACAACAAGTAAATGTGTTGGTACAGAATACAATGGAATGTAAATAACTTGTGAAGAACTAATTACTAGTAGCACTTCAATAAAAATCTACACTAAAAGGTCTCTAGGCCATATTCTTTTCAGATGCCTCAGAGGATTATCGGGAATGACGTGGGAAGCAAGTTGGGAGACTAGTGGATTGGAGTGGCTATGGAGCTTACTATGGAAGGTAGGTATCAGGTCTGGGCTAAATTAGCAACATATGGAACATTAAGATCTTTATGGATTAGTTTATTGGTGACAAAGTAAGGAGCATTGAGGATTTTTAGAAGGATTTTGGATTGTAAGGATTGGATACGAGATGAAATAGGATGGTTTAGTGGAGCACCAAAGCTCAACTCCGTACGTCCAAGTAGGTCTATTCGCAGTCATGTAAATGAGTCTTTTGTAATTTATTGGGAGATTTGATCGTTTGTATAGTAAATGCTGAAGTAGTCAGTAACGACGGGCAGTTTCTTGTATGCGAATTCCAAGTAAGACGTTTGTCCAAGTGGCGTCCTAGGTAACGGATATGCTCAACAGAGGTTTGTGGAATATCATTAAAAAAAAAATAAAATAAAAACAATCTTTAAAAAAAGTTTTATCTCGCTGTTCCGATATTATAATGAAGTAATTAAATTAAATGTATTAAACATAATTTTCTCTAATAATGATAAATATACTAATGATGTTTTCTTTATATACTTTTTTCGATAACCTAATTGAATTTTCAATACAACATAATGGTACGTATTTCTAAGATAGGACTAACATAATATTTTTTTTATTAAGTCGAAATTTACTTATTGTACAGTATGAACTACAAACGAAACCATCATAAATATTGTGTAGAAAAAATTAAGAATCGTCAAAACGAAATAAAAGTTGAATAATAGCTATTTATTTTTATAAATGTTTAAAACCGTATATAACATACACATCTAGTAAATGTTTAGAAAAAGTACTATAAAAAAATATTACTAACTTGTAAGAATCTATCCATTACTAGCACTTAATGTTATACATCAAAAGGTCCCTTGGCCATTTTCTTTTTAGACGCATCATAAGGTTATCGGTAAAGGAGAAGGAAGTATGTAGATTTGACTGAATATGGAGTTTATCAGGGTACATGGTTTGGACCAAGAAAGGACCCATCTTAATATCCCAATATTAAGATCATTTAATTTTGTCAGGTAATTTTTAAAGCGTACTAAGTATTGAGAAATTTACGAAGGATTTTGGATTTTAAAAATCAGATACGAGAAGAATCAGAAGTTTTAGTAGTGCCCAAAGCTAAAATTATCTTAGATAAAGTAGGTTTCGAGAGAAATTAGTAAAAAAATAAGCAATTAACAAAACCGAGATAAAAAAACAAAAACAAACATATTTTTATTTAGCTAAAGTTTTGGCTAAAACTTCATCGGTGCTAAAACAAGAAACAGTCGAAGAAAAGGATAAAAAACAAATTTAAATAATAAAAATAAAATAAATTATTTTTAATTAAAATTAAATTAAATATAATAAGTTCAATAATAATTTTGAAAAATTAATATATTGAAAACAAGGAAAGAATCTAAAATATATAAAAAGTTTAGCAAAATAAAATAAAATATGTTTTGTTAATTTTAAACATAGCTTATTTTTTGACGGATCCCTCCCAACAACCTACTTTCTATAACTCATCCAGCCATTAAACACTTCAGTCAAATTATCTCCAAATAGTTCTATTTACTATCAGGTAATTGAGTTATTATACTCACAATCAGTTATTGTTATTAACTGAAAGCTTAGACCCTTTCTAGAATATTAAACTCACAGCCTTGTAAATGTTGAAGCAGTCATAACGGCGAGCAGTTTCTTGTCGTTTTTGCCTTTAATGTGAAATCTAAGTAAGACGTTTTTACAGATGGAGAATTAGCTGATCTGTTCAAAAGGAGTTAATGGAATATTATTAAACGATACGTCAGGACAGGAAGTTGGAGGTTAAAGACAAGGTAAATTAATATATAGTACATAATAAAACTATGGTAGTTCATTAGAATGATCAATGAAGTGCGTAATACAGTTTGGTTAAAAAAAAAAAAAAAAAAAAAAAAAAAATATATATATATATATATATATATATATATATATATATATATATATATATATAAAATGTAGTTTTTCTACATACATGTACGGCCTCGAAGTTCAGCATTTTATAAACAAGACTTCTATATAAACATGTGTAATTATTAAAATTAAATTTTAATTAGTTATTCGTTTTGGATTAACTTGATCTTCAAACAATTGATTTCCGGATTAGCGGGACTCATTTGTGTTTTATTAAATCTGTAGCATCAAAATTAATTCAATAATAATATTATTTTCCAAAGATTTTAAAGTTAAAAACTTAAGAGTATCCTGAATTTAATATTGAATTCAAAAACAAGGAAAGATAAAAGAAATACTTAGAAATATAAATGCTTCGACATTCAACAGTATTTTGTGTATATTTCCTTATTGGAACCTTGACAATGAGAGAGTCTTTTCCTCCTGCTATGTTAACAATTTAAATAGTCTAAATAAAATTATGTTAGAACTGAATTATTGTTATTGATTTAGATGTTATCAAGAAGTGCAACTGCTAAATTTTTTTTTTTTTTTGTTTTTGACAAGTAAAAATATTTTAAATAATCTAGCATTAGCCAAGAAACGTTACTAAAATTTTAATAAAAACTTGTATACAGCAGATATAAAACATATGCTCTATTTTTCATTTGTATAACATTTAATTTGTATATAATCTATATTTACATCACAAATATTAATTATTTCGAATATTTTTACAGTACTGCCTCATCTCCATTTATATTAAAAACTCGTCTCATTCACTGGTTCTCTATATTTATTAATGGGTTTGAAAAATTATTATCTATTTTTTTATTTCAGAGTCTGTTTTTTACCTCGGTTTTTCCAATGTGAATGAACGTACATTTGACTGTGAAAGGTCACTCATCCAATCATGTTTTATCAAATAAAGTTCTTTATTTTAAACTGAACTATTTACTAAAATATTTTTAAAATATGTTCCCTTAGTTCGTCACTAATAAACAAGTCAGAGTTGGGCAAAATTTAACCGTAGCCATTTGTCAATTAATTTCCTGGAATCAATCGCCCAATTTAATAATGATTAAATCTTTGATTCAAATAATAATTAGTTGACTTAAATATCACTGAAATATTATATTTAAAGGAAATTAGTTGTAAAATAGCTATGATTAAATGTTGCCCAACTCTGAAACATATCCACAAAGATCTTAATTTTTATATGCTGCAGATTTAGCATAAGCGAGATGCTTATCATTTCATAGTAAACTTCATAACCATATAGATCCCCTAGTCTCTTAATCTTCTGCCATCTCGATTCCGGGTTACTTCATTAAAAGTCATCAACAATTAAGTGTTTTTGACTTGATGTACATATTAGATACAGTTGTAAATATTTATAAACGATTAAGAAAAAAAATACAAATGTCCGAATTTCACATATATTTAAATTATGCGACTATATCCTGGGGCTCGTAAAACATATTCCAAAAATCATTTCCGATACAGAAAAAAAAAAAAAAAAAAAAAAAAAAAAAAAAATGAACCATTGAATCAATATTAAGTGTATATTTGTTTTGGTTTTTTTATTAAATCTGATTTTTTATATTATCTTTTTTTTTTTTTTTAATTGCCTTATGTGAAAAGCCCAATGTATAAACATTAAACGTTTTCATAGATCTCTTGATATTGCCTCAGAAGGTTTTATTTTTTTTTTAATAATTATACTGTCGGCACGATTTAAGATTAATCTGTAATCAATAACATCATAAATTGGTCCTACTAAGGGGTAGGGAAAATCCGATTTTACGACAGCAGATAAAATCTATAAATTCCTTCGCCTTTGTACTAAATTTGAAAGCCATTTTCTTGTTATTGGTACCGATTTTAAGAGAATTTAGATACGAGGCTTTTAAAAAAGTATGTACTTATATTACAGAGATCGTTTCCAATATTGCTTGCATTCCATGGAATAAATAAAGAATTATTAAACTTTTTTAATATATGGTATCGTATTAATGGTGGTTAAACTAATGATTTATAAATGATGGTTGTGATATACATTAAACAAAAAAAATCTTCATATATTTGAAGTTTTGCCGGCTCTCATGAATAAAAGACTTAGACAATTTTAACTATTAATTGGAGTTGGGAATGGTATTGTACGATTGATACAATAAGAGGTCACTTACAATCTGAAACACTTGTACTAAGTTACTTCACAATGATACAAGCAACTCTTCAAAGTATATGCTTAGTTTTGTTTTTATTTAAAGTGTTTTTTCTTTTCTAGGTGAAGCCTATTTCTGAGCTTTTCTATCAGATATCATAGGATTATCATGACGAATAATATATATCAAGTAATACAAAGAAGAAATATAAATTTAAAATAAAATGCATATATACATTACATATTACATAAGAGAATGGGAATGTCATGTAAAAGGCATCCAGATTGGCAACAAAAAGAAGAATCGGATTAAAGTCAAATGCCTTGCTTTTGCAGACGATATCGCGATTATCTCGGACAACAGAACTGAAGCTACTCAAGCAGTAGAAAAGCTTCATGAGATTGCGCATAAAACTGCAAAATTTCATACAAGTCCGGCACTTTAAATACCTTGGCGAGCCCATACAATCCTCTGGTTTAAACAAAACCGCCAACGGACAGAGAGTCGTAAAGCTGCAGAAGGCCTACAGATTATCATGGAATCATTACAACGAGAAGTGCATCTCGACAAACGCAAAACTGAGACACTATCAAACATTGATTCTTACGGAAGCCACCTATGCAGCAGAAACAATGGTCATTGATGGGCACTCCATAATTAGAGAAATAGAAAAACAAGAACTAAAAATTTTAAGGAAAATATATGGAGCAAATCAATAAAAATGGACTCCCAGAACGAACTTTATCAAAATACCAGCATAATAACAGATGTAATAAGAAAACGCCGAGTTTTTACACGCACATCTATAGGAGGGAAAGCTCCAGATTGGCAAAGAAATTATTCAATGTTATAACAACAAGCAAATGTGGAAGAGAATGGTTAAAGGAGGCACAGAGAGATCTGCAGCTGATCGATACACACAATTTTGAAGATCGTAATGAATGCCGGACTAATATCAAATCTATGACATTTGAACGAACACAACGACAACAAGGAAAAAAGTGGAAGGAAGACCGAAAGAGGAAACATTCCGAATGAATGAAGAGACTCTGGGAGGAAAGAAGGAGGAATAACCGAAAATAAAGTGACTTCAAGTTCAATCGCTCTCCTCAAGGGGAATACTTATAATAATAATAATAATAATACATAAGAGCTTAGTAGAGCAACGAATCCATATTTCTCAAACCTTTATAGACCCAAAAATTCCAAAATCAAAATCAAAACATCGTCCATTAAGAGGAATACGGACGGAAAAACCGACCGCAACGCAAATAATGATTTCATTAAATGCGTCATAGTTCTTCGATGTGTCATGTTATAAACAATTTTATATTTATAAAATTATGTTTTATCACTAACAAAAACATTTGTTTTTGGGCATACGGGCACTGGTAACCCGTTTAACGCTAAAACAAATATTTAACCTGTAAAAATCAGAAAATAAAATAAAAGGCATGTTTATTTCATCCTGTTCTCATACAAGGGCCATAAACGATGTAGATAAATTTATAAATTTATTTTTTTATTTTTATGGAGGTTATCGGAATTTGAAGGTTGGACTAGTTATCAGAGTTATCTCAACCAAGGATTACAAACATTAAAAAAATATACTGTTGAATACTGTTATTATTGATTCTTGATTTAAATATTTCCTTAATATTGCTCTGAAAAAAGTTTTAGGTTTTTACATTTTGTGTTCTTTAAATAATTCTACGTTTGTATTATATATAATATTTATGTTCCATTTTTAATCTGTAGAATCGTTAATTGAAAAAAAAAAAAAAAAACCTCCTTAAAGAAAATATTTAGTTCAAGAGCTTGCTTAAATTAAATTTAAAGTAAATAAATTTATGTAAAATAAATATGATGATATTTTAAAAGTATAATTTTTTTTTAATTCTACATTTTGGTGTTACAAATATTCAGAAAAATTGCCTTAAACATTGCTGTTTTCTGCGAAACATGGGACGCGGAGAACATAATGTTAAGAATTTTTTAAAATATTAAAAAGTTAAAATTTAAAACACACTTGATACGAAATAAAATATTTAGTTAATTTGTTTCTTACTCTTGGTTAATCTTCTGCTGACAACAGACATCGTTTTATTAGACGATTTGAGAACAAGTCGTTAATTTTAAAATTAACATTGAAAAGGATGTTTAAAATATTTTGAAAGATTCAGCAGAAGGTTGAAGACAAAATATTGAGGAAGGATTCCCATTTCCCATACCTTTTATCATTAGGGTAATGACTAACACGGAATTTCCTTTCCTGGGTGATTAGTTGTAAGCTTCGTCACGGTGAGAATGAATGCTTGAATGCTAATATTCAATATTATTTTTACATTGGGGGCTAAGGAAATTTTACATTGACTTTGTCAACCACAATAGTTTTCTTTGCCTTCTGAGAGTATATTCAGTCCTGATCTAAACTTTGCTGTATTTACATCCATCCTTAATATTTTTAGTCGTAATGGGAGTAGTATAACCTAAAAGTAGTGATTAATTTTCTGTGTTAAATTAGGAAAAATATTACCCTAAAATAAAATTATGAGAAATAAACTTTTACTTGTAAAACATGGTATATACGGTTTCTTTTTAATTTTTTTTTTTTTTTTTTTTTTTTTTACTTTATTATTATATTCCTTCTTCAGTCAATTTATTAGTTTTCTCAGTTAATATATTTTTTGAATTTGAACATTTGATGAAATCAGTCCTAGCCCACATGATATCATCCTTTCCAATGATAAATTTGTTTTTCTTTCCATCTTCAAAGGTTAATTCATTATCGGAATAAGCTTTCTACTTGATTTTACTATAATGTTACGGAGAATGTTAAAAGAATCAGAATCCATAAATTTGTTCCAGCTTCTTTTTCTTCGTATGATTGAAGCTCTTGTTAAATAAGTAGGAATGTCTTCAGTGAAAAAAGAAGAGATATAATGAAAATAAAACAGAAAACAAATACTTACATAATCGGACGCATGGTTGGCATTGTCTACCAGTGATTAAGTTTGGCTTCAGATATTCAATTACAAAAACGTTATAGGCGATCTACACTAGATGAAGTATAATGTACAGGGTGAGTATCTCTTAGTTTAAAAAAAAAAATTGGGTGAAACTTGATCAAAATGCCGCAGACCTCTCCTTTCTATTCCAATCCGTTGCATATATAAGATAGATCGAAGACTTTTTGAGGAAACCACGTTTTTTTTATTTAAAAGCTGTAATATCTCCATTTTGTTTAAATATTTTTCATATTTTGACCGCATTTTCGGATTTAACATTAAATTGTCTATAATAGCTGAGTACCTGTAACCTTGAATTTTACAAACTTGGTATCTAAAGAACAGCTTGATCTTCACTTTGTTTGGGAAAGTCACAATGTCTTATATTACTTCAACGCTCACCGTTTTTCGAAAAAAAAACTCGCCACAAAACGTCAAACCTCACAAAAACTTGCAAATTTAATCAGCTTTCGAATGATATGTTAAACGTAATGATTTTGTTTCAATTTCATGGAGAAATTTACTTTTGAAACCGAAAAAAACATGGTGTTCTCATTTGACATACAAATCAGTAAATAAAACTTAATGACAATCCCTTAATGAAAATTTGCATGTTAAACATAATAAAGTCTTCATTGGAATAAAATCAAAGAAAAAAAAATAGACCATAAAGGAAAACTGTCAATAAAGCGACACCAGATCAGAGGATCTTATGTTATTACATTTATGTATTTATTACTATTAGATTTTCAATGCAATGTTTAAAATCCAATGATAGTGAACATAGACCTTAATTTTGCCGTTAGCTTCTGAATGCAGATTCCGTTGAAGAATACTAATTTTTGGGGTGAATTTATGGGTAGATGAGTCAGTTTTTACAAGGGACGGTATTTCTACCGTTCCATGTGGAGTATCGTTAGTTTATTCATGGTTGTACTACTGTCGAATAGTGTTGAAAAATCATAGTTTGCGCTACAGATTGAATGATGAGATCACTAAGATTTGTTACAAAATATCCTACCACAACTTCATCACGATATTCCACCTGAAATTCGGCAAAATATGATTTTCCAACACTATGGTGCTCCTCCACATTATTCGAAAGCAATACAAATATAAACCAACGATATACATGGATAGGATTTTTGATCTAGTTTCACGAAATTTTTTTTTTTTTACTCTAAGAAATACTCACCCTATATATACAATAATAATATATAATATATAATATAAATATCCGGCTGGTTGGCAAAAGCAACCAGCGCGCCCGGCTGAAGTAATAATGTTTATTTGGATATACCGTTGGACTTAAGGAATAAGTAATTAGGAACAAGTGAATGCAAATCAGAAAACGTGTCAGCACTTTTCACCCGGAAAAATCCAATTATGTATATCACACATTTCAAGATAAAACCGTTGCGTCATCGCAAGTTGCATCACACATCTAGTAACCAATATCCCAATATAGATTTTTTAATGTTTGGGTTGCAGATTTGGAGTAGAAGATTCATTAAGTGTGTGGAAGTTCATGAAGACTCCGATGGTGTTGCTTCCTAAAGCGGAGAGGCGAGCTGACCGTTAGAGGTGCCCCTTATAGAGGAGTAAGTTGCCCGCTTTCTCCGACTCATAATGAAGATCTCATTCGATGACCCATTACTTCCTTTGCCTCCCTTTTTCGCTTTCAACTGGGATTCACTGAATTATTATTGTGGTCAGCAAAGAGAAGCAGCTTTCATACCACTAATGACAAACCTTGTACTTCTTTATCGGATATGGGTAACAGGGATAACACATGACAATAGTTCTGTAAGCAATTTAAAACAAAAAAATTGAGGAACAATGGAAAGTTATGATGTATTGGGTAGTCCGGAAATTAATGCAGGTTAATAGTAATACGTTGATTCTATACCTTGGGGGTTTATTTACTCCAAACACTTAACCAATATAAATCTAGTCCCTAGTGACACAATATCCCCACCTCTTATTATAGTAATTAGTGGCATTCAGGTGATGATTAATTACTAATGTTGGAAACTGTATTATCTTTATTTAATCTATACTACTATACAGGGTGTTTGGAAGATCGTTGGCCAAAAAGGTATCTCGGGTAGGGAGGTTTAAACCTATTTAAGGTTACTTACCTATATACAAAGTCTTAGGTTTTTTTTTTTTTTTTTTTTTTTTTTTTTTTTTTTTTTTTTTTTTTTTTTTTTTTTTTTTTTTTTTTTTTTTTTTTTTTTTTTTTTTTTTTTTTTTTGATTATTTTGTAAAAATGGCCAAATCCAAACATTTATGCCTTATAACTCCGTTGTTAACTTATATATCAACGCCATTTTTTTCTCCTGTAATTACTAATACATTGTCCATGTAAAATAAAAAAGATATGGTGCAAAAAACAAATACCAAAAAAACGGGAGATCGTTAAATCTTGTTCAAGGCAAAAATAAAAATTATGAACTTCAAGTTTAGGTTCAATAAAAATAAAAGTAAGCGCAACAGCCAAATCCAAATTGTTTTAAAAAATTCTCTAGTTAATACTATTTTTTAAAAAAATACCAAGGCACGCAGCACATCTATTTTTTTAATTTTTTTATAAAGTAACAAAAGGGTGCCACCAGCGCACACTGACAATAATAATGAATCGAATCATATTTTTTATGCAAAACGTAACAAATAGTTGTGTTTCTTTATAGCATAGGTTAAACTGCATATTCTCTCTTTCTTTCACGGAGTGTGGATATTATCAGAGTAAACTTTATCTATATTTTTGTAAACAAAAATCAAGGAACAAAATCAAACAAATTTTAAATTATTCATAAATTTAATTTGTAGAGTATCACAGGTATTGCTCAAAATGATCTCCACTATTTCTGATACAAGCACGATATATTTTTCTTATTTATGTGGTAGTTGTTCATGGAGAACATTTTGAGCAATACCTGTGATACTTTACTAATTAAATTTATGAATAAGCTTAAAGTCGATAATAAAATTTAGTGATATTTAATTAAATTATTATAAAAGATTTAAATATGTGGTGCGACTTGTGGATCCTAGTGAAGCTTGAAAGTTAATCGATATGAGGTTAGCTCTCAACCCATCTGTACCAAATTTTAACTAGTTTCATAGTTCTAGGAAGGTTCAACAGTAATAAAATTTACAATAATAAAAATTTAAATGTGTGCAATGTTGAGTGGCAGAACGAGCTTTGTCATAATGCCATATACTTTTATGGTTAGAAATTAAAACCCAAATAGATGAAAATATTTCTGCCTAATAAAAATTATTACCAAATCAAAACGTCGATCCTTTACTTTTTGATATTGAATATGAGAATATGATTCGTGGGCCTCTAGTTGTAAGCACTGATAATGCAGTCCATTATTCACAAGGGTTGTATAATTGCCTGTCCATCTGCATAACCAACTCATGCATAAAAAATTAAAATCGTATGTTCAATTATGCTTTTACGCAATCTTCAACCACCTAATCAGTAAAGTGTTAACCAGTTTAAAAATCACTGCTAGGCGTTGCTATGTTGCTCTTTGGATTTATTGAAAATACTGTATTACTATCTTTTATTGATTACCGTTATTGGATTCTAATCTAATACGTGCAAACCAATTCATTATTTCTTTAGTGGCATTTAGGAAATAGAATGATTATGATGAATATTAAACTTACTATATTTACTAAAACGATTATGTATATACATGAAACTATAGGATGATTTTACAAATACTATATTCTAAGGTCAGCACACAATTTACAAATTATAAACTTATTACAGAATATTACAAATATTTGGTACTTATCAAAATGGAGTATGGGTCTTCAGTCGGCGTATTGAGTCCGGTCATAATCAGGGCTTCCTTCCTGTCCCACTGGGTTGGCCATCAAAGAGATCATCGCTGAGGACCTCCAACATCTCTCCTCAGCCATATCACTTCCAACCGTCTCTCATCTCTTCCTCAACTCTCCGTCAATCAAAAACTCCAACCAAACTATCCCTCTTCGTTTTCAGGACCATGCTTTTAAAGAGCTTTATCCCTTCCATCTTACGTTTACCTTCCTTTGTTTGAAAGTTTTGATAT
Source organism: Euschistus heros (assembly GCA_003667255.2). Taxonomy (NCBI): domain Eukaryota; kingdom Metazoa; phylum Arthropoda; class Insecta; order Hemiptera; family Pentatomidae; genus Euschistus; species Euschistus heros. Next base: position 1,871,420 of record RCWM02000030.1, on the reverse strand, counting down.
CTTTGTTTGTAACATTCTTTGTCTCCAAGAAACTTTTGTTGAGAGAATATTTTACAGCGGTGGTCACTCCGAAGGTTTGGCCTGGCCCAGATCCCCTTTAAAGGGTTTTATGGCTTATCACTCATATTTCAGACTTCAGAGGAGTGCCGGCCCTTTTCATCCCACCGTCTTATTATTAATTATTAATTATATTATTTGCGTACCCATAATACATTGCAGCGTGAAAGTATCATTGTAGATATAATTCTCACTTATCGGTGTAATAGTGCCAGGTTAGATAGCACAGCTATGCCTCGAAATATCATTGAGATATTTGTCATTGGAATAGCGACTGAAAAACTCGCATTTATTCCCAGGATCCCAATAATTTATACTAATCTACTATATCAATTCAAATTAATGAAATTCCCAACTAATTTTTTTTTTTTTTTAACAAATCGGAAGGCTAGAATTACAAAAACGTTGTAGTGGATTTTTGGACTCGCTGTTTCTCTAACAGTCAATAATATGTATGTTATTTTTTTTTAACTGGAAACTCTAACAATCTAATGACTTTATTTTCTGCTTTTCACATTCTTTCTACAGTGCAATATTATTATTGATAGATAAATAAAACTTCAATTATTATTTAAAAATTCTGATTTAAATTTGTCTAATAAGGGGACGTTTTGACTTGTAACTCACAGCTTTGAATGCCGATTTTTGCGTGGGTGGTAGGGACCAATTGGGAGCCGAAAAAAAAAAAATTAAATGAAAATCTCTTTTTATTTTTTTTCTCAGCTCCCAGTCAAGATAGAGAAATATTTTTTTTCACGTAAAGTTGTAGTTTTGTATGCTATTTGAAACAAAAATACTTTCGTTATGCTCAAAACACGATCCGGCTTTAGGTGCTCGAAAAACTCCCAAAAAAATGAATTCCAATTAAATCCACTTTAAAGCAGTGGGAAATTTTTTTCATGAAAAACTGGCCTCAAAGCTCGATTCAACGCACCAAGCAACACTATTATGTAAAATATTATCAGAATAAAAAAATATTTTCTTTTAATCCTTTGGGGTACAGCTTCTTCTTTGCCTTCTAAAATCTTAGGGGTAAACAATTTTTAATTTTTGATTTCGACCAAATTTGGTATCTACATGTTTTTTTTTGAGATGAGGAATCTGAAAATGATTTGTTTAGTTAACAAATTTTTCTCACCTATATTTTTGAAGAAAAAAAAACAATTATTTTTTTATTTCGGCCGGATTCTCTATTTAAATATTTCTTGAGATGAATAATCTACAAATAATAACAGATTCTATTAAAAAAGAAACTCTATATACTACACTAAGGTATCTAACGTTTACAGTAAAACTGATAGAGGGGAAAATATTGGGTTGCCGAAAATTAATGCAGAATTTAATGTTATAACCAAAACCTGATATTATCATTAGAGAGATTATTCATCTGAAGAAATATAATTTAAAAGATTTTAAGCTTTTTTCCCAGGTGATACCTTTAAAATAAATTAATAAATAAGCTACGTAAAGTCTTAATTTATACATATGTATGTAAACTAAACCAGCCTAGGCACTCCCATTATACATATCTATAGTTTAATTATTAATCTCTAACAACCAACATTTTTTAAAAACAATTTATCGAAGCGATTTAGAGAAATATGTTAACCAATGGTACATAGTATGCAGTTGTATACCTTCGAAACTATAAGCTAATGTAGAGTTAATAGTAACATATTTTTTAATGAGACCAAGTTCATAACTTAACGAATGTCATAGGTATTTTGTTTCTAATTTATGGCTATGTGGAAACAGAAAAAATGTTAAATGTTAAGTTATTAAATTTTTGTTATGGTTTGTTGTTAAATTGAATTGTGTTAAGGTTCTAACCAGAAGATGTGAAAAACGCTGTCCCGAAACATGTAGTTTTTGTTGAATGAATTGACAATGACGGAGTAAATGCTGAATTTAGAGATTAAAAAAATAATGTTTCGGTAGGTTTCGAATTCAATATTAAATAAAATAATTAATAATTAATTATTATTACTTATTTTTTAATTAATTAATAATAATTAATATTTATATCAATAAAAACCAAGTAAAATTCAGTTGGAGAAAAACTATTTTAAAGTATAAAATAAAACTGATAGGTATGCTCTTGAAATCTTGAAAATTTAGTGTTTAGTACTTTTTTATTTGTGGAGAGCGGTGACGATAAAATTTAAAAAGATAGTAAATTTTATATAATGAAAGATGACTTTTTATTTAAAACCAATAAACCGTTCAATAACCTTAACATTAATTTGAGAAAACTGATTTACAGCCAATTTATGTTTTTCTTATCTATCGAAAAACACTTAAAAACACACTCGAATTACGAGTGGATGACATTAAAATCGAACAATGAGAAGAAATGGATATATTATGCAATTGGTTCTTATAAAATCAGAGTTAAATTTCTGGAAAGCACTTCACTAATTATGTACGATAACGTCATGTCTAAAAATTATTCTGATTACCATTTTAAAATAATTACAATTAATGTTCTCTGGCTTCGAGGGCAAATAATAATGTATTCTTGTAACATCGGTAGAGAATTAAGAGTTGTGGATTGACTCGACGATACTGCTAACTCTCTTATCTTCTATTCTGTGGGATCAGTAAAAAACTTTCTTATCACCAGGAAAAAAAAAAAACAGGAATGAGAAAGGAACTAAAAGAAATTCTAGACAATAAAGTTCGGTTTATATTCTATTAATTATTGATATGAACCAATCAATATAACTTTATTTTCATATTTACGATTATAAATTTTATTCAAGTGTACATGTTATATATGAATAAAATGGTTTTACAATGAATAAGTTTCACAATGTAATGTTGATTTTTAAAAAGTAGGAGATATTAGAAAAAAAACACGTAACAAAACAAAAAGAAATAATTAATATGTATATCTATTCTATTATGAAAAATCACTAACCACGAAAACTACGGAACCTGAGTGTATCAAATTTTAACCACATCTTCATAGTTCTAGGAATGCTTAGCAATAATTAAATACTGATTTTCAATTAATTTGTATTTTAAAAAAGCGATAACATTTGGATAACAGTGAAGTTTGAAAATTGTCCGATAGGTGGCGAGCACTATTCTACATAAGAGGTTACAAAGGTATAGTGTTATATAAGCATAAAATTAATAATCAAATTTTCTTATATTCAACTAAATTTTCAAAAAAGATTAAAACATGTGGTGCAACAAGAGGAAAATCCTAGCAGCACCATTCCACAATAGAGTTTATAATGGTAAAACTATAGAAACCCACCTGTGCTACATTTTAACTACACCGTCTCCATAATTCTAGAAAGGTTTAGTTGTAATAAAATATAGCTGTACAAAGTTGAGTGGCAATAGGTTTGTCATATCACTTCTATATTTAGAAATTAAAATCCTACTTCTATTACCAAATCAAAATGTCAATCCTTTTCTTTTTGATATTATGTGTCAAAATATAATTCATGGGTCGTTAGTTGTAAGGACTGATATTATTAGTGTATAGTCCATTATCCGCAAGAGTTTCTTAATAGTCTCTTTACATCTGGACTCCAACTCATAAATTAAAATTAAGAATTATACTTTTACGTAATTTTGTACCACTTAAACAGTGTATTTTGTACCACTTAAACAGTGTAAAATATAATTGAAGAAATAATGATCAATTGCATACTTCAGTATCATATTCAAATACAAGATTTTATCGATAAACAAATTAAATTTCAATTTTTAGTTGAAATTGTGTATTTTCTTTACTTATGAGAACAGGCGAAGCCACAACACGGATAAAACTCTAAAAACGACTTTATTATTTTTGTCCTGTTTGATGGGCCATTGTATTAATTATTAGTTGGTGCAAACATTTCCAGTTTGTTTTTTTCAATTTCATTTTTATTTGCGACTCCGAGGCCTTCTAAAGTTGGACAATAATATTCCAACCCAAAATGGCCTATTTCTATTGAGCTACCATTTGGGTCACTGTGGATTTATTTTTATAGATAAACCTATGAAACTTGACATATTTGTAGTTCAAACTCTAAAGAATAATGAAAAAAATATTAGATTGGTCCTATGCTTGAAATAGATTGTTAAAAAATATACTAGAGCAAGAGGGAAAAATTAACCAGAATCGTTTAACATGTGTGGTCCTACAAAATAAGCTCCGCTGAGCTCCGGTAAAAAATTACCATCACCCTAAAGCTTATACCACTACTTAATATCTCTATAAATTTTATTGACAACTGATGACAACTGTGCAAAAAAACAACGATTGTTTACAAAGTTGAGATTAACCTTTTCGTGGTCCCTATGTTTGTTTATTTACAAACACCATATACTAAACCTAAGGAAGGGATTCTGACATACAAATGAAGTGATCTAATTCTTAAATGATCTAAAAAATATTTAGGAATACATGTATAAGTTTATTTTTTGCATTTTTTGAGAAATAGTTATTTCTTATTCCACTTAAGGACGCTCATGGAAAAAATCATTTTTTTTTTTTTTTTTTTAATACAATAATTTTGAAAATACAAATAAGTGGCTATCAATTTAATCAAAATTACATTACAAAAAAAAAATAAGAAGAAAAATTGACACTCCAGTGCGGTTTTAGGTCAGGTTTCTTCTCAAAAAGTGTTAACATATACATTCACTTTATGAATCAAAATAAAATATTCCGATCTCTGTGAGGTATTTTTTAGTGACTGTTCATTAGAACCTTTTGTCTGCGAGAAGTATCCTTTGGAATCGGATGATTTGATTACTTTACAATTTTGTGCAATTAATAAACGGTTTTCCCTCATTATGAACAAAAGTTGAAATCGTTTAATTTTAATAGACATAAGTTTAAAATTAGGTTTAATGAGTGGATGAATGAAAGATTGATATTATGATATGTCTCATAAGGTACTAGAATCATTTGATCCCTTCATTACGTACATGAGGCCTCACCTTAAAAGAAAACAACTTCCCATCAGTGAAGAAGAGCTCCAATTGATATGTGAGCCGGCCTATCATTCATTATGTAGGTAAATAATGAATTACTCTGAGCTAATCGACATAAAAATGTGATTATTGAAAAAGGGAACCAATTTTTTGTTATACTGAATTTAAATTAGCATACACTTATGTTAAATTAAATTAAAATTATGTTAAATAAAATTTTATAAAATAATTTAAAATATCTCTCAGTTTTATTAAAGAAAATAATAATATAATTTTTCAATTTAGTTGCAATTCTAATGTAATTTTTCTTTCTGAATCGAATGAGACTATTTTCAGCTCGATGGGACTAACTGTCCTCGAGAAAAAGAGTTTTTTTTTCCGCTTTTTGGCTGTTCTGCCCCACTGTGCGACGGGGGTTCCATTATAATAATAAATATGATAAAATAAAATCAACTAATATGCATATATAACAACAAATTCTATTTTTTGCTATTCCCACACGCATTAGTAAAGAATTTAGATAGTTGTAACAAATAATTAAAGTTTTATTTGTTAATAGATGAAAACCTTGTATTGAAATATTCAACTAAGCATTATTTATTCAACGATATTTCAGCATATAGCATTAATATTCAACCATATGGTGGTAGTAGTACCATTGCACAGATTAGGTGGTCGAAGATCACCTAAAAACATAATTGGAAATCCAATTTTTAATTTTAATGATTTAACTTAGATGGATTTAAATTTTCAACAACGAATCTATATGAAAGTGTGTAAAAACTTTGCTTTTGCCACTGAACATTGTACATTCAAAATTCTATTATTGTGAAAATTATTATTACATATGTTGCACCCCATATTTAAAACATTTTTAATTGAAGATAAGTAAACTTTATTATCAATTTAAAGTTCTATATAACACTGTAACTTTGTAACATCTTGTTTAGAATGGCGCTCGCCACCTGTCTGTTTCAAACTTCACAGTTATCCACTTATTATCGCTGTTTTAATAACAAATAACTAGAAAAAGAGTAGATTTTATTATTGCTGAATCTTCATGAAACTATAAAAATGATGTGGTCAAAATTTGGTACAGATTGGTTCAGTAGTTTCGTTGTTAGTGACCAGATAAGAAAAATGGCTTGCCCTTTTATATACTAGCATCCCCCGTCGCGGCTCCGTCCGTTCTCATAAATAAAGAACTTAGATAATTTTAATTAATAATTGATTTTTTATTTGTTTATCGTTAAAAATCTTGTATTGAAGTATGCAATTGAGCATTATTTCCTCAATGATGTTTTCACGCATAAATAAAATAAAGATTAATGTAACGTAAAAAATTTGACATCTAATTTTTAATTTTAATGTAAGAGTTGGTATTCCAAATGAACCGAGTCTATTAAGAAACTTTTGCGGATAATGGACTGCGATATCAGTGCTTACAACTAAAGCTCCTTGAATCATATTTTTACACACAATATCAAAAAGTAAAGGAACGACTTTATGCATTGGTTATAATGTTATTTAGTAGAAATAATTTTATTGATTTCTAACCATAAAATTATATAAACAGTAGGGCAAATTACATTTCTAACATTCAATATTGTGCATTTAAATTATGATTATAGTACTTCTAAACCTTCCTACAATTATGAATATGATATAGTTAAAATTTGGAACTGATGGGTTAAGCAGTTTTACAATTGTGGACTATATTGCGGGATATTAACCAAATATCTATTTTCAAACTTCTCCGGGATCCATAAGCCACACCACATATTTAAATTTTTTTTAATAATTTAATTAAATATAAGTAAATTTTATTATCAATTTTTAGCTATATATAACAGCTTATCTCTGTAACCTCTCTTGAATGGAGTTCACCACCTATCGGTTAATTTTCAAACTTCTCTGGCGAACTACATATTTATAGCGTTTTTAACAAAATTTTAATTGAAAATTTGTAAATTTTATTATTGTTGAACCTTCCTTGAACTATAAAGATGGTGCAATTAAAATTTAGTACAGATTGGTACAGTAGTTTTCGCGGTTAGTGATCACAAACGAAAAATGGCTTATCCTTTTATATAATAGTATAGATTTTAGATAAGTGACAATAGGTCTTAAGTGAGGCAGATTCTTGTTGATGTTTTAATCAAAAAAAAAAATTTATTGAAACTTTATAGGTAAGAATTAATTTGTAAAGTTTATAAAAAAAAAAATAATAAAATTAAACCCTGATTCTGGTGCCCTTGAATAAGAATTGGATACTACAGTTCGTACGACTGTAAATTGAGACGAAGGCTGCTATTTAAAACCCAACTACGGCTAGCGACACCTACGCTCGAGCAACTGCTTCCTGCCTCCAACACGGGCATCTCAGGACTAGAAAATACAATCGAAAGGAAAACATAATAAAAGATTGTGAGGGAAGAAAGGAGAATAAGAGAAAAATCGGAAAGAGGAAGGAGAGAAATAGCAGTGGGACTAAAGTGATTGTAGCCTGATCTATCAGAACCGCCAAGGCTGATCCCTGGCCTTTATTCCGGCTAAAACGTTACAAGGTGAGCAAAAAAGCTACGCCTCTCTTATCTCTATTCTGTTTCTTCCTAGAGCTGGAACTTTTTGACTCTGTTTGCTTTTTGGATATTTCTTTTGCTTATTTCTTATAGTTGTTTATTTAATTATCTTCTATACCCCCACTGTATATCGCCCATTGAAGGTTGCTCCGTGTACGTTAGCATTAGTTTTATTTTGTTTTCGGTTGAATGAAGCGTATAAATAGGCACGTTACATTGATTATTTTTACCGAGTGCAAGTCACTCGATAAAAATACTGTCCAAGCCAAACAATTCTGCTTTGAATATCCGCCTGAATTCTACGGTTGACTCGTCTTTCTTCGAGCCTCATGTTTCTTTTATTTTTTTAGTGTTACTTTCATATTGATATATTGCTTTCAGAGATCGGACGTTTATTTAATTCTTCACCCTTATCAAAATTGGGTATAGACCATGGTAACACTATTGACCCCTTAATGCTTGGGTTATTTGATTTATTGGATTATCTCCTATTATTAACCATGTTACTAATTATACTCTAATTATTCGTTATTAGTTGATAATTATCAAAGCTAAGTGAAATAAATAACTGACTTTTGAAAAGATAAATTGTTTTCTAACATTCATCTTGATATTCCACTAATCCCTGTTGAACAGATCCGCTACCTAGGACTCCACTTGGACAAACGTCTAACTTGGAATCCATACTAGACAAAAGACTAAAACGACAAGAAACTGCCCGTCGTTACAGACTACTTCAACATTTACTAGACAAATTCTCAAAGCTCCCAATTAATTACAAAAGACTTATTTACATGACTGTGATTAGACCTATTTGGAGGTACGGAGTTGAGCTTTGGGGCTCTACTAAACCATCCAATTCATCTCGTATCCAATCCTTACAATCCAAAATCCTTCGAAAAATCCTCAATGCTCCTTACTATGTGACCAATAAACTTATCCATAAAGATCTTAATGTTCCATATCTTTCTGATTAGTCCAAACCAGATACCTTTCCTTCCATAGTAAGCTCCATGACCACTCCAATCCACTAGTCTCCCAACTTGCTTCCTCCTCCAGCCCTGATAATCCTCCGAGGCGTCTGAAAAGAAAATAACCTAGAGACCTTTTAGTGTAGATTTTATTGATAAGCTACTAGTGATTAGTTCTTCACAAGTTATTTACATGCCATTGTATTCACTGTAAACACATTTACTTGTTGTATATTATTTTGTACAGTTGTAAATATCAATAAATGGAAAAAAAAATATTCATCTTCCGAACATTGACTTGGCTTTTTCCTGACCGCCTTCTTAAGGATTTTCTTCCTAGCAATCTATATCTTACAATCCAATACTTCTGTGTTTGATATATTTTCCAATTACTTCAGTTCGGATAAGAAATTTACAACCTCTTGAAACACTCTCGTCAGATCTTTTTATCTCTTACTATAAAATTACTTCATTTTGTAAAGGATTCATATATTGCCCTGCTTCCTTATGGATCCCTATTCCAATTTCAGTTTCCAACGTATTTCTCACTTCCTGCATCGCTGCCTTTCCAAGTACAACATATTTTCCTTACACCCTTAACAAATAAAAAAAATATATTACAATTAATAACCTTTTTTTTTTATTTTATTTATTTTCACATTAGCATTTTAACTGAAGAAAATTTAAAACTCAGTTTCTCCCTGAGTGGTATGTCAATAGATCATGGATATGTATGTATGTATTTACATTTTAGAATTAATAGGATCAAATTATTTAAATTAATAATTAAATTAAATTAAAATTAACTTTACTTTTTTGCTGTAACATTTTTTCTCATTCAGAAATGTAACATTTGACACCCTCTTGCTCTGTTGGTGTAGTACTAAACAAAAATTTGACGATTAGTCTAGTCAGAAATTTAATAGAGAATACTTTTTGTTATATAACATTTGTCGCTAGAACCTACCGTTTAGGAGCTATATTGACTGGAATGAAAAAAGTCACGTGACGTTTTTTCGTCTTCAAAATGTTACGTATTAACACGATCTAGCTCTATTGGTGTTGCTCAAAATGAAAATATAGCTATCTTGTCAGAAATTTAATGTGAAATATTCTTTTATAACATTTATTGGTTGAATAAAAAAAAGTAATGTTTTTTTTATTTTTTAATTTTTTAGTTTCGGAGCTTTTTTTGACACGCTCTAGTTGTGTTGGTGTTGCCTGAATCGAATATTTGATGATATTTTCCTAATTAGAAACTTAATGGAGAATATTTTTTGTAAGGTAACATTTGTCGCTTGGACCTACTGTTTAGGAGCTATATTGGTTTGAATGGAAAAAGTCAAGTTTGAACCTTATATCCTCGATATTTTTTTTATTTTGAAAAATGATTGATTGTTAATTTAATTTAATTTTAATTCAAGTAACTTGATAAATTTAATTCTAAAATGTTTATATTGTCTATATATTTTTTTCTATATATCAATTTATTGAAATTTACAACTGTACAAATGTGTACATTAAGTAAATGAGCTGATAACGATTACAATAACATGTCAAAACTTAAAAAGAACTACTCATCAGTAGCACTTCAATAAAAATTCTACACTAGAAAATCTCTGGGCCATCTTTTTTTCAGACGCCTCGGAGGATAATCGGGAATGGAGTAGGAAGCAAGTTGAGAAACTAATGGATTTGAGTGGTTATGGAGCTTACTATGAAAGGATAGGTATCTGGTTTGGGCTAACTCAGCAACCTATGAAACATTAACGTCTTTATGGATAAGTTTATTGGTGACAAAGTTAGGGGAATTTAGAATTTTTCGAAGGATTTTGTATTGTAAGAATTGGATACGAGATGAATTAGATGGTTTAGTAGAACATCAAAGCTCAACTCCTTACGTCCAAATAGGTCTAATCACAGTCATGTAAATAAGTCTTTTGTAATGAATTGGGAGCTTTGATCGTGTGCCTTGTAAATGTTGAAGTAGTCTGTCACGACGAGAAGTTTCTTGTCGCATTAGTCTTAAATAAATAATAATAATATATATCAGAGACAGATGTTATATAACAATAAACATTTTCTATTAAATTTATAATGCAAAACTTTCGGCGAATTTTGAATTCAAGGAACATCAACAGAGATAAAGTATGTCTAAATGTTACATTCTTGAATCTGAAAAAAACGTAACACCAAGGACGCATCCTAGCACCATCCTAACCACGTATGCTGATGACACGTGTGTGTTATCAGTAAACAATAATCCCTTCATTGTCTCCCAGACACTCCAATCCCATATCATAAAACTTCAAAAATGGTGTCAAAAATGGAGAATCAATATAAATCCAAATAAATCCCATCAAATAACCTTCACCCTCCGTCGTAAACCCACGACTTCCTGTCCTACAATATCCTTTAACGATGTTCCGCTAATCCCCGTTGAACAGATCCGCTACCTAGGACTCCATCTGGACAAACGTCTTACTTGGAATCCACTTACACGACTAAAACGACAAGAAACTGCCCGTCGCTATCGACTACTTCAACATTTACTTGACACACCCTCCAATCTTCCAATTAATTACAAAAGAATCATTTACATGACAATAATTAGACCAATTTGGACATACGGAGTTGAGCTTTGGGGCTCCACTAAACCATCCGATTCATCTCGTATCCAATCCTTACAATCCAAAATCCTTAGAAAAATCCTAAATGCTCCTTACTTCGTCAAAAATAAACTTATCCACAAAGATCTTAATATACCTTACGTTTCTGACTTAGCTCAAACCAGATATCAATCCTTTCACAGCAAACTCCACAACCATTCAAATCCATTAGTATCACAACTTTCATCTCATTCCATTCCAGAAAACCCTCCGAGGCGCCTGAAAAGAAGATGGCCTCGGGATCTTCTAATATAGTGCTTTATCATGTAGAACCTTAATAAGTGCTACCAATGGGTAGTTGCTTTAAAAAACAAGTGACGTGTCATTTTTATCTATTTCATCACATTTACTTGATGTATTTTATTTTTTGTATATACAGTTGTAAATTTCAATAAATAATTTAAAAAAAAAAAAAAATTTAGTTATTTTGCATACTTCGGGCTCTTGCTGAAAGAATCAGTATTAAAGTATTTATTTTTATAGTTTTCACGTAGTCTTTATACAATACTAAATCATCATAATGGATTCATGAATTTTTCAGAATGAACGGATACAAAAGAGAAAGTTTTAATTCAAACTATTGAGGTCCATTTTCTTCCTCACCGAAACTGTTGCCAATCTTATTTTAGGGTGGATTTTTATTTCTAATATCATAAGAACCCTGGCAATAGTAGAATCGTAAGTATTTTAAAAATTGAAATATAGCCGGTGAACTGCACATTTGTATTGTTACTTCGTATTTATTATTTGTCGAAAATATTTGATCGGTTCCACCTGTGTCTACATAGATAGTAGTACTATTCAAGTTGCTTGGCCTATTCCGGGATCTAGTGAGCCAGCTAGTTAGAATTGCAATAAATAGTTAGCAATTTTTTTAACTTAACTACAATTCTATATTCGGAACCTTATTATAGACCAAAATTAGTGCACATTGTTTGGGATGTTTTTTTAATTTCTCACATTTTTGGTACTGTTTGATACTGGTGAAATATTTCACAACATATTGCAAGGAAGATTATTTTTATATTCGGAGGAAATATGTTGGCCTAAAAAGAATGAATAAACAAACAAAACAAAAATAATAAAAAATATATTGTTACCAAATTAGACTACGAATTTCGAATGATTCTGTAATCACAAGTTCATGAGAAATTCTAGACCTTATTTATCAGTACACACATATGCATATACATACTCTTTATAAATTAAAAAACAACAACATAGCAATGATTTTTTAAAAACTTTTGCTCATGATCCTTATTATAACACAAATAAAAATACCCTTAATAATCTGGCCCAAGTTAGAATCTTATACTTCCGCGATAAGCTCCATACCCCCTCGAATCAACTTCCAACTTGCTTCCCACTCGATTCCCGATAAACCACCTAAAGGTCAAAAGAAGATGGCTTATACAGCCATGCTTATGACTAATACAGAGCCTTTATTATAGTGCTACTAATGGAAAGTTGCTTTACTAGTATTTGTTATAATATTTCCACATATTTCCATTTAATGTATATATTTAATAGAATTGGAAATATCAATGAATAAAAAAAAGAAAAAAAAAATCTTTTGCCCTATAAATTTGGAGCTAAGAACAAGTCTTAAAAATTTAGCTTATTTATCTGAAGAACAACATATTGTTTAAAATAATAAATATATTTTACTATGAAAATTAATAATAGTTTCATTTTCCATGTTGGGCTTGTTGTAAGCACTAATGTTTACCTACCACAAGATTTCCATGTTTTAAGTGTTTACATAATGTGAAACAAGAATAAAAGTGGATGGAATTAGTGTTTCATTATTTGTGTTTCAGAGATATGGGAAAATGGGTCATTACCGTTTCGATAAAGTGAAGTTCGTACAATAATAGGTGTTTCTTCATTCTTTCTTTTTTTTTTTTTAATGGAAAGTTGATTATTTGGCTTTTAGATAGGAAATGTCGTTATCTAGAATTTACTACCACAAGTAAATGGTACAATTAACTGAATATTATGTAATCGTTCAAAACACTTTTAAATATTTTTCCAAAGCTTAGAGAAAATAACAATTAGTGGGGAAAAAATTAATATGAATTAAGGATTATTTGAAAAAAGTATCTGTTCATTTTTTAATTTGGAGCATCTATCTTTTGTATTTGTCGCAAGCAAGGGCCGTAAGCAATTGAACTTTTAAGGTACACAACCAATCCTTATAAGTTTAAAATATGAAATTTTTTTATTTTTTAAAAACTATTTATTGATATTCAAACTGTATTAAATATACATCAAGTAAATTTGAGGTAATTTTTTTTTTAAACTGTTAATTAATATTTACAACTTTATACATTATATACAAGAAGTAAATTTGAGGGAAATTATTACAATGACGTTTCAATTAAGTGTGAAGGACTACTCACGAGTAGCACTTTTAAAAGTTTCATATTAAAAGGTCTCTTGGCCATCTACTTTTCAGACACCTCAGAGGAGTATGAGGCAAGTTGGGAGACTAGTGGATTCGATTACGTATTGAGTTTACTATGTAAGGATAGGTACCTGGTTTGGAAAAAAATCAACAACATTGAGAATATTACGAAGGATTTTGTTTAGTAAGAGATACGAGAAGAATTAGAAGGTTTTGAGGTGCCCCAAAGCTCTACTCAAATGGGCCTAATTACTGTCATGTAACTAAGCCTTTTGTACTTTTTTGGGAGCTCTGAACGCTTGTCAAGTAATTTTTGGGAAATCATTAAAATTCTTAGCACAACTAATTTGGTATTTGAACTAAAAATATGTTTTGAAAAATTTAAAAATAATTATTTGTTAGGACTATAATTAATGAGATGAACAAACTTTTGAGATTTATTATGCCTCACATATATGTGCTTATCTCCACCTCGTTAAATTTAAAAACCTTAATTGTTGGTTGAACAGAAGTTTTCTCGAATTTGAAGTAGTTTTGCATCAAAATAGGTATTGCGTTAAATATTTAATATAGTTTCTTCATCTTTCTATGCCTTCATTTATTATATAAGAACTAAAAATATTATTACTAACAATAATTATCTTCAATGACGTCTATCGATTTATAATTACATACACTTTATAAATCCCTTTTTAATTAGTACTATGCATTTTTGAAGGTTATTTCTCATCCTCTTAAAATTTTAATGTAAGTGCTTTTTCGATAAGGATAAAAAAAATCATGTCTGTAAAAAAGAGTATGTGAAAATAAAAATTATCTTGAGATAATTTTTTTCGAAGTTAATTATAATTAATAATTAGAAAACGAAAGGCACGAGGAAAATAATGCAGCAGCTCTTCCGTGAAATGGTTCTTTACGTGATTCCGATAGGAGATTCATTATCAAGGCACTTCTCAGCCTTCGACTATTAATAAAGTTTCTAATTAAGATTAGTCAAAGTTTCAAGTATGAAATTTTGATATGCCAATCTTACAAAAGGGTCTTTATATGGTACTAACTGAACTAAAAAAAAAAATATCCACACCGGATCCAATTTTCACAGTTCATTTTCCCATCAATCGGCTAAGCTATTCACCGAAGAAAAGAAAATATATTACAATTTCATATAAAAAAATAAAATAAATTTAGCCGTTAAGCTCCTTAACGGATTACGTATTACCCCTTTGCAACTAGAGAGAAAGCATAAAAATTTAGATGCATGGAACTTATTATTTGGGTAACAAGGAATGGTGTGAATATGTTTCATTAAATGTATATTACCTTTTTCTTATTATAATAATTATATATCATACGAAACTTCTATACAAACGCTCCAATGTGGAGTAAACGAGCAAAAAATCTAACATGCGGTACGGGAGTTAATTTGTATTATGTTGAATGTTGAATAGCTGTAGAATTAAAACGTATTTCCTTGGTAAAAAATAATTTTTTTTTTAAGCTGATAATATAGAAATTTTTGTTTGATTTTATCCACCTTTTTTAAAAATATAATTTTATACTTGTTGCCGTACATTTAAGAGTACTAGTATTTTATAACTTTTATGTAAATATGTAGAAGTTAACATATATTATAGTAGCCACCGAATATAAAACATTAAAACAAAAAACCTTATAAACTGAATAACTAAGTTCAAGCAAGATTATAGAACATGCATTAACCCAAGTTAGGTTAGATTTTATTGTATTAATATCGGGATGTATCGGAGAAAAAATCCCTATAAATTCATCTGCCTAAACACATTCAACCAAGAAAGAAACATACACCACTTAGTGCAGAAGCCTTAGACTTTGATTGAATTTCTTTTAAAAAAATTTTTTTTTATTAATAATAGGTTTCAAAAAAATATAATTTATGTCGATTTGTTCTATTTTTTTTTTATTTTTTAATTTTTTCTAAAGGAATTCGCTAAATAACTAAAATCTCTATAATTAAAAGTATTTTAGAAATTACGGTAAAATTATGATTTCAGACAGATTTCCCAATGGATTTTTATTAGTTTATTTTATTTTTTGTTATATCACAATTTTCATGGTTTTTCCCGATGTAAAATTTTTTTCAGGTTTAAATTCCAATGTATTTTCTTATTCTGAATTGAACGAGACTACCTGTAGGTAGTTTTTAACTGAAATAGGATAGTAAGTTAAAACGATACTGAATTTTTTTCTCCGCTTTTTGGCTATTTATTTCCTCTGTGCACTGTTCACTAATTTAGCATTTAATATAATTATAGACTTAGTCTTCTTCTATGTATTTACTGATCATGTTTCTATAAAAAAAAAAAAAAAAAAAAAAAACTACAAACACTCAAGGTTCTTGGGATCATTACTTGGTAAGGAAGTTTCGAGACTAACGGTTTTATAAGGAGGCGGTGTGTTTGTTGTAAACCTCTAGTAGTTTATAAAAAATAAATATAAATAAAAATAAAAATAAATAAAAAATAAAAAAATCTATAAAAAAACAATTGTAGTTATTCATTAATTCTCACAAAAATAGTATGTTTCATACTTTAGGTAGTATTTGTTCCGCCATGCCTTTAATTATTGACTCTTTGTCTAGCTTATTGTACTGTCACACACACACACACACACACACACACACACACACACACACACACACACACACACACACACACACACACACACACACACACAGGAAAACAAATATACCCATTTTTTTTCTCTTCATTTTCTGGTCTAAAAGTTTAATTTTTCTCTAGGTTTTTATTTCATCATATTTTTTAACAAGGCATATAAAATGTATTAGGGCTATTAAAAACATATATTAAATAAAGATAAGCTGTATTTATAAAATAAAATAAAATTTTCAAAACTTATATTAATACGACCTATTACAGTTCTGCATTAGATGGGGCATATCCTTCAAGAATTTATTCGAAGTAACAACAGAACTTTACACCATTATGTGCAAGACATAATGAACGAAGGGGTGGATATAAACTTATTCATTAAAAATTTCGTAAATTTCAAATTGCTTGGTAACTGTTTTTAAATACGCCTTATTTTTATTTAATTAACTTTTTAACTATCTTAATACGTTGTTGGTTTTATATGCCATGTATAAAGTTTATGTGGTTACATTGTTTAAAAAAGTGGAACATTTTACCTAGAAAATAATAAAAACAAAATATGAAGCAAATGAATAATTTTTAATGTTACCGCAGTTCTAAAAACGTTTATATTTGTTTACACAATATAAATGGTTATTATGATCTTAATTTTAATTATATCTTTCGTAAAAAATGTTACAGTACCTGTTAAGATGTCAATATATGTATTCGGTTAGGTATAGGAGTAATTGAAGCTGTGATCGCCATTTTATTTCACGAGATTCTGTAACAGCCTTCCTGTCAATAGTATCCAAGTACATCCTTGACCCCGGCATCCATTTTCATTGTCGTTCTTCACCTTTTGAAGTCGTTGTTTGCTCTTTGTTTTGTTGTTTTACAACTATTTCGCTCTTTAAGCCAGCTCTAGTATTTACGAATAAAGCTCCCTGGATTATAAGACATTAATAAAACTTTCCACCAAGGTATTTAGAAAGTTTTAAATAATAAAAGGATGGCATGGCTTAAACTTATTATATTTAAAAAGTAGCGAAAAAAAAAAACTAACGGCGCTTATCTTGAGGATTTCGATATCGAGTTTATCTTCGACCTTGAAGGCATTCTAATTTATAAAAATAACGCGAAACTGGTTTTATTTCAGTAGAAGTGAGAATATATTCCTTTCTATTTTCAAAATTTCCAAAATTCTATTCTTTTTAAAGTACCAGCTTAGAGAATAACACATTTTTTTTTTTTTGTTAATTCATTCAAAATATTACAACTCGATATTGGAGGACATTAAATGATAGTGCTGATTTCCATTTATTCTATATATGTACAAAAATAAAGTAGCAAAACCAAAAACTCTGGAAAAATGAGAAACAAATTTTTTTAAAATATGTATGTAAGAAATAGGTGAATTAGTCCTATTAATAGGTGTACAAATATATACAAATATTGACAGGCAAAAAATTTCACCCAATCGATTTTTTCATTTCTTGGCTTTAATTTCATACTTTTTTTAAAGGCGTTTACGTCCTTATATACTTTTCCCAGGCCATGATAAACGTATTAGAATTATTTAAAAAATAGTTAAATAAAAGCAAACATTATTTTTTTAAAAAATACCAGCCATTTTTAAATTTACAAAATTTTTAATAAATAAGATATACAAATATATAAACTGTAGTTCATCTTTCAACAAACATCGTTTTTTTGGTTTAATTCAAAGAATTTTGAATCCAGTGACGCAGCTGAGAGACTACCGCTGACATATCTTGGAATCAGGTTTACCCCTCGGAAGTGGGGTTCCCATTAGTTTGGAGTTTCACAGGATGATTATATTTATATATTGTATGTAGTATGACTATATTTAAATTTGTATGTTTCTTATTATCTTATCTTTGTTTTTGTTATTAATTTTGATTTTTGTATATTTAGAAATTATATGTAGTTTACTTTTGTTGTATATATGGTATGAAAACATTCATTAATATCTCTATTACTTATTAGTTGATAGTGATATTTATTAACAATAAAACTACCGACATTTCATGCATAATTATTTCTAGCACAATGTACAGTATATACATCAATAATAAGAGAAGAGTGGATATTGAAAAAAACAAAAACACTTTTGATATATATTTAATTAAAGTAGTTCAGTCAAAAAGTAAACTAATGAATATTGTTTTCAAGGACTTCTACCGAAAATTCCGAAAAGGGTCATTTAACCCGTCATGGTAGTTTTAGTGTTATGCTCCAAAAAAATGTAAAAATAAAAATAATCACCTTCAAAAATTATCGTCGTCTGAGGTACACGCGGTGGATGAATTTTTGGCACTTAAATTAAATTTTTTGATTCGAAGGTTTACTTTCGAACAAGACCTTCGTTCATATCAATTCATATTTTTGTTTTAATGACCAAATAAATATTTTAAATGATCACATTTTAAATTTGTTTCCAGTAGGAACAGAAAAAACCCGACCAGTCATAGGGAAAACTAAAGGGACTGCCTATTTACCTGATTAACAAATGTAGGGATCAAAATGAATTGATCTAACTTCCAACTCCCCCCCTTTCATAGCTTTACAATCAGTCTACTCTTGTTTCTAATATATTATAGATTCCCTTTTATTTTGCCTCCTTTAGTGAATATTTCTTGCCTTACATTTTTTTTACTATTTTTTTTTTTTTTTAACAACTGTATACAAGTAAATTTTAGGAAAATTATTAAAATGACAAGTATAAATAAAAGAAAAATAACTACTCACTGGTAGCACTTCAATTAAATCTTATATTTTTAAAATTTAAGATATATATATAATCTGTATAGAAATGTGTAATATATATACAATGTGAAATGTTAAAACTGATGATAAATTTTTAACATTGTAAACTAGTTCTCGTATATAAAATTCCAACTGAAGTGGCAAATAAGCTACCAAACCTAAAAAATATCGAATTTCTTCACAGCTTTATTTTATCGCATATTTTTTGATTCTTTATCTTTAAAGCTAAATTAGACGAATTCAATTTTAAATTGTTGTATTGAATAAATATTACAAGCTGCCTCTTAAAGGCCAATGAGTAATATGGATGACAAAGAAAACCATTCATACAATATGTACAATTCAATTAAATAAAAAGAAAAAAAATCCTCTGAAAAATAAAATAAACTATAAAATATATTAATATAGGATATATCAGAAAGTAAAAGTATAAACAATGCAAATAGCAGCAATAATAAATCAGCAAAAAAAATAATAATAATTAGCATTAAAAATAAATGAAATAAAAAATACATCATAAATAAATAAAATAACAAATATACAATTTTAAATGAATTAAAAAACACAATCATTCTATTTATACAATTTAAACAAACATCCTATGGAAACCCCAGACCAAACTTGTCCCTTACTTATGGGAGGGTACTCCAGGCCCACAGTAATCCCAACGCTGTTCTCTCAGCCGCATCACTAGTGTGGAAATCTAGTGGAAGCTGAAAGGAAGCGCCACAGTTGCTCAGGACTTGAGTAGAGAAGCTGACCATTTCCAGAACTCCAGAAATATATATTTATTACAATAGGTCTCGGGGCTATTGCCGTTTCAATCTGCGAGGAGTGTTATAAGGATGTGTGGAGGTGACAAAAGGGTCAGGGTGGTTGGAAAGATTTTGATATGAGGTACCAAGTCAAGGAGAAAAGGTATATTGAGATCATTATGAAGGGTTTGTTGGAATAATATGGAGCATTTGCGTAGTACGAAGGACTTGGAAGGAATGCTTTTGATATTCGATTGTTTAGCTGTCTCCAAAGTTCAAGTCCATAGGTCCAATGATGGTTATGTAGATGAGGAGTTTGTTTTCCATGGGTGTCCAGTTTAGTAGTCAATACAATTGGCTGAAGAGACGAATTCAAATAGTTATATTATTTTGTTTATTAATATAAAAATTTTAATGTTACATGCATCATTTTTTTGTATTTGTTCTATGCTTACTATAATTCTATATTATAGGACTAAAATGGAAACCGTATAGTTCATATATTACACTAATATCCAGTAAATATATTCCCTTCTTTATTACCATGAATAAAAATTTCCTGAACTGTTTATTATACTTATGTGTACGAAATGATTCTTGTCTTTCCCATCCAGGCTAGAATAGGTTGGTAACCCGTCCTTCCTGCTCTAATTGGAGCACGAAGGACGTTATGCCCCACCAAAAAAATAAATAAATAAAAACATTTTTATGTAACTTACCTTACAATTAGTTTGTCCAGGACATAGAATTCTATACCTCTGTATAAAGGGGTGGATGAATAAGAATAAGTAATAGTGTATTTTTCGTAAAAAATGGATATATTGTTCTATATCTCCGAGGCACAGATTTATAAAAAAAAAATAAATAAAAAATAAAATAAAATTATATATGGAGGCTAATGTATCAACATAAATCATTAATTAGGATCGATGAATTAAATGCCACTTCTAATCTCAATAGAAGTGGCATTTAATTCATCAATCCTAATTGTATTGATCCTTCTATATCATCATGCGTACCTCAAATAAATCATTAAATTGAAAAGCCGTGTGTTTAGAATCAACTAATTGGACTCTATTTATAAATTTAAAAAAATATTTCGTGTCGAAGCCATCTGCTGATAGCATTGATGGATCACATTTTTCTACAAACAGCTCCAAGGAGAAAGGCCAGATAACAGAATGTTTATCTTTACAGTTTTAAACGATCTGTTCGCTTTGTGGGTTATTAATTTGGAAGACAATACCTCCGTTGACATAATTACCCATCGTCACTGTCAATCTAGAAGAAACAATTATTAATGATTCGAATTGTTATAATTGCTACTGATATTGTGAGGGAGCTAAATATTTTATGTAATATATATATATATATATATATATATATATATATATATATATATATATATATATATATATATATATTATTAATTCCTACATCAGACAGTCAAATTATATTCAGGAAACCGTGAATAAGATGTAAATTTATGTAAGAAAATTTAATAAGTCAGGGTTCAAGGGCAGACACATCAGCAACAGCTGTATCTGTCTCTACTATGATAATTCTTATTTAAAATTGATATTTCCTTCTGTAATTTCCGTTAAATAATTATTTAAGGTTTTTTTCTGTATAAATAAAAAATTACTATAGCAATATATAAATATTATTTTAGCAGATGCTATTAATTTTTGGCTGTGGATAAATTATTGATACATAAATAAAATAAATAAACAAAGAAAGTAATAGCTATTATAACAAGATTCCAATTTGATAACGACTGTAATAGTTATCATAAGGGTTGCTAACAAATATTACAGATAAAAACAACAAAGATAATATAATGTATATATATTATAATATAGAAATATTAAAAAGTATACTTTTTTTTATTATTGATCTATTAATTTTTATTTAGTTTATCATTTTCAATAACAGTAATAAATATAGTAATAGATAAGGATAGTTATGAGATTAAAAAGTTATTTTTATTTTTAAAAAAACTCAAAGATAAACTTGGATACAAATTTATGTAAATCTGTTTTAATAAATAGGCGTTAAATAAATCCGTCAATTTTATTATGAGGATTGCTTTTATAAGGATGAATCTACAATGGAATTTCACATGTAAATGTACATATGTATTTACATTTAAATATTTTTATAATTTATATATTATACAGTTAAAGATTTATGTTTAAATATTTTTTTTGATAAAAATATAGTTGCACTAGTAATTTATTTTATATATTTGTTTATGTTATTTATTATTATTTTGAAGGTTATATTAAAATGTTTAAAACAGTAGGACTCCGACCTATTTACACGGTGTAAAGCTAATAAGTATGACAAGAAGGTTAATACCGAGACAAAAGGGTTCTATAAAAGTTGGTAAAAAATAAAAAAAATAAACAAATACTTTTGAACGAAATTGTAATTTTTATTTTTAATAATTTTTTTTTATTTTTTATTTCAGATATCTCTTAATCAGATTCCTACATCCAGTTCCAAAAACAAAAATATTTTAATAATTAATATAATTCTGTACCTCGGAGGTACACAACACTATGTCCTTTTTTTTTTACCAATAATACATTATCACGTATTTTTATTCACCTTTCCACCCTTTATACAGAGGTATAGAATTCTATGTCCTAGACAAACTAATTGTAAGGTAAGTTACATAAAAATGTTTTTATTTATTTATTTTTTGGGGAGTGCATAACGTCCTTTGTACTCTAATCAGGGTAGAAAGGACGGGTTACCAACCTATTCCAGCCTGGATAGAAATTCAAGATTTATTTCGTACACATAAGTAGAATAAACAGTTCAGGAAATTAAATATTCTTTTTTTTAAATTGCTCTCCTGTAAAGTTTTTTTAAATTATTATTGCTAACCCAAATGGTTAGAACTACGAGAAAGAGCGTTCGCCGAAAGAATGCGAACGTACTAGAAAGATAAAAACACTAATAAAAAAAAAGGAATTCGATTGCCTATCGTTTTCCTGTAAAGAGAAATTACGAACAAATAATAATAATTATTATTTTAGACAATTTTATATGATACTATATAAATATAAATATCATGTTCTTCGAAAGTTTCTTTCCATTCGAAATTTTATGTAAAAAAAAATAAATAAATAAAATAAAAAAATAAACAAATCGTAGGTGGACTAGAATTAAATATCTTTGTTGTCCTATTTACATTTATTGATTATTAAAATTTTTAAAAATTTTTTAATGTATATTTTTTTATACATTATTAAACAGTGAACAAAATCGTACCGTCCTTCGAATTCTGATCATTTATTATTTAAATCTTTTTATAGAGAAAGTATTACAACCTGTCTCAAAGAAAGCACTAAGTAATTTCGATGACTTTATGGATCCATTCACAAAATATGTACAATAAAGAATAAATGAAAAGAAGAGAGAGAGAGAGAGAGAAAAAAAAGTAAAGAATCTAACAATATATAATACAATAAATAAAAAAGTGATAAAAAATACAATAAAATAGAATAAATTACAAAAAATAAAAAAATAAAAAACAACAATAATAGTAAACACAAAGATAGGATAAAAAGTTAAAAGTACAGTCATACTTTTTTAAACAATATTCACTCTCAGGAATTCCCCAACCAGACTTGTTCCCTGTGAAAGCAGAGAAAGACTGCTATAGCACTGTCACTCAAGGTATGAGTAGAGAAACTGGTCATTGCCAGGACTCCATGTGAAATAACCATTCTGATCAAGATTACATATTTATGGAATGATAATTATTAATTTATTTACAATTGATGGAACTATTTTTTACATTTGATTACTTTTTATTAAAATGTCAGCCCTGCTTGGAATAAATTTTAGGACAAATTAATTTTCCAGTGCTGGAACTCGCTTCGGTTGAACTTTTGAAGCAAACCAGAGGCTGCAGGTTAAGAGAAAACGCAGTGGAATTAATGGACACTACTAACCTCCAACGAGCTGCATTTCTCACATTAATTATTTTAAATTCATTACATTATCTACACGTTGGCAAGTTTTATATTTTCCGGTGAAAGTTAATTATTTATATTTTATGTTAGACTGGACGAGCTAAATTATGCAATATTTACATCCGGCTAAATCATTGACCAGCATAAAAATACTTTTATGTACAAGAATCGAGTGATCTTAAACTAATGATATTTTAAATGAAATAGTTTGTTTTAATTAATACATATTAAATGAATTACCTCTATCCAATTCCTAAATATAATATCCATTAAAATTTTAAATTCTTTTAAGGAAAATTTAATTCCTACTATATCACATTTATAAGAACCACATTTACGGTGTAACCAACAAATTTTTTATTTCAACAGTAATTTTTCATTTTGTGATTAATCATGGATTTGCATGAATCCACAAACTAACAGTTTTATGACAAACTTTATTGGGGGTAAATGCATACTTTAATAAGACTAAGTTACATGCTCGTAAATAATATTAGAATACTGAAAAGAAGCTGGATAAATGTTCTAATCATTTAGAATTTTTTTATCTCCATGTCAGAAGGTGGTTGGATCATTTAGCTTTATAATTCACTCATTTATACCTTAAAATGAAAATGAAAATTTTATTAAATTAACTCTTTATATAGATACGTACATTACATTACTTTACACATGACATGATTTATTCCAGAAAACTACTATTACTCAAACTTTTTTTTGTTTTAATTGATTAATTATTACAATTAAATGTGGCCAGAAATGTGGGCCATATGTAATATATGAACGATTACATTTACACATTATGTACAATAAAAAAAAAAATATGAAAAAGAAGAAAGAAAAAGACAACATAAAATAACTATGCTATACATAAATACTATAAATTAAACAATATACATATAAGTGAAATATATAAAATAAAATTTAAAAAAATAAATAAATAACAATAATAGTAAAAAATAAAACAAAATTAATTTAAAAGTTAAAAATACAATGATACTTTGTTAACAATATGCATTCATCCTAGAGATCCTCCAACCAGACCCTCTAATTGGAGCAAAGAGGCCACAAACAAGACAGTCACAAAGAGGTCCCAGCTCATCTCTCTTAGCTGTCTCACTGGTATAAAAAAAAACCCAGTGGTATTACTCAAACTAATCAATTTTTATAAAACAAGCCAATAAAACAGATATGCTGCTTGAATGTGAAAAAGTAAAAAAATTAAATCAACGCCAATTGTAGGTTTTTATGGAGTTTATGGAAAATACTATAATTTGGAGAGGTTACCCAGTCACTATGAATAATTTCCTGAACCTTCGCCATCATACAATAAACGATTGAGAATAAAACCGATTTCCTGTCATATTTTTATGAAATTTTCCTCAGAAGCCGAACGCTACAGCATTCAGTACCAATTTTATTGTCCGACGTTACCAGTTATATTTGATAATATATTTGATATATTTTTTTCAAATACCAATTTTGTTTTTATATATATGAAACTCATAATCAAAATGAGTATACTCTTTCCACTTCTAAGAGTCTCTTATTCTGAGGAGGCAGTTCATTTGAGTGAATTACAATCTGTAACCTATGTCACTACTTCTTTATTAAGCTAGTGAGTTATTAAGCTAGATCAGTAGCTCCTTTTTCTTCTGAACCATAGTAATTCTTATCTGCCGTCAATAAACAACATGTGAATTATCTGTTTTTCCTGTATAGCGTTAGTGTTTGTAGCATATTGATAAGATCTGTGAGAAGAGTAGTTTACCTATTTTGATATGAACTTTATTTCCTTTTCACAGATCAGTAGTGGTTATAGGAAACAAACCCGTTTTATAATACATATCATAGGTGATAACCAATGAATCACAGTTGTGGTGAAATTATTATCATTAAATGAATACTAGTTCGTTCACACAGTTGTTTTTAGTGAATGAAGTCATCACATATTATATTTCTGTTTCATAGGTGATAAACGATGAGTCATATGGTTTTAAGGTTTAATAGACAATCAATTATTTCGTTGACACGGGTCTTTTTAGTGAATGAGGTCATCACTTTTTTGTTGAATTATTTTAATTTGATCCTTGGATTGAGCTGCTTCATGTATCTTTTGTCATTCATAAATCATCAATCCTAATTGAGGAGAAATCTGACCAATTATAAACATGTTTGATAGGTTTTTATAGTCCTTATATAATTATTTATATTATATTTTTTTTTTTTTTTTCACGCAACGGCCACTAAGGACCATCATTAGTTAGGATTCTTTGGGAATCTTCTCATCGTAGTTTTATCATTTTCGACTGCATTACTTTTCTTTCTTCGGACAACTTTGTTCCACTATTTTTTTCTCTTCTAGTATTGGTAAGATTTCACAGTGTTTTCCTGTACGTGTCTATTTCCAGACAGTCAGCATCTGAAATGGTAAGGGGTGCAGTCAGGTAAATAAACACGTCACGTTTTGAATGAAAAACTTTATATTGGTGTGCCGACGTTTCGAGTTTTCATCAGGACTAAAATAACAAAAAAATTGGATCTGACCAAGATACAAACGATTAAAAAATAAATTAATAAAAATAATTTCAAAATGAAAAAGAAAAAGAAAAGACAATAATACAAAGTAAATTAGAGAACGAAAGAATTAATAGCTGCTTACATAATTATAAGAATATCTGAAGATAACTAAATAATTGAACACAAAATAGTAGCAAAGTCAAAGATACAGCTGTCATAAAATAATAAAATAATTTAATTTGAATTATTCAAATTTTAAAATTGTGTTAACTAATACAATGTAACAATTTATAAACAGATGCTTTTAATAATAAGTATATGGGATAAATGTGAAAAGGAAAATGGTAAGATCGAAGGGTTTAGGGTTAGGGTTATAGCCCTGATGAAGACCTGCAAGACAGGTCGAAACGCCAGCACGCCTATATAAAGTTTTTTATTCAAAACTTGACGTGTATATTTACCTGACTGCACCCCTGACCATTTTATCACTTGAAGTACAACTAACAGTCAACAATAGAATCATCTTCTGTCATTTACTTCAATCTTGTTCAATCTTCCCTCCTTCGTCTTTTCATGTGCCCATAGAAAACCAGCCTTCTGATTATTATCTCTGTAGATCTCGTCTATAACCTTCATCGTCTTCCTTTAAATTCTTAGCGGCTTTTCCAAGTTGGGTAGGCATATAGTCTCCACCCTATACAAAATCACAGGCCTTATCAAAACGTTGTAATGCCTTAAATTTGCATTGGAGTAGAGATTCTTTTTGTAGTAAATTTTCCCTGTTTGGAAACTTAAATTTCCTAATTGTGTGATTATTTTTATAGTAGGTATGTATATATGATTTTAGTTTTATAATATATCTTTCTATTTTATTATTCCCTTATTTTTTTTTTGTAAATGCGGTTTAATTGTGTACTTTATAGAGCTGTTACTTATTTGTTTGGCAGATCTTAATGTGTGCCTATATAAATTAATTTTTTAAAAAAAGTAAAAATAATACATTTTATTAATAATAAAAATTGCAAATAATACACTGGAAAAATCTAGTATAAACTGCGTCAAACATTGATAGTATTCATCTGGCGTGGACAAATATTTGTTTATTCAAAACATTTATATCTCCACTATCATTCCTCAGCGGTTTTCGCACAAGGGAATGATAACCCTGTTGAGAAGACAGATGATGTTGGGAACGAGACTTATTTTGCCGCGGGGGACTGCAATACAAATCAATCGGCACCTCCCACCGCTCAAGTGACAGGTTGACTGGTTCAACAAACAGGTTCCCCGCTGATGTATCGTCCAAATGAGACCCTACCTCGAGTGCGATCGGTGATGTGGCACAAATGACACCACTTGCTGACCTTACTTTCAACAACCACAGCCGCACTCGACGAAACCTTTTTGTGAAATAATCTAAAAACGACACGACTCCTTAAAAATTCCAAACGTTACTATTCGTTTTATTTTAAGTGGAAAAGTCAAATTACAATGTTTTTTTTTTTTTACACATTTGACCTGTCCATATACAGGGTGTTCGGAAGATCGTTGGCCAAAGAGGTATCTCGGGTAGGAGGTTCATTTTGAACCTATTTAAGGTCACTTACCTAAATACAAAGTTACAGATTTTTTAATGAATTATTTTTGAAAAAATGGGCAAAACCAAACAATTATGCCATATAACTTCGTTGTTTATTGATATATCAACGTAATTTTTTTTTTTTTTTTTTTGCTGTAATTACTTATACATTATCCATGTAAAATATAACAGATTTGATGCTAAAAAACAAATACAAAAAAAAAAAACGGGAGGTCATTAAAAAATCTTGTTAAAAGCAAAAAAAAAAAAAAAAAAAAAAAAAAAAAAAAAAAAAAAAAAAAAAAAAAAAAAAAAAAAAAAAAAAAAAAAAAAAAAAAAAAAAAAAAAAAAAAAAAAAAAAAAAAAAAAAAAAAAAATTAAGAACTTCAATTAGATAGAGAAGTTTTAAAAATAATTTGGATTGGGCTGTTTTTAACCTAAACTTGAAGTTCTTCATTTTCTTTTATTTTTTTTTTTTGCCTTTAACAAGATTTAACGATCTCCAGTTTTTTTTTTTTTTTTTATTTTTTTTTTTTTGCATCAAATCTTTTTTATTTTACGTGGACAATGTATAAGTAATTACAGCAAAAAAAAATTAGCGTTGATATATCAGTAAACAACGAAGTTATAAGGCATAAAGATTTGGTTTTGGCTATTTAAAAAAAAAAAAAAATCATTAAAAAAAAAACCGTAAGACTTTGTATATAGGTAAGTGACCTTAAATAGGTTCAAAATGCACTTCCCTATCCGAGATACCTCTTTGGCCAACGATCTTCCGAACAACCTGTATAGTATAACCCGGATACGAAACAAAAACCCAATGACTAGTCTGCCATTTTATTCAATTATATTTTTACACTTAGAAATGTGTTGATTAAAATGAAAACATAGCCTATATTGATTTTTTATTTTATTTTATATTTTGTTATTTATTTCTATAGTTTGTTATTTATTTCAGGAATTGTAACTCTTTTTTTTTGTAATCAATTATCGAACTTTAAGAAAGATCATGTTATTAACAAATGCTGTATTCAATATGTTCTACAATAGTGAAGATTGAACTTATGTAACCTACTACTTCTTTCTTTAATCAGTTTTATATATATATTATTCAGTCAATAAAATAACAACTTATTTTTGCAAAGATTCGAAACTATTTTTACTATACTTTACACCCTAATTATAATTGTCAGATATATTTTCCAATAGGTCATTTCTTCAACAATTACTTAGGATAATAATTGTTATTAATACACTCCTGTAATAATATATTTATTTTAGAGATACCACAACAACAAATATGACGCAACGTTCCATGTAGTACCTTGGCCTCAAAATCCATTAATTAAATTTTCCTTCAGCAAATACCACAATTTCTAATGCTAGACAAAGTACAGCAAAATATACAGTTTATTTTGAGGAGTTAATATAAGAAACGATAACATTCAGAATATATTATATAGATAACAAAATATTTAGAAAGATAGAAAATCGCCTGAAAATGGAATATATAACGCGAAATATGTAGTTACAGGTAGATTTAAAATGTTGAATCAAACGAACTATAACTTGAACACAGTTTAATTTTCGTTGTTTAATCTCAAGCTTGTGTCTTTCGATAAGGTTGTTTATTTTCTGAAAAATGACAATAGGCCATTCAACCGGGAGAAATTCTAAGAGATTATAGAATGAGGATGAAGTCACGTATATTATATTCTAATCTACAGATATAGGTCACTTCAAAATATAATTTCACTATCCAGACTACAAGCCAATCCTAGCTGGTGATGCTAATTTAATTATTTAATTTCCTGTTGTATCCTTTAATAAGATGCCATTTGCTGTTTTACAATGCTGGAAATTCCAAAAAATAAATAATATTTAAATGGGTATTAAACCAGAATGGTACGGTTCATACTTAACGTACCTTATACAACAATAGAGTGCAATAAAGTAAATACAAAAACATATAATTTATTAATTAAGTTCCGTTATTAACAAAGTTTATTACAATGTCCGATCGAATAACTTCACAACCACACGACCCCGTTAGTAATATCGTTTCCTATACAACTCTCGGTAACCCTCAAAAACGTCTACAAATGCAAGTACTCCAAAACCTTCTCAAACAGTTAACTTATTGCTATTTGCATCTATTAATTCTTCTTCATATTTTCATATGACTCACAATAATTTGAAACCAAAAGAACTAGTGAAACAGTAAAAATTAATGGAATTTAAAATCCAGTCGTGTAAAAAATACAATCATTATTTCACGGGACGTCCACTGATTGTGTGAGGCGTTTTTCCATTGCCCTTCCCCTCACGTGAAATTTACTTTATAATTCCCAAATAATTTAATTTATTTTTCTAGAGTGTATAGGATATAAATCTATAATTATATAATAACCATGAAAAACAGTTTTTTTTTTAAAAATAGGACACTCTAAAAAGAAAAAAAAAATGATTTTTTATCATTTTTTTAATAATAAGTTATTTTTTGGATTGGATAGTTTATGCGAGATTTTCCCCGCTTCCTTGAGACAGAGTTTGTTATTCCTTGAGCTTTGCCTAAAGCCATTTTCAAATCACCAAGTAAAACTTCTTTCTCAACATTATTTCTCCCGTCTTCACTAATTTTTTGATAACCTCTAGATTTCCGGTACACTTTTTTTTTTTTGTCCGAATAATAATTATATTTCACAAATTGCATTATACATTAAAATCTATTTTGATGTTTTTATTAAATATTAATTCAATTTATGGTGGGGGAATGGATTCCAGAAGTCGATTCTCGATTCCTAACTATTGGTGTGTGAGCTATATGAGGTGTAAAATTATAAATCCAGCCAAGCCCATTTTTGAAATCTTACATAGGGGTTTATCCCCTTCATCTAACCTTTACCTTTCTTCCTTTGATCTTAAAACTCTTTTGTTTGAAAACTTTTTCCTCATATCAGGTATTGCCGTCAATGAATGGTTGCATATCTGTTAAAAATTACTGTACTGATTTTGATTTATTTTAGAATGAGCACCACAAGAGACTAAGATTAAACTACTTTGAACGTTAAAATAAATAATGTTTCTATAGCTTGCCCCATGTGGTATTTCCTGGGCGATAGCGTAGCGACCACTGTATCAAAACCGCACGTAACACTTCCTACAAGACCGCACGGAAGTTGAGTGACATAGCGGACCTTAACAAGAGCTTATGTAAGCCATTAGAACTTCATTACAAGCAGCTCCACCAAAACTTCCCTTACTTCGCTTCCGATCCAGTGTTTAATCATTCATGGCTATTTGAATCACAAGATTGAGACCGCGGAATCGTGTTAATTCTAAACGATTATCATGGAGTTGTATTAACTCTTCTGCGGATCGAGTGACAACTGGGTCAGTGGTACTATCCCTTCTATGGTCGGTATCCTCTCATCGTCCACCTGGTTTAATTTAATTAACCTATATCTCTTGTTGCCATAGAAATAATAAAACAATGATAACAACACATCTAAATAATAATAACTCTACACTAATTAATAATTGGAGAAACCGAGAACCTTTCTCGGAACCCATGATACTTAAAATAAAAAAATATGAAAAATGAAAAAATTTTCTTCATAGGTATATTTAATAGGGAAACAGGCGGAATCTGTTTAGACTTAGTTTTCATAGAGACAAGAAAACCCATATCCTTCCAAAAATGTTAAAGGAAAAAATGCTTTAGGTCTGAGAGTAAATATCAAGTTCTCTCCTGCCCTGGTTTCGCTAAATGTTGGAGTATTAGTGTATCTTAATTAGTCTGATTATTGATTGCACCTGCAATGAGTTTGTGGTCATTTATGTGTTCTTCTAATCACGTGTTCATATTATTTCACCGGATGTTAAACCGTTGAATGAGTTCTAACTTCTGAATTTCTAAAAATGAACAATGGCTGCATTATAATTGCTAGTTTATTACCTTTTTTTCCTAATTAATATATTCCACTGATCCCCGTTGAACAGATTCGCTACCTAGGACTGCAGCTGAACAAAAGACTTACTTGGAATCCATATACAAGACTTAAAAGACAAGAAACTGTTCGTTGTTTTCAACTCCAACATTTATCAGAGAAGTGTACAAAGCTCCCAATTAATTACAGAAGACTTTTTTACTTGGCTGTAATCAGACCCGTTTGGACATACGGAGTTGTGCTTCTGGGCTCTAGTGAACATTCCGATTCTTCTCGCATCCAATCCTTATAATCCAGAATCCTTCGTAAAATGCTCAATGCTCCCGATTATGTCACAAACAAACTTATCCACAAAGTTCTTAATGTTCCAAATGTTACTCACTTGAATCCACTAATTTTCCAACTTGTTTTATTCTCAATTCTTGATAATCCTCCGTGGTCTCTAAAATGAAGATTGCCAAGATACCTTCTAATGTTGAACACTTATTGAAGTACTACCAGTGTGTAGTTCTTTATATGTTTTTGACATGCCTTTGTAATCATTTCCTTCAAATTTACTTGTAGATGTATATAGTTGTAAATATCAATAAATAGTTTCAAAAAAGTTGAACTTAATTTTTTATTTTTAATTCAGTAAGAAAAAAAGAAAAGTCATTTGGACGATTATATGATACATTTACCAATATATTCTCAAATCCTCTTTAATATAGATATTTTCTCATTTCTTACAATACAAAGATATAAAAACAAAATGCTTGAACCGTAAAAAAGAAAATAAATAAAAAAAGTAAATTGCTTGATGATATCACGGTACTAATTTTCTTATTCAGGTCGCTCATGGTGACTAAAATATGTATTAATTCAGTTACTTTTCTGAGCAAAACCTCTGATTCAGGTGGCAACGTTTGAGCTGTAATTATCGCCTGAAAATAACCTGTAACTCGAAAGTACTTGTAACAACCTACTATTATGGAAAATAAATTTTCATATCCATTACAAGGCTCAGTAATTAGTTATTAGCAGATTTAACTTCCGCTCTCAGCAGGATATTGCGTATACAAGGCTAACCCTTGGTATTTCACTCAAGTCCTTTATTCAGGTATCGGTGAGCTGTTTAGTCAGGAATCTGAATGAGGTCATAAAACAATTGCTCACTAAAGTTATCTGAGCACACACTATTTATATAAATCAGTGTATTTATAGGTCACTGCGTGGACTTTTATTTCTATCCTTATACTAGACGTGCCAAAATAATAGTTGCAGTAAACAACAGCTACTTTGAGTGTCATCAATCAGTAGTCTACGTTAAATCATGAATAAAAGTCCTAGTGTTAATATATATATATATATATATATATATATATATATATATATATATATATATATATATATATATATATCTTTTATTAATAGAAATTTTCAACTGTATTACAAAACTACATCTAGTAAACATGCGGTATAAAATGCATAATTATAATGTAATCTGGAAGAAGATCCCGAGACGATTTTCTTTTTAGACGCCTCAGAGGATTACCAAGAATGGAATGCGATGCAAGTTGAGAAACAAGTGGATTTGGGTGAGTATTTTGTTCATTCTGAAAGGAAAGGTATCTGGTTCGAGCCAAATCAATGACATATAGGATATTAAGGTCATTGTGGATCAGTGCATTTGTGTCTAAGTATGGAGCCGGATGAATTCGATTGTTTGGTGGACCCCACACTTCTATACCCCAAGTCCATATAGGTCTGATAATGTTCATATAGATGGGTTTCTTGTAGTGAATCGGGAGGTTTGAACGTTCTTTGAACGTTGAACGAAGTAGGACACTGCCTTGAGGAATACCAGCAGTAGGAGGAAGTTGGTGTGAGTATGTAGTATAATAGATAATTTTAAATTAACTATTGTTAAACTATGAAATCCAGTTTCACTTACTACTTTAATTCCCTCGCATGTCAAAAAGGCAGTGGCCTCGTGATCTAAATAAATTTCGAAGTGGAGTCCTGGCAACGGCTACTTATTCTCCACTCATGCCCTAAGTGACTGTGCTATAGTGCTCTAACTAAGCATTCTGTGGTTTCTATTTTACACTAGTGACGCAGATAAGCGCTGGGATCTCTATTGTCCAGGCTTGTCCCTCCATAACTCGAGGGACAAGTCTTGTTGGGGGATCTTTATAGTATGAGCGCTGGCTGATGGCACCTGGCTGGCGAAAGGAGGAGGAGCAACGTTGTCAAAGCTCCTTAACCCACATCAGGTCCACCCTGTCTTTGCTGAGAATTTTTCTTAATTATTTTATGTATGGTTGGTTTATTTTATTTTATTTTTTTATAATTTTAACTACACCTTAGCTATCTTAAGGATCGTGGTAGGCATTATTTTATATTTTGTTCTTCTACAAACTAACTTTAACTACTTCTGTCTTATCTAATTTTTTTACAGGCAGAAATGAATTGAACTTCTCATGTTAGTAGTGGAGGGAACCTCCACCTCAAGTTAGTAGTGGAGGGAAAATGATAAGATGAAAAACATCTTCATTTGTTGCTGTTCGAGAGCACTTTCTTGAATGATGATCTCTGTGATATTTATTATAGCTCACCTTCAGTTTTAAAGCCAAGTGTGTTTTATATATTAATAAAACACATTTTTAAAAATATTTTACTAAAATGTAAAATTCTTAGAATTTAGTAAGACATTTAGATCCAAAATGATTGGAGTGGTAGAATATCCTAGCCATTGATATAAAAGAATAAAATAAATAAATGTGATAATCTTCATGAGAGAACTAAGGTATACAATAATTAGAACTCAGTGATACAAATAATAACCCCATAAATTAGTCATCCAAATTCCAAAACTTTTATTTTCAATTGATTTTGATTTTTATTTGAAGAGCTATTTTTAAAAATTATTCTTTCTGCTATATTCTGGTACTAAGTCTCTCAAGAAGAGTTATGTGTTTTGTATAGAAACCAAGAAATTATTTTACAATGAATAAAGAAAAGAAAAGAAATATATCTATATATATATATATATATATATATATAATATTTATATTATCTATCTATATATAGAGATATTAAATCAGACAAACGAATAAAACAATAACTATATAGTAAGCCATTTTCACATCTAAGTTTATAAAAAAAAAGAAAAAAAAAAAAAAAGCGAAGAAAGGACGTTTCGGGAGAGGGAAAAAGACCACAGAATTTCAGCCCCGGAACCAAGAGCGGCGAAGCCGGGGGGTAGATTATAACAAAACACGGTTCCGCAGAGACCGGGACTTCAAGGGGAAGCCCTAGAAAACGAGAGCCTAGGTGGGGGGAGCTTTGTTTTCTGGGGAAAGACCAAGGGGAACTGAAGAGAGCAGTTAGAGGGACGAGACAGCGACCGGGGAAAATTCCTGGCAGCCAAGGTGTGGGCGACAGTTACGAAATAATCGGTCCATAAACCCGAGGAAACATCAATAGTGAAAAAGTGCAAAGGGGTAGACAAGAGGGTTGGCTAAAAACTCAGTCTCATAAAAATGATTGGAATAGAACTTAAAACCGTGGTAGTTTCTCAACTCCAGAAAAAGGGCCACTTCAAGGCTGGGTAAAAGCCTGTAATGAAATAATCGAAAAATCAGTCCACAACCTTATGCTACATTTATCTTTATGTATATCAAAATAATGAAAAATCCTCAAAGAAAAAGAAATCATAAGATTTTAGGGGTTTTTTCCACTTTTGCCCGCCCACTGTGGGGGGGGTTGCCCTCTCGGCTACCAAGGTTTTAGCTGGTGACCTGGGCGGGGTCTTTGATTTATTACTTAGTTTTTGTTCTAACATTCGCGAAACTACTGTCGTTTCTTGATAGTTAATAAAAAATAACCATATCAATAAAGTCATAGCCATGAAGTCAAATTTATACGATATAAGTAAATTATTTTATTCATTGCCACCTGACTACAACAACAACATGACTGAATAACAACACTAAAAAAATCTATACTGGTGAACCGGTATAAATAACAACGAACAATTATCTACTGGGCCACACTGAAAAAGAAGATGGCATTATTATAAGTATCTAGCTGACTTTGTTGCCATGTGTAATTTGATCATGCACTTAAATGTTTTTTACACTGCTGGAACTTATTCTAGTTGCAACAGTTACAAATATTTTTCACAGCGATCGAAGGAGTACGGAGTGAGTGCACGATTGCGTCTTGACGAACAACACAATGATCCGTCTCACCAATGACAACCCACAAGTGTTTATTGGGCCTTCGAATCACCTGGTGTGCTGTAACAACCTGCATCGATATGAGCCAGGTTGTGTATGCTAGTTTGATACCGTCCTAAAACAAGGTTGTATTCTTGTCTTCCGGGAGACGGCGCTCTCTTTTTTTCCTTACAGGCGGCCCCAAATAGTCTGTGGCAAATTTCGGACGCCTATGATTCCCTTGCCGGCAGTGAGCCATACGTATCATCCCTAGATTACCCACA
This sequence comes from Euschistus heros, assembly GCA_003667255.2. Taxonomy (NCBI): domain Eukaryota; kingdom Metazoa; phylum Arthropoda; class Insecta; order Hemiptera; family Pentatomidae; genus Euschistus; species Euschistus heros. The sequence goes on along the minus strand of RCWM02000030.1, from coordinate 1,835,097 downwards.
CATCTGTTCCCCGCTCTCTGCCAGGCACATTTTCATATTCACTTGTAATAGTGGGGTGTACAAGTCCGTTTTTGCCGTTGGGGCCTCCTCCAAGGGCGGTTTTAACACAGCCTGCCCCATTATTTCCAAGGCGGGGGGGGAAGGTGAGCTTTCTCCGAACCAATTTTGTTCCCTAAAACCTTGCCAATTCGATAAAACCAATATTTTAGCTGCCGTTTCTACCTTATTTGTTTTAGGATTCCGAATCCTAGATTAAACGGAACCTCAGCGCTTATCAATAAAAGAAAAATTTTTACAAATTTTAAGTTGGTTTTGCTTTGATGACCTGGAGTGATGTTATTCCTTACTATATCATCGTAGCTCAGCTTCCCCCGACCCGTACCACCCTGCCCATTTTCTGATGTCGTATGTAGTGTCGCGCCTCTCTCATGATCTTTGAGGAGCTTCTTTTTGCAGCATCTGGCCTAAACCTTTCTCTTCCATTCCTGTCCGTCACCTGTGGTCCTCTATTCGTAGTTTGATTCCTTCTCCTCCCCTGCATAGATCAAATAGGAGCAGGAATTTAGAATTGATTATATTATTTCATGACAATTTGCTTACTTTCCATTGCTATGTATTCGTTTAACATCTTTTTTTCTCACGTTGTTTTTCACGTGTATCTGGCTCCACCCCCTTCCATGTTGGTGTCCTTGTTTCCAACGTTCGCATTTATATAATCTCTATTTTGGATACAGATACTTCTTCTTGTTCGTGAGGTTTACACCTTCACACAGTTTTTTATCTTCGGATAACAAGGGCCTATCGGCGTCCTTCCCATCTAGGGGAATATGAAGATGTCATGATAGTTGGCGTGCTGGATTGAGAATAGTCTAACGATGTTCGTGCATTCAGCTGCAGCTCGGGATTACCTCGTTTATGCCTTCTTTTAGCTCGAAGATCAAGAAAATACTATCTTGTGCAAGATTACTTTTTAGGTGGTGATTTTTGTAAGTTTCGGAGTAAAAAAACTGGCTATTTTGCCCCTGATTTTCTTCGCCCATACCATCATTCGCTTAACCGATCTAAGGTGCTTTCTAATTTTTTTTTCCCTCTTTTTTTTGAGCACTGTAAAACATCCCCTTGAAATACATTAGCTTCCTTCCTAGTTTCACGAATGGTTTTTTCCATTTGACTGTTTTTAAGGTTTCACCTAATATATTTTATATTTTCACTTCCACAAAAAAGTCCCTATTTCTTTCCTATTGTTCAGATGGACCTGTGACATCGAGTGCTTGACTTCCGCGGGAAAGTTTCCACTGTTGGCGGGAATTACCGGCACATCCGCATAGCTTGTTAAAAAGTTTAACTACACAGTTGACTAGTTTCCCCTTCACATTTGTTTTCCAACCCCGTCAACCCTGATTTTTAATTCTTTTTCCTCAACACGGTTTTTAATGACTCTACAGTTTCGGGCGCCCAACGGACATCACTCAGTAGGTTGTAGCACTGCTCAATCGGATCGTACATTCATTCTTGTTGTTTCTTGGTAAACATTCTATGAGATTTTTTGGACATTTTGTTTTCCATAGGTTCAGTCGCTACTTCGTTTCCACTGGTCAAGTCATATTAGTTTGTTGAAAGAAATCCTCACTGTTAATTTCTTGACCCTTCACGCTATCTAATTTAAGAAATGCTTGGTCTAACTCATGTTGTACCTAGTCATTACGGACCATTATGCTTCAGATTAAGTGACATACGGCATCCGAATTTTTTAACAAAAAGCCAATAAGTCCGCTCCCCCCACGACCCTTAACATTTTATCCTGAGCCCTGTGGGATCCGAAAATGGCTGAAACTTTAACCTCTTCTCAACATTGGACACATTGTGTTCTCGCAATAACCCAACGATAAGGATAGTAGTAATGGGCATTTCTACTATTTTCGTACCCTTGCTCGCCTAACGTGCATGACGATACCAAGGTTTGCTAGCTGTGTAGTTGTTAAGACTTTATGAAAAAAACCCCCCCCATAGGTGCTACTTTTGTTTCCTTTATGGGTACTAACTTTATATCCACAAGATTGAATATCTTGATAGATTATCTCTGCACCGTTTCAGGAGCTTCGTACTATATTCAATAGCAGGTCCAACGCCCACATAGCTTACATTTTTTTATTTATATACTTCCGATTCCATACCCGTCCAACTTTTCTCTAATCGCTTTTTTTCATACCCTCATCGAACCACAATGTAGAGCGAACCATTTACAGGGATCTCTTATTCTGCACATTATGGTTTACATGTTTGCATTAGTAACCTCAAGACCTTCTCACTGAAACCAGCGGGATGCCATTCACTGTCGCATAGCCTAACCTACCTATACAGTTACGTGTGTATCCTGAAAATGTGTGGGCAAGCATGGGTATCGAAATTGTCCCGAAACGAAAATTCGTAGGCTTTTTAAGGGGAAAGAGAGGAAGGTCTCAATGTGAAAATTTTGAAAACGCTTTCAGTCTCTTATCGTAAATCTTCGAAAGTTTTGTGTTATTTGATTTCGAGACTTGTCGTTTTATGAGAACTGAGGTAGTTTGTGATATGTTTCCGAGCATATCCGCGTACTCATCGGCAACTAGATCTTTTCTTTTCAGCTCAGCAATAATATTTTCAGCTGACAGTTTCTCTTCTTCAACCTATTTGTCCGTCGTCTCAAATTTATCAATTTCTTTTTCTTTTCACTAACAATACTTTGAGTGTAGTGGAGGGTATTTTGAGCAGAGTTCAATTCAGCTGAAGTACTTCCCTGCACGACTCTCATTGGCCCTGACCAACCACACCTCCCACTCTCCACTTTTCCTTAAGTGTCATCAGCCAGCACTCTTACTGTAGGAGAGTGTATTATAAATAAAGTATGACTTTATTTTTAAATTTATGGGATTTATTATTATTTTATTGGATTTATTACTATGGGATTTAATCCTATTTTGGTTTTTACTATTACTTTTTTTATTTTTTATTTCTATTTTACTGTATTTTTTGTTCTCTTTATATATTGTATAGTTTGAGGTTCTTCATTTATTTTTTCACTTTATTTATTCTATTATATAACATGAGGATAATAATACAAAAAAGATATTAGAAGAATAAGGCGAATTCTGGGATGACATAGTCCCGCTATTTTAATATCATTAATATTTTTTATGTGAAATAACTTTTATTTTATAGAAAACCAGTAATATTTTTCTATTAAATAAAAGTAAATCTACATATTTTTATTTTAATAAATAAGTTGAAATGTTAAACATGAATCCTCTAATAAACGGCTTAGAGATGGCCTAAATTGGACTTCATTGGGCGAGGAGCTGTAGATCAATGCTACGGTAGAGAGCTAACGCGGGACTTGCGTGTATTATCCGCTAAATATTTTATTAGCCAGCCGAGTTCGTAGTTGGGTCTCCCTCTTCTCTATCTCTTCCTCTCTATATCTTCTTTTACAGTTATCCGTATTTGTGACCATTCGCCTTAATACATCCTCCGTTTTAAAAGCGTTTGTGATAGTATGGCTCTTCGTAAAGTCGATATTTTGTAATTTATGGGATCAAGGTACGATTACTACGGAGAAATGCGAATTATATCCGATAGCTGATATAATTTCTGTAGCTGTAATAGTCCTTTGGAAAACGGTGTTTCAACTTCGCTATAAATAAATATGGATATGTGGTCGTATAAATCCCTACAAGTGAAAAGTATAGATTGTGAAAATAACCAACTTTTAAATTCGATCTCTAGCGGTTCGTTAGATTTGGCATTGATTTGGCATAATCAAATAGTTAGTATAATCAACACTTTTACAGGGTTACTCCTCTCATTTACAGAGGAAATTCAGATTTGAGAATTCACTAGAACATACATCAGTCCTAAAGTAATACAAAACATGTTTTTTCACATTGGCAGTTGTAGGGACGATATATGGTCGTAGACGAAATTATAAAACTTCAAAGAAAAAATAAATTAAATATTGCAATAGAGTTTTTTTTTTTTTTTTTTTTTTTGACATGTTACTTTTGCTAGGGAATCATTTCTTTGTAAAAAAACTCACTCTAGCTTTGTCGGTGTAGCACGGATCAAAAGTTTGACGACAGTTTTCTGATCAGAATTTTAATGGAAAATATTTTTTGACATTTAAAATATGTTTCTATGACCTACCGTTTAGGAGTAATATTGCTTTAAATGAAAAAGTTCACATAGTAACGTTTTTTTACACTCGAAAATGTAACATTTGGCATGTTCACACTCTAGCTCTGTTGGCATTGCTCGGATCTAAAATTTAAATTCAGTTTCTTAAACAGAAATTTAATGGAGAATTTTATTTGCTTTACTATTGGTTTGAATGAAAAATAATTTTTAGAGAAAAAAACAAAACCGACTTCAAGATTAAACCTACTTACACGAACTTAACTAAAAAAAAATATATAATATTTTAATTGCTTCAAAACAAAAACCGTTAAATGAAAATCAATGAAATTATCGATACTTATATACCTATTCACAATTTATGATCAGTTATTTTTGGAGTCGGTGCCAGCCAAGAATGGCAGTTTGATCCTGCCTCTGCAATACACTTTCGAATGGCCCGAGACAGCGGTGTGGCGGTGATGAAACAGTGGGAGGATCTTTACAATTACCATTTCTTTTCAAATTCTGTTAGTTTTGGTTGGCACCGACTCCAAAAATAACTGATCATAAATTGTGAATAGGTATATGAGTATCGATAATTTCATTGATTTTCATTTAACGGTTTTTGTTTTGAAGCAATTAAAATATTATTTTTTATTTTTTAGTTAAGTTCGTGTAAGTAGGTTTAATCTTGAAGTCGGTTTTGTTTTTTTCTCTAAAAATTATTTTTATTTTTCACTTTTTAGTGGCTAGTGTATTTTTGTTTATATGGTCAATTCTCGATCTTCAAGATACCCTGAAAAATAGTTCGAGTTACTGAACAAAGACTTATCGAGGTTATCATTCCACTTGCCTTCATGTAATTGGGAAAATTGAACACAAAATGGGAGATGAAATCATTACGTATATTTTTCATTAATGGGTATGTGTATGTTGTTTGTACATACATATAAAATCTTTGAGAAAGAAAATTAAATACCTGGTACCAATTTATCATATAACTTTCAACTGAATTGAGTTTTTTTCTGAGGGTGCCTAAAAGTAGACACCGCCTTCCACCAGTGGCGATATTTCTTTATTCTTTAGGACGGAGATTTAGTTACTATGGAGATTTTAAATAATCATAATCATAAATATGTTTAAAATGTAAGGTAAAATATAACAGTGATTTTTATTAACTGTTTTTTTGATTTTTCTTAATAAGTACTGCGTTGATTTCAAAATAATTTTAATGGGACCACCTCTGAAGTATGCCCTACCGATCTAAAAAAGAATCATCAAAATTGATTCAGAATTGACGGAGGTTTTCAACTCATCTGTATTTGTTTTTTTGTATGTTACGCGATTACTCTGTCAATTCTGAATCAATTTTGATGATTCTTTTTTAGATCGGTAGGGCATACTTCAGAGGTGGTCCCATAAAAAATATTTTGAAATCAATGCAGCACTTTTTAAGAAAAATCAAAAAAAAAGTTAATAAAAATTACTGTAATATTTTAACTTACATTTTAAACATATTTATGATTATGATTATTTAAAATCTCCATAGTAACTAAATCTCCGTCCTAAAGAATAAAGAAATATCGCCAAAAACCGTTAATAAGTGATTTTTTTAACTGTTTTTTTGATTTTTCTTAAAAAGTGCTGCGTTGATTTCAAAATAATTTTAATGGGACCACCTCTGAAGTATGCCCTACCGATCTAAAAAAGAATCATCAAAATTGATTCAGAATTGACGGAGTAATCGCGTAACATACACACACAAAAAAAAAAAAAAAAAACAGACGAGTTGAGAACCTCCTCTTTTTTGAAGTCGGTTGAAAAAAGTCAAGTTTGAAACCACTCTTTTCTTTCATCTTTGTTTATTTCCATCAATAATTTATTGTTAATTTAATTTAGATATTAATTTAAATAATTAGATCCTTATAATTCTAAAATGTAAATGTGGAAAGGCAGTAGATTGTAGAGAGACATATCCAAGATATATTGTTTTTCCCAGTCAGGGAGATATTGACTTTTTTTTTTCTTTTTTTTTTTCAGAATAGTTATTTTTTACTACTTTTTTGAATATATACCTGTATACAATAAGATATAAATACATCTAGCAAATTTATAGATTATGTTCATTATGACGTCAATGGCTTGTAAAGCAACTACCCATTGCTTTATTTTTACTTCTATAACAAGTTTTTTATTAGAAGATCCCAAAGCCATTTTCTTTAGACTTTCTACTGGAATTCGTTCATTCGGAGACGAGTTTCTAATGTTAAACATTCATCATCAGTTTTAAGAACAAAACATTATCAATTCGATACACAGATTGTATTTAATAATTTTGAAAAATGTAAGACAAAAAAAAAAAGAGACAAAACGGAACTTCATGAAGCGATTGGTTCATTGAGTAAACTGAGGAGTAATAGAAGAAAGAAGGGCAGAGTAGTCAGCCATTGTCTAATTGTCAGGTAACGGTTTTATTTTTTTCAGTTTCTACTGGAAATATATTTAAAATAGGACTACAGGAAATATCCATAGGACCACTAGAACAAACATATGGATTGGTTTTAAAGGTTTTTGTTTTTCAAGAGATTTTTAGACTTTTATCAGACCTGATTTTTTTTTTTTTTTTTTTTTTTTTTTCAGTTTCTATCCCTCAATGGGTTGCCTGGTTAAGTCAGAGCGTCCCTCCACTTCTCTCTATCCCACCAGTCATCCTCGTCAAGTCCCCTGCCAGCCATTTCCTCCTCCACACAGTCCCTCCACCGTGTTCGGGGTCTTCCTCTCCTCCGTCTTCCTGGTTGTTCCCACTGCAGAATCCTCTTTGGCCACCTACGTTCTGGCATCCGCTGACAGTGTCCATACCATCGTAGCCTGCTTCTTCCAATCCTCTCCGGGACTCCTTCGGTCACTCCCAGCCTGCCTCTGATCTCATCATTTCTGATTTGGTCTAGGCGGGTAATCCTTAGGCATCTCCTCCAGAAATCCATCTCTGCCGCTTGTAGTTTAGAGTTGAGCCCTCGGTTAAGTGTCCAGGTTTCTGCGGCGTAGCTGAGGGATGGCTCAACAATACTTCTAAAAATGCGCCTTTTGTTGTCCGTTGAGATGATCGTGTTCCACAGGACTGGATGTAACATTCTAGTCACACTTCTTGCCAGGCCAACCCTCCTCCTAACCTCGGGTTCTGACGTCCCGTTCCTGTCTATTGTTGACCCTAGGTATTTAAAGGAAGCTACCTTCTTGCACACCTTCCCATCAATCTGTAGGTCCGCGGCATCCTTGCAATTCACTGGCAGGTATTTGGTCTTATCAAAATTCATTCTGAGACCCCACAGGCTGTATTCTTTTTCCAGGGCCTTTAACGCTTCTTCCAGGCCTTCTCGGTTATATGTGACCACCGCTTGGTCGTCGGTAAAGAAAAGGGAGAACAGCAAATGTCCGTTAACGTCTATACCTTTTCTCTCCCATCGTGCGCTCCACTCCTTTACTGCCTGTTGTACATAAATTTTAAACAGCGTCGGTGACATACAGCAACCCTGCTTAAGTCCTTTGGATGCAGAAAAAGGCTCAAATACACGAGAGCCAAGCTTTACTCTATATTCGTCCTCCCTGTACATGCACATCACTGCGTTTATTAGGGCATTACTCATACCCGCATTCTTAAGGGCTTTCCACATATTCCGTCTAGGTACAGTGTCATACGCTTGCTCTAGGTCTATAAAAGCTATGTGCACAGCTCTTCCTTTTTCCATTCGTTTTTCTATGAGCTGTCTTAGAACAAATATGCTGTCCGTACACGACCTGGCAGCAGTGAACCCAAACTGCTCTTCTGGAGTAATGAACTCCTCTTCCAATTTACCCTTCAGAATTCTAGCGATGATTCTTGATATAGAACTCTGGACACATATGCCTCTATAATTTCGGCATTCCTTCCTGTTTCCTTTCTTATATATAGATGTGATAAATCCTGTCTTAAGGTCCTTTGGTAACTCTTGTCCTTTTAATAGGAGGTTTATTAGCTTTGTTAGAGCCTTTAATAATCTGTTTCCTCCTGCCTTTAATAGTTCCATCGAGATACCTCCAGGTCCTGCAGCTTTTCCACATTTTGCATGTCTAATTGCATCAAGAACCTCACCCTCTTCTACGGTAACATTCCCCTGTGCATCCTCCTCAGGTGGATATAAGCCTGACCATTCCGGCCTAGTTTCTGTGAGCAGATTTTTGTAATATTCCAACCAGGTCCTTTCACTTATTAGAGGAATCACATTTCTCTTCACTTGTTTCCTGAGAGCCTTTAGTATCCTCCATGATTCACGAATCTTATTGTATCCCAGGGTATTATCAATCCTCCTACAACATGCTTCCCATGCTTGGTTCTTGCTTTCCGTGACAGTACGCTTCACCCGTGTGTTCATATTTCTATATTCTCTCCAATCATCTTGGCTTCCACTACATAGCCACTTATTGAAGAGTACTTTTTTCTTGTCAACCATTTCTTCTATTTCACTGCTCCACCATTGCTTTGGAGGGTTATAATTAGTTAATAAGATCGTTTATAATTAGAAACGTCTTCAAATAAAAAATTCCGAAAGTGAAAAATAATCCTTCCATCCTAATTGTAATGATTCTTGTACACCACCGAGTGTGACTCAATTAATTCGCCTGTGCAGATGACCTGGCGGAAAATGACCTATTTGCGATTGGCCAAATCAATTAGCTTAAATCAACTGAAAAAGAGGGATTCTAAATGTGTCTCTCATAATCTGATATATGATGACTTTCAAGAAATATCCAAAAATAATGTAAACAAAACATGGGAAGTGCAGTGTGGTGTACCAGGTTAAATGCCAGGGAGAAATCATAACTGTAATGAGGGAGATATACCTGCAATCAAATCAAGACAAATGATATAGGATAAATTTGATTTTCCCTCATCTGGATAGTCAAATCATTAATTACGTATGGCTTCGTTTCAGCATATAGCACCCCATTCCATAAAACCAGAAATGTAATGGGGAAATTTAAGAAGAACATTAAAGTCGCAGGCTGAAATTCACCGGACGCGTGATAACAATGAATCATTCCTGGTTCAACGAACAGCTTTCTGTAAAAATACTCGGCATGAATAGAATAGGAGGTTATTTTAAGCAAATACAGAAGAATATTCGTTTTCGACTTCTTCAAAATTTACTAGATAAACGTTCAACGCTTCCGATTAATTATAAAAGACTCGTTTACATGATAGTAATTAGAACTATTTAGATCTTTGAGTAGAGTTCTGGGGGCTCCACTAAACCGTCCAATCCTTGCAATCCAAAATTCGTCGATTAATCCTCAATCCTTCCTTATTATATCACAGTCAAACATCCATAAAGACCTTAATGTTCCATATGTTGCTGATCTGACCCAAACCAGATACCTATACATCATGATAACTCCATAGCCTTTCAAATCCACTAATATCGCAACTCGCTTCCCATTCAATATCAGACAAACCTCCGAGGTGTCAGGAAAGAAGATGGCTTTTGGACTTTTAAATAGACCTTTAGTTGAAGTATTACCAGTGCGTATTTGCTACGCAAGCATTGACATGTTATTGTGAACTTTGTAATCACATTTACTGGATGTATTTTTTTTTCTAATAACAACTACAAGTTGGAATCTCGCAAACACTAACTTCATAAAGAGCATGAGGCCAACTATAAGTGGGATAAAGCTTGCACAACGCCATCAATGATAATGGCAAAAGACTCATCAGTTTCGACGCATTCCGTAATAGCAATCGGTAGTTTTCTAAAAGGAATTCTGATGGCTCTACAAGCCTCGTTGAAGAATAGGCAGTAATTGATGCAAAATTCAGGTTTGTTCCCTCACATATCGTTAATGTTGGACTTGCAAAAATACCGCTATCATAAGTTCCACATATTGACGAGAAATAACACATCAATAAAAATAATATACCTAAAGGAATTGAAATAAAATATCTCAGATTTAATGTGTAGCCCCACCATGGAGTGGCCAGAGATATCTATCCTTCGGCAGTCAAAAGTCGTCAGATCCTGGCAGATCTGTAACTAGAATCCTTCAGTGGATGGATAGCAGTATTATATATTACTATAGCATTATATATTTGTTGTATAATTATTATAATGGCATAGCAAAGCAGACAATTTTATGAGTTACATGTTTTGTAACGTATGCTTATTTCTCTACTTCCTTTGGTATATTTATTTGCTATTTGCCTAAAAGTATTCTAGAGGGGAAGCAGAAGCTAAAATGATTCGTACACCTCAGAATGGTCCAAGAGAGAAACTTCAGGAATACGTATCATACCTCCGTTGAAAAAAAGGAACTACAGGATGTCCCAACATCTTTTGGGAAGAAGCTCTCCAAAGGATTCTAGGAAAAGAAAAAGAAATGGTAGCAGTAGATAGAGCTAAGCTAAGTGAGCTTCTTTGAGGACTTTGGTTTGGATACGAAGGATATTGCAATGACGGCCGAAAATATAATTTTTGACTCCCTGAGTAATTGACAAGGACGTGCATTGTGTTTAAAATGGGCTGATCTTGTTATATATTGTCAGTGCCTACATATGTATACTATTTTTTTATTTATATGTTTATATGAGCATAAGTGCATATTAGGTTGGACAAATATTAATTGTTGAAAGAAAAAAAAAATTGTTTTCTCTAATTAGAGAGATTGGTATGCTGTGTATGTTGCAATCCGATAAAGTTGGCCACCAATGTGATTTTGTATTAATAAAGCGTATATATCTCTCTCTCCTCATTATTTAGTAATATAGCATTAAAGAGGGGGCAGTCTAAATATATCTGTTGTTATGACGGCAATAAAAGAATTATATCATGCAATCAATAAATGCAGAACATTACTTTGGATTTCATTTTATTTTGATATAATTCAACGCATTTCACGCTTGATAACTCATTTTAAGGGTTCTGATTAGTTCATACTATGTATAAATAATAATATATTCTTTCATTTTATAGATTATAAATAGGTACCTGTGAGAAATTATTACGTTCAACTGCCTGATTAAAACGCAATATTTCAAAATAAAATGTCTTTAAAAGAGGTGAATTTGATTTGTTGATTGAATGATACGATTAATTGCTCTTGAATGAACTTTAGCAAAAAATCACATTCGTTTAGACAGTGATAGTGTAAAACGTTTCAACAGCTGAATCCAAATCTGGTCTTAGTTTTTTTTGTATCACCCATAGTTTTTGAGAAATTTGCTTTTTTAATATAATTTAAAAAAACATATATAACTGTTTCATATAAGTATAAAGCATTATATAACTGTTTCATGAGGCCTAACTTTATAAGTAGAGGTGGTAAGGGAATGTTTCTAGGATCTACAAGGTTTTTGCGGAGAATGTTCTTCTCGCCGGGTTTTAAAGACTCCCTCACAGGCCAGTTCTTTCTGCACCAATGTTGATCCCTTGCTCTACTGTCCCATTCACACAAAAAACATGGAAATTTGGTAAAACCGCCTTGCTGACCAAGAAGCATGCATGTTACTTTCATGTCACCACATATCATCCAACCATGAGCCGAATAGCCAATTTTATTCAACACTATTTCAAGATTTTCATAGCTCTCTTTTATATGTACAGAATGGCCAACAGGTATAGATGCATAAGTGTTACTATTGTGTAATAAACCAGCTTTTAAACTATTTTGGAAAAATCAATTAACAGCCTCCAGTCTTCTTTTTAGTATTCATCACCAAACTCTTTGATCAGACCTGGAATGTCTGAACAGTACACTAAATCACCTTCTTGTTCAAAAAATTTCGAAAACTGCTGCTCTCTCTTCCTATAAACATATATGCTAGTTACAACTGCCAACAAGTTCCTTTCTTTCAGTGTAGAACCAAGCAATTCAGCTTTTTCTTCTGTTAACCCAAGATCCTTAACTAAGACGTTAAGCTCAATCTGAGTAAACAGTTTGGGCTCTATATTTGCTGTAGCACATTGGAACTCTTCATCATCTTGCTCATCTATATCTATATCTGTTTCAGCAGTGCTGCCAACTCTTCTACATCCAGCACAAATTATTTTACAATTTTATTTGTAGTATATAAAAGCTGTTAAATTCTGTAATAAATCAAAAAAATTATATTAATAATATATTTTATCTGCAAATGTGAAAAAATGGTAGGTGATACGGCTTAATAAGTGTCATATTTGGATTTAGCACCCTAAAAAACAGAAGAATAAGGTGTTTTTAGTAAAAAAGTTTTTTCATCGTAGGCCTGTGTTAATAAAAGAAGTACTATTTCTGTGTATTGTTTGAGAGCAAATTTCCATAGAATTTTAAATTAATAACTGAAGATGCAATTTTTAAATCTTGAAGTTTCGTTCGTCATGCTTCCTTTTCAGATAAGCGTGGTAATGTTACGCTTGGTCGTTATCTTGCTGTTAAGTGAAATTTGTCTTTATCAGGATGAAAAAAAAGTCTCATTTTTTCAGCCATTAATAATTTCAACCTGGAAATTAGAATAGAACCTTTACAAATATTTCCATATGAAAATTCTATTTATTCATGGAATAAACCTCTCGCTGCCTGGTAAAAAGTATAATCAACTTGCTTTTAGACACATGGAACATCTCTCTCTCTCTCTCTCTCTCTCTCTCTCTCTCTCTCTCTCTCTCTCTCTCTCTCTCTCTCTCTCTCTCTCTCTCTCTCTCTCTCTCTCTCTCTCTCTCTCTCTCTCTCTCTCTCTCTGCAAAACCATTCAATACAATTACGAAAGCATCCTGGTACATAATCAACATAGCTCTACCCTCCGCATGCCAACTGTTAATGAACTAATACGGACTCTCTGCAAACCATTTCACGAAAAATTATTTAGATATCCCAGCACACTCATAAACGACATGACTAAAACTCATATTCCAGACAAAGCCCAGAGAAGGATGAAAAGAAGATGCATGAGGGGTCCTCTGAGCTAAGTTAAAAATATAAAATTAAATCAGAAGGCCACTGTGTTCTTCTCTCCTCGTACCTATCACCCCAGGTAATTCAGTATTTCATCAAATTCACTGATTGTTATTCACTTTGATTGACGGGTGTGAGTAGAGATTGAATTAAAAAAAAAATTATTTAGACGTATAAAGCATCTCTCTCTCTCTCTCTCTCCCTCTCTCTCTCTCTCTCTCTCTCTCTCTCTCTCTCTCTCTCTCTCTCTCTCTCTCTCTCTCTCTCTCTCTCTCTCTCTCTCTCTCTCTCTCTCTCTCTCTCTCTCTCTCTCTCTCTCTCTCTCTCTCTCTCTCTCTCTCTCTCTCTCTCTCTCTCTCTCTCTCTCTCTCTCTCTCTCTCTCTCTCTCTCTCTCTCTCTCTCTCTCTCTCTCTCTCTCTTATTACAATTTGAATCACCAATTATTAACTATGTGTTTGAAACATTTTTTCCCCTGCATTTATAATTAATTATAAGGAGCTGTGGAACGGTATTTAGCAAGAGTGATTTCTTTTTCTGTCCATACAACTAAAAAAAGGGTATATACCGATTTATTATTTTTTGTTTAAATTGATTGTTATATAGCCTTTGAATGGTAGGCTATCCATTCAACCTGTAAGACTTGTCAGTGAATAAGACGAGCATTCTCCATGCACGATATTGCGAGTCTGCTTTGTATGGAAGTAAACAACAGCAAAGCAGAAGAGAGCTAACGGGTAAGTGGCATCAAGGTGACTGTTCCCACAGTCGCCGAGGAATCGACAGGATTCCGCAAATCGAACGCCTCCTGAACTCAAGAGAGTAAATTTTTCAAGAGTCTTGAGTTCTTTCTGATACACTTAGTCGAATTCCTTCTTAAACATATAATAAGCTCGTTTGTTTAGGAATTGGAGAAAACGGGATTGTCACCCCATTTTCCAGAGACTTTATCTCCGTCGTATAATACTGAATTGATGGCTCAAGCGGTCAGGTACTCATATTGTGATATTGAATATGCATGGGAATAGGCAGGTTTCAATGTATTTCAATGTATGTTATGCATGTTAATGAGGGATTGCTAATGTACATTATCATATATTATATTATCCGGGAAATCGTGTGTATTACTACTACTTAATAATTTATCAATTAAATTGTTATCACACCTATATATTCGTAGAATCAATTGAATACATAAGCAACTTGGAAAAACTTATATATTCAATAAGCGTCAAACTACTCATTTTCCGGCAAAATGCTAAAACAGGTAGAAACTGCGTTTCTCCTTCACGACCCTGCTCAATGTTGTGTTCATAATTTTGCACTCTTTAATATTTTCTACATCATCATACATCATATTTCGACATCATAAAATTAAAATAATAAAATAAAAAATAATCAAATTAGAACACAAAACATACAAGATGAAAAATTGGAGAAAAAAAAATGAAAAAGATAAGCCGTAAAAAAGATAACGACTAAAATAGATATGTCGTTATGTTGATTTATCTTTATTATTGGTTTTTCCTATTTTCCATCTGATATATTTTGTAAACAATTTTTCTGAAATGAGAGGTCAACAATACCCATCAACTGTCAAATAGCTCAATTTCCGCGTCAAACGACTCATTTTCCTGCAAAATGCTTAAACCGGTAGAAACTGCGATTCTGTTCAATATGAACACAACCATTTTTAAATATTTTTTACATCATATTTCGATATCAGGGGATCTATACTTCTTTGATGTCACGATTGATGTGTAACATTCGTCTCTAAGACCTACCGTTTAGGGACTATATTGGTTTGAAAAAGTCACGTTATAACGTTTTTTCCATCCTTAAAATTGTAAAGGTCTTTTCACATTCAGAAATGTAACATTTTTACACCCACCAGATCTGTTGGTATTGCTCGGATTGAAATTGTTTAATTATTAGAAATTTAATGGAAAATATGTTTTGTTATATAAATTTTGTCACTAGGACCTACCGGTTAGGAGCTATATTGGTTTGAATGACAAAAGTCACGTTTTGCCTACATCGAAAATTTGGTGAGTTTTCTTATCAGATGCAGTCCATATAAAAGCAGTCCTAATCAGAGAGAAATTAAATTTTTTATTTATTTATTTTAATAAGATATATTAGGTTGTAGATTGGAAAAATTATGGAGATATTAATCAAATTAATTTTTATACATATTGAAAGGGGCTTCACAGTAATTCTTTTTTATTTATTTTTTTTATTTTATTATTTTTTTTTTTTTATGTATAAGGGGGTGGAGATAGAAAAACGTTTGAAACAAGTGGATTAAAAGTTGAAGTTTCCTAAGAATTTTTAGAGAGCGATAAACAGTAATAAAATAGCAAATATACACTATTTGTAAATAATTCCGTAAACACTTCACAATATTTCTCTATCCTGAAAAAAAAAAACTGAATTTATTCTTATATTTTAAATCCTAATTTAAAATATAAGAAGTGAGGATAGCTCTATCCACAAACTTCAATTTTTTAATTATTAATTAAATGTGAATTAATTAAGTTGTGAAAAACTTTTTAAGTTTTTAACGAAACGAAAATTTTAAATATTCATCATCGGTTATACAAACTGAAATTAAAATTTAAACATTAAATATGTATATAATCTATGTAGCACAGTGTTTTGAAATTGTTAGTATGTTTTTAGAAGTGATGTTAGATGTCTCAAATTTGAAACTATTCTTCGAATCGAAGTGGCGTATAATCAATTTGTTTTGATCCAATTATTATATTTTATACCATTACGCATACCTCATTCTAAATTTCACTTAAATACTAAAAACATATGTGAACTGTATACAGTATCCTTAATGATACTCTTATGAAATTGATTTTACAAACAAACTCAGTCATAATAGGAGGGGAAAAACTTACTAAATGAACTGTAAACAGAAAATAGTATCAAGTTTTTTAATAATAAATATAGAGTTTATCTAATTTATTTATTGTTGTAGTTGTTTGTTTTAAATGGTAAAAAAAAAACTGCTAATGGTTATTATTGTCCTTATATTATGGCAACAACACAATTAATATAAACATGTATGTTGATAGAATACTAAAGAAAATACTATACAAAAAAAAGTTTCTTTTCCATTTATTGATATTTACAACTGTACAAAATAATATACAACAAGTAAATGTGTTGACAGTGAATACAATAGCATGTAAATAACTTGTGAAGAACTACTCACTAGTAGCACTGCAATAAAATCTACACTAAAAGGTCTCTAGGCTATCTTCTTTTCAGACGCCTCGGAGGATTATCAGGGATGGAGGAGGAACCAAGTTGGGAGACTAGTGGATTGGAGTGGTTATGGAGCTTACTATGGAAGGATAGGTATCTGGTTTGGGCTAAATCAGAAACATATGGGACATTAAGATCTTTATGGATAAGTTTATTGGTCACATAGTAGGGAGTATTGAGGATTTTTCGAAGGATTTTGGATTGTAAGGATTGGATACTAGATGAATTGGATGGTTTAGTAGAGCCCCAAAGCTCAACTCCGTACGTCCAAATAGGTCTAATCACAATCATGTAAATGAGTCTTTTGTAATTAATTGGGAGCTTTGAACGTTTGTCTAGTAAATGTTGAAGTAGTCTGTAACGACGGGCAGTTTCTTGTCGTTTTAGTCTTGTATGTGGATTCCAAGTTAGAAGTTTGTCCACGTGGAGAGTCTAGATAGCGGATCTGTTCAACAGGGATTAGTGGAATATCAAAAAAAATATAAAATATAAAACTATATTATGTACATATATATATATATATTATTCATTATAAATTACATATACATATGGAGTGTTTATTTGTTATTTTATTACTGTTTCTCGCTCTCACAAAATTCTTAGGAAACATTCTTATTATCCACTTGTTTTAAACTTTTTTCTATCTCCAACCCCTTTCATAATAAAATAATAATAATAATAATAAAATACTGTGAAGCCCCTTTCCATTTAATGTATATAAAAATTAATTCTATTAATCCCCATGTAAATTCAGTGTTTTTTCAGGATAGAGAAATATTGTGAAGTGTTTACGGAATTGTTTACAAATATGGATTGTTTATTTGTTATTTATTACGGTTTCTCGCTCTCACTAAATTCTTAGGAAACTTCAACTTCTTATCCACTTGTTTCAAACATTTTCTTAACCGCCTTTTATAAGAAAAAAAAGATTATAAAAAAATAAACACTCTGAAGCCCATTTCAATTTGTATAAAAATTAATTTTATTATACTCACCTAATTTTTTCAATGACCTACAAAATAAAATACCTCATTATAATAAATAAATAAATAAATTTCTCCCAGATTAAGACTGCTTTTATATCTACTGCTTCTGATAAGAATATTGTCCCCAAATTTTGGCGTAGGCAAACCGTGACTTTTGTCAATCAAACCAATATAGCTCTTAAACTAGTGAATAACTTATATGACTTTTGCCTATTTAAAAGATATATATATTTATATATTTTTTTCGTTTTGGCCGATCACACATTTTACAATTCCTTCTCATCTGTTCTTCTCTGTTTCTCCAGTATGCTATTATCTTTTCATCATATCTCTCTTTTCTTTCTTCCTATCACCTTTTATCTGTTCCCTTATTGTTTATACCTTGGAATCTTGAGCTTAACATATTCTTTCTGAAAGCATATTCCGCTTCTATTTTGTATGTATTTCTAAATCTATTTTCATTTTTTCGGATCCAACTTGTTCAGAATTTTTTTTCCCAAAGATACAGTCAAATAAATTGTATATATTTTACTTATGTGTAGAGAATGATGGTCTTGAATGTAAAAACTAACTAGAAGGTCTCGACAATACTTATTTGGATAATTTTTTTTTTTTTTTTTTTTTTTTTTTTTTTTTTTTTTTTTTTTTTTTTTTTTTTTTGTGGGCGCTCAACGTTTCTTATTCATTAAATGCACTTAGCCATCTAAATACGATACCATATTGTAATCGCACTGTATCATCTTGTTTTATTATTCAACCGATCAGATAATCGGTGAAATACAGACTCTGGAGGTGCGGGCAGAACACGTCATTCCCAGCGTGTTCCCACAGGCAAGTTCTTGTTTTCAGGAGGCTATCATTTGTTAGTAATCAGAAGAACATGACAACATGTGGGATGAAGACCTTTGGGTAGCCTTCCAGGGAACAGCTAGGAATCTCGTGCGGTAAAAGCTCTATCTCCTATCTTAAACGAAAACGTATCATAAGAGCAAACTTCCCGTCGAAAGCTGATTCTTTATCTAATCTGTCGGAAAAATAATTTTATATTGAAGAATTACATAATGGATGTGAGCATCTTATCTCATAGTTTCTTTAAATAAGATCGATTTTTAATAACAGTAGTGATATAATTCGTGTATTACTAATAACACATAGTTTCCGTTTTGATACAGTAAAAACTAGCGCTAAATTCGAAAATTAAAATTGTATATTTAATCCTAGTACCTCAACATCTTCCTAATAACGTCCTAGACCTTCTATACAAAAAAAAAACAGCTAATCTACAATACCATTTACAGATCCAGTAGGTATACATAAAATCCCGTAACCAATCCCTTAAATTAGAAATCATTAATGATTCATATTATGTTAAAAGGACCTAAAAAAATTATTTGCCAACCCACAGATACTCTTTCACATATCTCTTTCATAACCTTTATCATGCAGCCTCAAATCCTTATCACACTCTGATAATCCCCCTAGGCGTGTGAGGCAAATATAGCTACATTACTCTCCAACAAGAGAATCACAGTAACAAAACTATCACTGGAGTGCAGTTAGTAACTTCTCGTGCGTAACAGAGAATGTTCTGTAAAAATAAATAAATTAAATAAGCCAATAATATCAAACATAAATATTAATTCAAGAGGTATGTCAAATGACTGAGTAGGATAAAATTAAAAAACTAAAAAGTATGTTTTGACATTTTTTAAAAAATTCTATTGTAATTGAAATGTGAAATTACTCGCGATTTTTTTACAAACTTGAATCAACATTGTATACTTATATATTGTGTATTTATTTTTCTTTAATTATATACGAATCTCCAAGAAAAATTACCTAATTGTACAAAAAAATTTAAAATATGGGATTAAATAAATTGTATCAAGAAAGTTATGAATAAGTAAAAATTAATTTGTAAATAAAAGACAGAATACAGTTATAACACAAAAATGGAAAATTGGAAAAAAAAACTAAAAATGATAATTCGTAAAATAAATAATGGCTAAAATAGAAATATCGTCATGTTGATTTATCTTATTTAGTTTTTTTTTTTTTTTTTTTTTTTTTTTTTTTTTTTTTTTTTTTTTTTTTTTTTTTTCCAATTTTCAATATTCTGTTTTTATTTACAAATTAATTAATCATAACTTTCTTGATACAATTTATTTAATCCGTCTATTTTTTTATATTTTTTTTTATTCAATTTATTCAATTTTCTTGGGCAATTATATATAATTAAAAATTAATAAATACACAATATATGAGTTCACAATTTTGATTAAACAGTAAAAAAATCGCCAGTGATTTCACATTTCAATTACAATAGAATTTTTTTAAAAACGTCTAAACATACTTAATGTATACATACAAAAAAATAAATACATTACCAAAAATCGTTAATAGCAGACATGAAATTCTTACGTGAAAAATATCAAATGATTTATTTTATTTTTAAATTATCATACTGTTTTCTAATAATAAATGCTGGATTATCAGAATATGACGTTTGATGATTATTATCCCTTTTCTTCGTTTCCACATATTAATTTAGGGGCCTTATTTCATTCAGAAAAAGATTAAAGAAAATTGGAAAATGGTTCAACCTAATTGGAAAAAGACTAAAGATGTATGGAAAAGGTTGAAATATAAATGGAGTAGTTTAAAATAAAATGGAAAAAGATTAAACATAATTGGAAAGTGTTTAAATATGAATGCGAAAGTTGA